>CM019823.1:117747803-118062803 GCA_009763385.1 Coix lacryma-jobi var. lacryma-jobi
TTCATGCCATTGCTTAGGTTCTTATTTAAGGCCATACATAGACTTTAACAACCTGCACACCTTGTTCTCTTGACCATCCGCAATGAACCCTTCTGGTTGATCCATATAGATCTCCTCATCCAACTCTCCATTTAGGAAAGTTGTCTTAACATCCATCTGATGAATGATAAGACCATATGATTCTGCCACGACAATCAATGTGCGAATTGTAGTCAAACGAGCAACTGGTGAATAGGTGTCAAAGAAATCTTGACCCTCCTTTTGGGTGTATCCTTTAGCCACAAGCCTTGTCTTGTACCTCTCAACAGTACCATAAGGCCTAAGCTTTTTCTTGAATATCCATTTGCAACCTATAGGTTGACCACCATAAGGACGATCAATGACCTCCCATGTTCCATTAGACATAATAGATTCCATCTCACTCCTTACTGCTTCCTTCCATAGGTCAGCATCAGGAGAGGAATATGCCTGTCTAATGGTGGTTGGTGTCTTCCACAAGGTACACTATATAGTCATCACCAAAGGATTTTGCAACTCTCTGTCTCTTACTCTTTCGAGTGACTATAGCGTCATCCTCCTCAGGGATGTGCACATGAGTATCGTCAACATGATCTATTTGTTCTAGCTCATGGTGAATTATAGTCTCATGACTTGTTTCACTAGGTGTATTCTTCATTGGAAATTCATTCTCAAAAAATGTTGCATCTCTTGATTCCATGATTGTATCAACGTACACATCAGGAACATCATATTTAATGATTAAGAACCTATATCCAATGCTGTGAAAAGCATAATCTAGGAAAATACAATCAACAATTTTAGGTCCTAGTTTACGCTTCTTGTCGATTGACACGTTCACTTTAGCCAAACAACCCCAAGTGCGTAAATATGAGAGATTTAATCTTCTCTTTTCTCATTCCTCGAATGGTGTGATCTCTTTGTTCTTTGTTGGAACTCTGCTTAGTACATGACACGTTGTCAAAATCGCCTCACCCCACTATTCCTTGGATAATCCCGCTGTACTCAACATTGCATTCACCAGCTCTGTTAGAGTGCGGTTTTCCTTTCAGCAATCCCATTGGATTGTGGTGAGTATGGCGGTGTGCTCTCATGAACAATCTCATGTTCCACACAGAACTCATCAACACATTAGAGAAATACTCTCCACCTCGATCGGACCTTAAACGTTTTATTTTCCTCTCAAGTTGGTTCTCAACTTCAGCTTTATAGGTCTTAAAGTAATTAAAGGCTTCATCTTTTGTTTTTAAGAGATACACATAGCATAACCTAGTGGAGTCATCTATAAAGGCGAGAAAGTATTTTTTTACCGCCTTTAGTCAAATTTCTGTTCATCTCGCATAGATCGGAATGCACAAGTTCTAGAGGTGCCAAGTTCCTCGTCTCAGTAGCCTTGTGTGGCTTGCGGGGTTGTTTCAATTCAACACACACATGACACTTAAACTTTTTGACCAAGTTAAATTTGGGAATTAAATTCAGATTTGCTAACCGCATTAAACAACAAAAACTTGCATGACAAAAACGTGAATGCCATAAATCTGACTCATCAGAAGTATTAACATAATTCACCAGTTTATTACACACATCATGCAACGATAAGCGGAATAAACCTCCACAATCATATCCTTTACCAATAAACGAACCATGTTTCGACACAACACATTTATTCGACTCAAGACAACTTTGTAGCCATCTCGACACATCATTGACGCACTAACGAGATTCTTCTTGATAGAGGGCACATGTTGCACGCTCTTCAATGGCACCGTCTTTCCCGAAGTAAACTTCAGAATGATTGTACCAACACCAAGAACATAAGCACACGACCTATTTCCCATCAACAAGGCGCCAGACCTCCCAACCTCGTAGGAGGAAAACAGAGATACATCAGCACACACATGTATATTTGCACCACTGTCCATCCACCACTCAGGTGAATTACAAACGGAAAGAACAAATGGTAAAGAATTACCATACCCAGATGTTCTTTCACCATTGTCAGTAGTTACAATATTTGTTGATTTGTTGTCTTGCTGGTATTTGCGATTAGGGCACTCACTTGCCCAATGATCCTCATTACCACAGACAAAGCATCCTCCCTTCTTCTTGTTGTTGTTCTTTTTCTTGTGTCATCTGATTGGTCTTAGGAGTGTTTTGTTGCTTGTTCTGATTTTTCTTCTTTTTGTACTTGCGGAATTTGAAGTTTCTCTTCTGCACCACATTAGCAGTAGAGGTCTCGTGTCACACCCCAACTTTAAGGATAAAATTGAGGCAGAAATACTCATGTGTGCCCAGGAATCCATCACACACATAAGTTAGACAAATTACATAGAGTGGCATCATCACATTGTTTATTACATAACGATAGTATCAACACAAGTCTTACAACAAGCGAAACAAAAGATAACTGAACTGCTAACAAGATCAACTCCACAGGGAAAGCTGACTGGGGGAAACAGCTAGCCTAGAAGTCCTCTGGGAAGTCACCAACTCCACCTTCATCTGTTACCCATCCAGGATTTTGCCCAAAAAGAAGATAAACAACAAGCGTAAGTACTCCACGTACTTAGCAAGCTAACATAGGGTTCATGAGGCTCAAAAGGCTGACACTGTATGACTGCAGTTAGCTTTTAAGTTGGCAAAGTTTTAGCATTAAGGTAAACGAGTATTGTGCTTAACCCTTAACCCATGATCCATTTGTCCATCAATGATAAAATATAACATCATAGAGTGTCATCAACATAAGGAAACATTTAATCAAGTATCATAGTTCTGCTAGTTTTCCGGGCCGCTCGTGACCGTGAGCACGGCTGTTATAACAGTTTTACACTCTGCAGAGGTTGTGCATCTTTACCCACAAGCCGTGTTGCCCTTGTGCCCGAGGCGGCCAACCTCTTGATCCACTTCCAAGGTAGATCGGCAGGGTACACTATGAAGCCTTTCGCTGGTTCGTCTAACAGGTTAGGGCCTCTAGGTTTCCTTGGCAATCAGATGTAGCAAACCCCCCTTTCCTATGGCACAAGGCCATCACAGCTATACTCATAGGAACCGGAGCAGCCCTACATCCGTAGAGGCAAGCCCCTCTTGCGCCCTTCCGGGTCACCGCTAACAAGTTAGAAAAGGTCCAGTTTACTGAGCTAAAACCAGAGCCATATAGCACTCATGGTAGCACTGTCAGTCCCAGCTTTTGCTAACAACAAGTTTTATTAACCATTTATCATCATATCAACATGAGAAATATTCATCATTGGACTGGATCAGTTATAATTCAGTTAGCACTAGCATTCTACCCATATGCATATATCCCACGGAGTCAAGAGCATCACAGATAACAAAGCTAAGTTGGTCTCTAAGGTTGCTCAATTGGACACATGCATAAATGAGTAAATTAATAATACGGTTAATAGGTAACAAGGAGATCCCATGCTAACTTGCCTTGGTCGTTGAAAGACTGGTCCTCCTACTGATCGTCGAAGGAAGGGTCCTGGTCGTACCACACCGACTCACCGTCTACTCGATCACATAACATCAACACGCATACCAGGCGCATACATACAAAGCAAACAGGGCTATCATTAGAACAGTACACCAAACAGTAATAAGCAGAAATAAAACTTTGATAAAACTGAAGTACACGTTTCTACGATCACAACAAGTCTTGGTTCACCGAAAACGGAGTTACGATGCGAAAGTTACGTCCGAAACAGCGATTCTAAAGCCCTAAACAAGATTAATATAAACTCTGAAACTAAACTGATCTACGCCATCTAACAGAGGCATAAACAGATAGGAAACTAAATTACGAACCTAACGCAACTTGAATGGGTCAAAACGGAGCTAAAACGTGAATTTTATAAGCGTTTTAGTGTAATGGCAAATCTGTAAATAGCGGGAAATGTATTTGAATTTAAATCGGAATTTAAACTGAATTTTAAATCAACTTCTCGGTTGACTGGACTGCGCCTCAATTACGCAGAAGCACAGGGGCCTGGTCGGAAGTTTGCAAAGACTCAGAGAACAGTGCAAAAATGGAGCGCGGGTTGATTCTCGGCTTCTCCAGGGGCTCTTTAACAAAAACGGCACCGAAGGGGTATTGGTCGATCTGGGCCGTCGGATCGGCGATGGACGATGCGGATTAGACGTGGGGGTGCACGAGGGCTGGGCGGCGCTTGCACCGGCTGGAACAGACCGTGCGACGGCGGGGCAAGCCCACCACGGCGGCGCCATGGCTCCGAGGCCAGAGAGCTCGCCGGAGCTCACTGCAACTGCCCTAGGGCCACCAAAAAAAATACGGGGAAGGTACAGTGAGAGAGAGGAGGTGACGACGAGGCTCACCGCGGCGTCAACCACAACAGAGAGGGCACGGAGACGGCGGATTTCGACGGGAGGCGGCCGCCGGAGGAACTGCTCAAAGGAAACCGACGATTAGGGAAAATCTGAGTGCGAGTAAGGAGAAAGAAAGGTTCGGCGAAACCACCGACAAGATGCGGAACTTGGCGACGCGTTGAATCGGCTGGAGGAGCGGCCTAGCGGAACGGCGAGCTCGGCGGACGGCGGCGGAGCTCGGAGCGGCGGGCGGTTGCTCTGGAGCGCCGCGAAGAGAGGGAGAATGAGGGAAAGGGGGAGCGGGGGTGCGGTGCGTCCGCTATATGCACGAGGAGGAAACCGAGGTCGTGGGAGCGGCCTCGTCCACGACGCACCGAAGACTCGGGAGTGCGGCGGTTGCGAGGACGGCGCGACGTGCGGCAGAGGGGGGGGGGGGGGGGAGAAGCCGTCTGACAAGGCGTCCCGCGGCGTCAGAGAGAGAGAGAAGAAGGGAGAGGAGGCGCGGCGGTTGGCGGGCGCTGAGCTGGGCCGGCCTGCGGGCCGAGCGGAAGAGGAGAGAAGGAGAGCGCCAGCCCAACGGGGGAAAGAGGGAGAAGGGAGGGAGGCGCCGGCGGGCTGGGCCGCAAGGCTTCCCAGGCCGAAAGCGAGGAGAGGAGGAGAAAAGAAATAAAACTCTTTTCCTTTTTGTTTTCAAAGCATTTCAAATCCTTTTCAAATGAAATTTGAATTCATTTCGAATTTTGGCAAAAACCAGTCACTTCAATAAATCCAGTGCATCAGCATGAATGCAAAAATATGTTGCCACATTTATTTTAATTCAATAAAAATTATTTAACCCCTAGGTTAAATGCTCACTAATTCGTAATTAAATCATTTTCACCTATTTTAATTTGGAGAAAGTTTTAGGGTGTTACAACTCTAGCCCCCTTAAGATGAATCTCGTCCTCGAGATTCGACTGGTGCTTACTCAAACAGCTGCGGATAAGATTTCCGAAGATCTTCTTCTCTTTCCCAGGTAGCCTCTTCTTCTGTATATCTGTTCCACTGAACTTTGCACATCTTGATAACTCGGCTCCTGGTAACTCTTTTTGCTGTCTCTAAGATCTTGATAGGGTACTCTTCATAAGTGAGATCTTCTCCTATCTTGATCTCTTCCAGGGGAACTTGCTCTTCAGGCACCCTCAGACATTTCTTCAGCTGAGAGACATGGAACACATCATGAACGCCTGATAGACTCTCAGGTAGCTCAAGCTGATAGGCCACTTCTCCACGTCTGGCCAAGATCCGGAAAGGACCTATGTATCTGGGTGCCAACTTTCCTTTCATGTTGAACCTCTTTACGCTCCTCATGGGTGACACTTTCAAGTACACATAGGCTCCCACTTTGAAAGCTAAGTCCCTCCTGCGAGTATCTGCATAACTCTTTTGTCGGGACTGAGCTATCCTCAAGTTATCCCGGATCATTCTTACTTGTTCTTCAGCATTCCGAAGAACATCCGGTCCGAACACTTGAGTTTCTCCTGTCTGATTCCAGAACAAAGGAGTTCTACACTTTCTTCCATACAAAGCTTCAAAAGGAGCCATTTTGAGGCTTTTCTGATGACTGTTGTTGTAGGAGAATTTGGCATATGGCAGACTTTTATCCCAACTAGCCCCATGCTGAAGTGCACATGCTCTCAACATGTCCTCCAAGATCTGATTTATCCTTTCAGTCTGCCCATCTGTTTGTGGGTGATATGCAGAACTGAAATTCAGCTTGGTTCCCAATGATTGGTGTATCTGATGCCAGAAATGAGATGTGAATTGTGTTCCTCTGTCAGACACTATTTTCTTCGGAACACCATGTAGAGACACAATTCTCTCCATGTACAGCTCTGCTAACCTTGCCCCACTATAAGTGGTCTTAACTGGTAGGAAGTGAGCGACCTTAGTGAGACGGTCGACTATTACCCATATAGAGTCATAGCCTCTTTGTGTATGGGGTAATCCAGTGATAAAGTCCATTCCCACTTCTTCCCATTTCCACTCAGGTATCTGCATAGGTTGTAACAATCCTGCCGGTCTCTGATGTTCAGCCTTGACATTCTGACAGGTGTCACATAGGGCCACATATTCTGCCACATCTCGCTTCAAACCATACCACCAGTACTTTTCTTTCAGATCTAAGTACATTTTGGTACTGCCGGGATGTATAGAGTAGGCAGATTCATGCGCATCTCGCAAGATGGCATCACAAATAGCTTTCACCTCAGGCACACATATCCTTTTTCCAAACCAAAGAGTTCCATTTTCATCCATCCTGAAATCTGGTGCCTTTCCCAATACTATGTTCTCTGCTATCTCTTGCAATTTCTCATCTTTCAGCTGACCCTCACGGATTTCTTTCTCCAAAGTAGGTTCAACTGTTATCTCCACAACATTGTTTGCAAAACATAGATTAAGATATGCCATTTCAGCTTGCAACTCTGCTGACATGTATTCCACTTGCAAACCATTTGCATACGTTTTCCTGCTCAAGGCGTCAGCCACAACATTGGCCTTTCCTGGGTGATAATGTACCTCCAGGTCATAGTCTTTGATCAGTTCTAACCAACGGCATTGCCTCAAATTCAGATCTGATTGAGTAAATATGTACTTCAGACTTTTATGATCTGTGTACACATCACACTTATGCCCAACTAGATAATGTCTCCATATTTTCATAGCATGGACAACAGCTGCTAACTCCAAATCATGAGTTGGATAGTTCAACTCGTGCTTTCTCAGCTATCTGGATGCATAGGCTACTACTCTTCCCTCTTGCATCAGAACACATCGAAGTCCCAGACGAGATGCATCACAATAGATGGAGAAGCTTTTGTTCAAGTCTGGCAGAACTAGGACAGGTGTTGTGGTTAATCTCTTCTTTAACTCTTCAAAGTTCGCCTGGCATTTATCAGACCACACAAACTTAGCACTCTTTTCTAGCAAGGCAGTCATAGGTTTTGCAAGCTTGGAGAATCCTTCAATGAATCTCCTATAGTACCCAGCCAAACCCAGAAAGCTTCGGATTTCGCTAGCATTGGTTGGCGGGTTCCAGTCCAACACATCCTGCACCTTACTAGGATCAACGGATATACCTCCGTTAGAGACTACATGCCCCAAGAAAGAGACTTCTTTCAACCAAAATTCACACTTGCTCCTCTTGGCATAGAGTTGATGCTCTCTCAACTTCTGCAGAACCATACTCAGATGTTCAGCATGTTCCTCTTCTGTTTTAGAGAACACTAGAATGTCATCTATGAACACCACCACAAACTTGTCAAGATACTCCATGAACACTTTATTCATCAGGTACATGAAGTAGGCTGGGGCGTTGGTCAGTCCAAAAGACATCACTGTATATTCATACAATCCATACCGCGTTGTGAAAGCGGTCTTGGGAATGTCCGAGTTCCAGATTTTTAACTGGTGGTACCCAGATCTGAGGTCTATTTTAGAGAACACACATGCTCCTCTAAGCTGGTCAAAAAGATCATCTATCCTGGGCAGAGGGTATTTGTTTTTAATGGTAACCTCATTTAGGGACCTATAGTCCACACACATCCTCTGGCTACCATCTTTCTTATCCACAAAGATCACAAGTGCTCCCCAAGGAGAAGCACTGGGGCGTATATACCCCTTCTCTAACAACTCCTTAAGTTGCTTCTTAAGCTCTTCTAATTCATTTACCCCCATTCTATATGGTCTTTTAGCTATTGGTGCAGTTCCAGGCAATAATTCAATAATGAACTCAACATCACGATCAGGTGGCATACCTGGCAGATCATCAGGAAAGACATCAGGGAACTCGTCCACCACCTGATCTTGATTTGCACCACTAGCATCCATCTGGTTTATGGTGGCAGTCGGCTGCTCTTGCATCACCACTTCTACACAGCTCCTGTCTCCCTTGGGTGTAGATACAACAACTGATCTCTCTTGACACTGAATGACAGCCCCATGTTGCTTCATCCAGTCCATACCCAAGATGAGATCTATGCCTGCTGTCCTCAGCACTATGGGCTTTACTTTAAAATCTACCCCCTTAAGTTGACACTAGAGGTGGGGCTCCAGAAATTTGCAGGCATACTACCCCCCGGAGAGTTCACTATGATTGTTTCTTTCATTGCACATAAAGGCACACCATGCATTCTAACAAATGATTGTGAAATGAAGGAATGCGAAGCACCAAAATCAAAAAGTATGGTTGCTGGGATTGAGTTGATCCTGAACGTACCCATCATGACATCCGGTGCATCCAGGGCAGTATCGGCAGCCACATGGTTCACCCGCCCAGTGTTAGTGGGTTGGGTGTTCTGCTTCGAGTTTCCCACTTGATTCCGCGGGGCCTGGGGGTTCTGCTTCTTAGGACACTGATGAGCATAGTGTCCTATCTCCCCGCAGCGGTAACAAGCATTGGGGTTCTGCTGAGCTGCATTCTTCATGGGAGTGGAGTTGGGTGCTCCCTAGCGTGAGGCTTGGCTGCCTTGTTGCTGGAATCTCTGCCCTCCTGGCTGTTGCTGGTAGCGCTGACCACCTGACTGCTGTTGGTATGGAGGGCGCTGCTGGTTCTGGTTGCCCTGGGGGTGCTGTCCCCTGTTCCACTGGTTGGAGGGGCCTTGATTCCTCTAGGGGTAGCCTTGCTGGGGGTTGGTCCGGGGACGAGTGTTGCTCCCCGAAGACTGGCCTTGGAAGCTCCTTTTCTTTGCTTCCATCTCCTTCCGCTTGTTATCAATGACAATTGCCCTATTGACCAGGGACTGATAGTTTGGATATGTGTTTGACATAAGCTGGAGCTGCAACCCATCATAAAGCCCTTTCAGAAAACGGCGCTGCTTGTCCTTATCGTCTGCCACATCCTGTGGGGCATAGCGCGACAGTTGAGCAAACTTGTCGTGGTACTCCGCCACTGACATAGAGCCCTGCTTCAAGGAGCGGAACTCCTCTTGCTTGAGCTCCACGAGGCCATCAGGGATGTGATATGCCCTGAAGTTCTCCTTGAACTCCTGCCAAGTAACAACTGGAGGATCTTGAGGACGGCCGAACATGAAAGCATCCCACCAGTCTTGGGCTGCTCCCTGCAGTTGCCCAGAAGCGTAGAGCACTTTCTCATAATAAGTGCACTGGGCGATGTTCAGCTGCTTCTCTACTGCACGAAGCCAGTCATCTGCCTCCAAAGGTTCAGAGGCATGGGTGAACACAGGTGGGTGGCCCTTCAGGAATTCTCCTCGACGGTCCCTGACTTGGAGAGGTGGGGGTGCTGCAGCTGGCGCCTGATCCAGGCGGTTCATCATGGCTTGCATCAGCTGATTCTGCATGCCCATCAGCTGCTCAATGGTCACTGGCGGCGGTGGCGGTGGCGGGTTCACAGGAACACCACGCCCATGGCCACGACCCCTTCCGCGTCCACCCCTTGCTGCCATCTGCTCACCAACAAATACGCAAGAGTTAGACCTTTATATCCATCATAGAAATCATTTTAAAACATAAACGAGCATTGCTGAAAATTTCTGGGCACATCTTTATCAACAGCAGCGCACTAAAACTGACATAACTCAAGCTACAGAAATTCAACAGGGTTGAACCAGAAAACGTTGGAAAGCTTAAGAAACCAGCTACAACTTTTATACAGAACACTTTTTCAGATTCGACCAGATTCTGGGTCGAAAACAGCGTTGAACAGAACCTGTTCTGGGTGACAGACTGCGCAGAAACATCAACTTTGAACAGCCATAACTCACAGATCTGAACAGATAAAAACTTGGTTCTAGATTTGTTTTAAAGATACATCAGTCTAAATACTTCCACAAAAATTTAATAATTTTTGGGAACATATATTAAGAGATATACTGTTTTAACCACAGGCTGCTCCAGAAAACAGCAACACGGATAAGGGATAAACCACTTTATACATCACAGATAGATGTTTTAAACTTGGAGAAGCACAAACATAACCCATACTTCTCCACCACACACAAACAAAGATCCAAACAAGCATAGTTCACCAACATAAGCAACACATACACTAAAAGTTCACCAGACACAAACTGAAATTTAAACAACGTTTCTAAACGGGATAACAAAACATGGTGGACATCTACTGGGCTCCACTGGGGGCATTGTTGGCCCTGAACCTCTTCTTGTAGACGGGCGGGAGTCCCAGCTCACCGCGAAGATGGTCCACTTCACGCTCCAGATGCCTCGTCACCTTCTGAGAAGCGCGTAGGTCATCCTGCACACTGTCAGCCTTCCTCTGCGCCTCGTAGACGTGCTGGGCTGTAGAGGCCAGAACTGGGTACTCCACCGGTGGAAGCAGGGCCTGCCACGAGCCATCCAAGTCACTGTGGGGCAGGTAGCGGTAGCGGTCCGCCCTCATGGACTGGAAGCGTAGTCCACAGTAATGCAGGAAGGCATCCTGCGCAGCATCCTCCATGCTTGCTAGAGCATGACCACGCTTGGTGGTGGTCCTGTGAACAGATTCTATGACGTGGCCTTGGTCCACATCATTCCAACCTGTAACCATCAGGTCGGACTTCCAGTAAGTAGCCTCCAAGGGGTGGGTGTACTCGCCACAGTGATACTGGAGCTTGGCCTCCAACTCTGGGCAGTATTCATTCAGCAGACGAACCAGCATACTATGGTAGTAAGCTGTCTCGTCAGGCTTCTTGAATATGAAGCGACGAGTCCATCCGAGGTCTTCATCTACCACCTGCACTTCTGGAGAGGCAGGGGGTGCTGGTGCTGAAGCAGTCGAAGCGGCAGGGGAGTGCACCACGGGGTACACAGGCACGAAGGCCGGTGCTGCAGGAGCTACTGGAGCGGCTGGTGCTGCAGGAGCTGCTGGAGCGGCGAGGGCCTCCACGGCTGGTGGAGCGACAGGCACCACAGGAGCGGGTGCCTCCGGAGCAAGGGCCTCAGGTACTGGCGCCTCAGGGACTGGCACCTCAGGAGCTGGTGCAGGGGGCGGGGGTGGCGCTGCAAGCTCCCCAGAGACGGTCGGGGTAGAGGTCAGCTCTTCATCCTCCACGATGAAAGCAGTGTTGGAGGAGCTAGAGGAGCCATCACCGTCGGAGACGTTGACCACTAGGTGAGGGGACTGGCTGGTGCTGGCGGTGAAGAGGGCACGATACGCACGAGCGTTGAGGCGAGGCATCCTGACGTTATGGTTTAAGATAAGATAAGCAGAAACAATTAGTTTTGCATAATAGAATAAGAATCAGAAGCATGTAAATTTTAATAAAATAACAAGATAATAAAGTAAGCATGAACGGGTAACAAAAGGTGTTAGAACGACCATTTCCTAGCTAGGCTTGCGTCCTACAGTCAACAAAGCTCCGATACCAATTTCTCACACCCCAACTTTAAGGATAAAATTGAGGCGGAAATACCCATGTGTGCCCAGGAATCCATCACACACATAAGTTTGACAAATTACATAGAGTGGCATCATCACATTGTTTATTACATAACGATAGTATCAACACAAGTCTTACAACAAGCGAAACAAAAGATAACTGAACTGCTAACAAGATCAACTCCACAGGGAAAGCTGACTGGGGGAAACAGCTAGCCTAGAAGTCCTCTGGGAAGTCACCAACTCCACCTTCATCTGTTACCCATCCAGGATTTTGCCCAAAAAGAAGATAAACAACAAGCGTAAGTACTCCACGTACTTAGCAAGCTAACATAGGGTTCATGAGGCTCAAAAGGCTGACACTGTATGACTGCATTTAGCTTTTAAGTTGGCAAAGTTTTAGCATTAAGGTAAACGAGTATTGTGCTTAACCCTTAACCCATGATCCATTTGTCCATCAATGATAAAATATAACATCATAGAGTGTCATCAACATAAGGAAACATTTAATCAAGTATCATAGTTCTGCTAGTTTTTCGGGCCGCTCGTGACCGTGAGCACGGCTGTTATAACAGTTTTACACTCTGCAGAGGTTGTGCATCTTTACCCACAAGTCGTGTTGCCCTTGTGCCCGAGGCGGCCAACCTCTTGATCCACTTCCAAGGTAGATCGGCAGGGTACACTATGAAGCCTTTCGCTGGTTCGTCTAACAGGTTAGGGCCGCTAGGTTTCCTTGGCAATCAGATGTAGCAAACCCCCCTTTCCTATGGCACAAGGCCATCGCAGCTATACTCATAGGAACAGGAGCAGCCCTACATCCGTAGAGGCAAGCCCCTCTTGCGCCCTTCCGGGTCACCGCTAACAAGTTAGAAAAGGTCCAGTTTACTGAGCTAAAACCAGAGCCATATAACACTCATGGTAGCACTGTCAGTCCCACCTTTTGCTAACAGCAAGTTTTATTAACCGTTTATCATCATATCAACATGGGAAATATTCATCATTGGAATGGATCAGTTATAATTCCGTTAGCACTAGCATTCTACCCATATGCATATATCCCACGGAGTCAAGAGCATCACAGATAACAAAGCTAAGTTGGTCTCTAAGGTTGCTCAATTGGACACATGCATAAATGAGTAAATTAATAATACGGTGAATAGGTAACACGGAGATCCCATGCTAACTTGCCTTGGTCGTTGAAAGACTGGTCCTCCTGCTGATCATCGTAGGAAGGGTCCTGGTCGTATCACACCGACTCACCGTCTACTCGATCACATAACATCAACACGCATACCAGGCGCATACATACAAAGCAAACAGGGCTATCATTAGAACAGTACACCAAACAGTAATAAGCAGAAATAAAACTTTGATAAAACTGAAGTACACGTTTCTACGATCACAACAAGTCTTGGTTCACCGAAAACGGAGTTACGATGCGAAAGTTACGGCCGAAACAGCGATTCTAAAGCCCTAAACAAGATTAACATAAACTCTGAAACTAAACTGATCTACGCCGTCTAACAGAGGCATAAACAGATAGGAAACTAAATTACGAACCTAACGCAACTTGAATGGGTCAAAACGGAGCTAAAACGTGAATTTTATAAGCGTTTTAGTGTAATGGCAAATCTGTAAATAGCTGGAAATGTATTTGAATTTAAATCAGAATTTAAACTGAATTTTAAATCAACTTCTCGGTTGACTGGACTGTGCCTCAATTACGCAGAAGCACAGGGGCCTGGTCGGAAGTTTGCAAAGACTCAGAGAACAGTGCAAAAATGGAGCGCGGGTTGATTCTCGGCTTCTCCAGGGGCTCTTTAACAAAAACGGCACCGAAGGGGTATTGGTCGATCTGGGCCGTCGGATCGGCGATGGACGATGCGGATTAGACGTGGGGGTGCGCGAGGGCTGGGCGGCGCTTGCACCGGCGGGAACAGACCGCGCGGCGGCGGGGCAAGCCCACCACGGCAGCGCCATGGCTCCGAGGCCAGAGAGCTCGCCGGAGCTCACTGCAACTGCCCTAGGGCCACCAAAAAAAATACGGGGAAGGTACAGTGAGAGAGAGGAGGTGACGGCGAGGCTCATCGCGGCGTCAACCACAGCAGAGAGGGCACGGAGACGGCGAATTTCGACGGGAGGCGGCCGCCGGAGGAACTGCTCAAAGGAAACCGACGATTAGGGAAAATCTGAGTGCGGGTAAGGAGAAAGAAAGGTTCGGCGAAACCACCGACTCGATGCGGAACTTGGTGACGCGTTGAATCGGCCGGAGGAGCGGCCTAGCGGAACGGCGAGCTCGGCGGACGGCGGCGGAGCTCGGAGCGGCGGGCGGTTGCTCTGGAGCGCTGCGAAGAGAGGGAGAATGAGGGAAAGGGGGAGCGGGGGTGCGGTGCGTCCTCTATATGCACGAGGAGGAAACCGAGGTCGTGGGAGCGGCCTCGTCCACGACGCACCGAAGACTCGGGAGTGCGGCGGTTGCGAGGACGGCGCAGCGTGCGGCAGAGGGGGGGGGAGAAGCCGTCTGACAAGGCGTCCCGCGGCGTCAGAGAGAGAGAAGAAGGGAGAGGAGGCGCGGCGGTTGGCGGGCGCTGAGCTGGGCCGGCCTGCGGGCCGAGCGAAAGAGGAGAGAAGGAGAGCGTCGGCCCAACGGGGGAAAGAGGGAGAAGGGAGGGAGGCGCCGGCGGGCTGGGCCGCAAGGCTTCCCAGGCCGAAAGCGAGGAGAGGAGGAGAAAAGAAATAAAACTCTTTTCCTTTTTGTTTTCAAAGCATTTCAAATCCTTTTCAAATGAAATTTGAATTCATTTCGAATTTTGGCAAAAACCAGTCACTTCAATAAATCCAGTGCATCAGCATGAGTGCAAAAATATGGTGCCACATTTATTTTAATTCAATAAAAATTATTTAACCCCTAGGTTAAATGCTCACTAATTCATAATTAAATCATTTTCACCTATTTTGATTTGGAGAAAGTTTTAGGGTGTTCCATCTCGACACCTTTTCCATTGTCCTTTGTTCTCTCCCTTTTCTCAACATCAAGAGTGGCAATAAGCTCTTCCACATTGAACTCTTCTCTCTTATGTTTGCGGAAGGTAGCAAAGTCCTTCCATGATGGTGGTAGCTTAGCGATAATACCGCCAGCCACAAACTTGTCAGGAAGAGGACAAGGAAAAAGCTCGAGTTCTTTTGCTAGTGTCTGAATCTCATGGGTCCGTTCCACTGCAGATCGGTTCTCAACCATCTTATAATCATACAGTTGCTCCATAACATACAACTCGCTACCAACATCGGTAACTCCAAGTTTTCCCACAAGTGCATCCCACAGTTCTTTACCTGTAGGAAGTATGATGTAGCTTTTCTGGAATTTAGTATCAAGTGCGCTAATTACTGCTCCTCGAAAGAGGTTGTCATCGGCCTTAAACTTAGCCTCATCCTCAGGAGACAAGTTAGCAGGCTTGCCCTCAGCGGCATGATAACGTGACATAGCAGTTAGCCATAATTCTATTTTAGCACATCATAACAAGAAGTTTTTCCCATAAAAAACATCAGGCTTTAAAACGGCAGTAAAACTACTGCAAAAATGCCTTTAATTAGGTTTTTGGACTGTTAGAAATAAAGAAAATTTCCATGTCATTTTAATTCGGTAAATTAACCTGATGATGATGACATATAATATGATATTAATTATTGAGATAACGACTTCAATCATATAAATTATAAAGTCCAACGTGTGATCATATAAAGCATGAATACGATAATAAGAACTAGATATAAACCATGAACAATAACATGTGAGCATGATTCATGTATAACTACAGCAAGACCTGACATATATCTCATAACAGAAACATAGATATAACAACATCTGAAACAACTTAACAGAACTATTGAAACATGTATGCAGGACATATAACTTGCTGTAACAGAGACAATGCATCTTATGAAACAATAAAAGACATCTACTGAAACAGATGTAAGACATCTAGTGAAACAACATGATAAAACTATCAAAACATATATATTTTGTAACACGTGAAACAGAAAGGAGATGAAAAGATCGTACTCTCTCATCCTTAGCGAATTTGAAGATCCAGAACCTTGTCCGTCTTCCATGCTGAAGGAGATGAAGACGAAGAAGATGAAGCCCACCGGGAAGTCGATGGAAGAAGAGGCTTCACTAGGAAGAAGACAACGAACGACGATGGCGTTCCTCCGGGAAGAACTGCCTGTCTGCCTGCCGTGTGGCTGCCTTTGTCCGTTTCTCAACTCCTCAAATTAGATGGAATAATTTCTATCATATAAGTTGAGTCAACGTCCTTTTAAATTTCAATACGGTACAAACATTAAATCTCACCGTTACACACCATAAAGTTATTGATTATTAAATATATTAATGGGCTTAGCCTATAATAAATCTAACACTATATACATATATATATATATATATATTAGAGTAAAATGTACCTGCAGTCCTTAAAGTTGTCCGCGGGTGTCATATAGGTCCCAAACTTTTTAAAACGTATTTCTAGGTCTCTAAAGTTATCGACAAGTGTCGTATAGGCCCTAAAGTCTTAAAAATGCATCTCTAGGTCCCTAAAATTAGTTCGGGTGTCATCTAGGTCCTAACGAGCGTTTATCCGACCTGTTAGTTGATGTGTTAGACTGACTCAATGTTTATAGGACCTGACAGGTAGACTCACACATAAGCAGTATACTTAATTATTTTTTAAAAAAAATCATATCGTTTGCATACAATCTCAAATAAAGACGAATTATATATAAAAATTGTAGCCCTCGATGAGATCTATAACTTTTTAGTTTTAATATTTCTCATTTAAGATTGTTAAGATGGGAAAAATAATAATATAAAGTTTTAATAACTTATTATTCGCGTATTCGAGCTTGTCAAAATAATAAATTTATAAGTCCCGTCAGTGACTATAATTTGCATATATAAACTATCTTTATTTGTCATTGTATTTGAGAACATGATTCCTTTTGGATGATAGGCTCTAGTACGCGATTAATATGCTGCTGAAATTTTGTTTTATTTCTTTTACAATTTTAACGACCTCAAATAACAAAATTTAAAATTATGAATTTGTATATCTTATTGAGACCTACAATATTCATATAAAGTATTTTTATCTATTGTCATACATGAGAGATATAGGTTTTTTATATGACAAACTCTAGTACGCGAATAATATATCGGTGAAACTTTATGTTAGTCTTTTAACCATCTTTACAATTTCAAATAAAAAAATATTAAAACTAAAAAGTTGTAGATCTCATCGAGGGCTACAGTTTTCATATATAATTCATCTTCATCTGAGATCATATGCAAAATATATTATTTTAAAACTAAGTGTACCGTTGATGTGTAGGTCCCGTCTGTCAGGTCTATATAATCACTGAGTTAGCCTGTCATGTCAGCTAATAGATTGGTTAAGCGTCCATTGGGACCTAGATGACACCCGAACTAATTTCAGGGACCTAGAAATACGTTTTTAGGACTTTGGGACCTAGACGACACCTGTCGACAACTTTAAGGACCTAGAAATGCGTTTTTAAAAGTCTAGGACCTATATGATACCTGCTGACAACCGGACCGTTGATGCATTTTACATGTTAGAATAACGAAGCATGCATCCATGCTGATAGAGATGCACAAACTCAACTTAGAAATACGTTTTTAAAAGTCTAGGACCTATATGACACCTGCTGACAACTTTAAGAACCGTCGGTGCATTTTACATGTTAGAATAACGAAGCATGCATCCACGCTGATAGAGATGCACAAACTCAACTTAGAATCACCATCAGCTGATTCTCCTTCCCGTTTCCCTCGGTACGGTTCAATTCGCGCTACTAGCTCGTGTATCATGTATTGTGTCAATCTCGAAATTTGTCAGTTCAATTTCAATCCTAGAGACGTGCTTATATGTAAAGATCTAATTAACGTAATTGGTTCCCCAACCGTAAATGTGCATGGAGGCAATTGAAGATCTAATTTTTTTAATGTGAGTTAGTGGCATGGACGGGCGTCGGTTAATTAAAGCATGCATTTGCTCCTTTATCAAAAGGGCAACGTTAAAGGAAGATAGTGATTTGTTTCATTTTAGTAATGCTAATGAGTGCGGAAGAAATATCGGAGTGATGATGAACTATAATTACGTGATTATTACGTGGCTTATTGAGTAATAACTAAATGATTACATTTGTTTCTAAAAATTCAGCAATCAAAAGTAGTAATACTATTGAATTGGTCTATGAATTAGCAGTAATTATCCTCCTCAAACGCAACCTAAACTGTATCCCCCTCACAAATTTGGTTCCCCAACCGTAACCAAAAGAGTAGGAGTGCATGTCTGAACCGTTCATGCCTATAATTAATTAAGGAAATTAGTGATTACGTGTGGATTACTAATTTGAGGATGATTTATTTTCCCAAATTCAAGAAACCATATCAATATTTATTATTATTGTTCGACTATAAATATTATTATTCGACCACAGCACATTCCTCCTCCACCGTAAAAGTTATTACTAATTATTACTCTCAACACCATTTTCAACACTCTTTTTTCGACAGCTGGCCAAAGACAGTAAAAGTTAGCAATTTTCTGTTGTTTCACATATTGTTAATGCATTTAATTAAGGAAATTAATGACTATGTTGATTGATTCTTTAGGCCAATCTCAATTAGAGTTTCATTTGCATTAAATAGGTTGTCACATAGGCATTGTTGATGACATGACGCTCTATCTAAGAAGTGAGAGAAGAAACGAGTTTCATTTAAATGAAACTCTCTTGGCACGAATAACAACTCTCTATGAGTCATGAAATTTAATGTCCATAAAACTTTACAATGAAACTCTCGCTCTCAATAGAGAGTTTCATTCAAGTTTCATTTTATTTCATATGACATGACAGTCTTTGGAACAACAAAATGAAACTCACTATTGAGATTAACCTTAGGGCAGTCCCAATAATGTATTTATGGTAGTTTCTATCTCTATTAATTACTCTGCCAACTAAGCAAATTGGTGATATGACAGTAGATTTATTGTAGAAAAAGAAAAGAAAATAAAGAAACCGTTTGTTATCAAAGAAACCGTTTCTTATCAAAGAAACGAAGTCTACGCATATGCCGAGACGCCTGGAAACGACCCACTGCGTTGTAGAGAAATTGATCGTTTCTTTCCTTCCTTGGCCGGATCTCCTGCTCCAACTGCAACCACTCCCCCAGCAGGCCGCACCACCGCATCCTCATCCCGCGCGCTGGAGCAAGCGTCGTGCTGCCAAAGGACCATCGCAGGGGATTGGCGCTCGGTTTACGGCATGCTGTGGTCCAGGTGCAGCTCTTCAGAAGTTAAATTTGTTCAAACCTCTTCGTCCCTTCCTTCTATCTTTTGATTTTTATATTTTATTTCTGTTCTCCCTTTTTGCAGATTGACAGTTTGTTTAGGCTCATCATCTATCTTTTAATTTTTCATGTCTCTATAACAAGGACGAAGAGAAAAGAAAGAAAAGCCACGTGCAGAGAGAATCCGAAGATGGAAAAGAGGAATGCATTGAATGATTGGCCAGACTACTAATTTTGCATTGAGAACCATAGTTTCTTGATACGATGTTCTAGGCTATAGAAACTGTTATTATTTCTTCCATTAGGACTGTCCTATAGACTACTAATTTTAGAATTATTTATTACCCAAAATCTAGGAAAACAGTATCCGTTCAGCTCATTGTGTTGAATTCAAGTAATAATTATTTGTGTTGTCAAAAGGATAGTAATTATTTACGGTAAAAAAGTAAAATCGTTACGTTGAATTGAAATAGTAATTATTTATTGCAAAAGAGTATAAAATGTATTTATCAACCAGGAAACGTAACCACGCCAGCCCTCCGAGCTCCACTAACTGTAAACAATAATTATTAAGTTTTTGGCTAACTTATAAACTTTGATATATAACCATAACCATTCAAATAATGATTTTTAATTATTTGAGACAATCTTCTTTACAAAAAAAAAACCATTTTTGAATGGTAGAAACAAATTCAATACAATCTGTAAAAAGTCTGGACGAAAAACATTGAACATTTCCTTACATCCGTTGCATCTGTACCGAAATCAAATTGATCAATAAAAATCTATCTAATTCAGTTCACCTCCATCAATCATGGGGTTATCGAGTCCACGCTTGATAAAAAACCACAGAGTATCTGTAGTACCCGGTTTTAAAGAATAAAACCAGGTACACCGTATTTGTGTCCAGGAAGTCCACACATACAACCACAGAGGGAAAAAATATCAAAAACAATGTTCTAGATATCAAAAACAGAGCTATAACTAAAACTTACATCAAAGTTAAGCCGAACGAAAACTAATCTCCTCTTCAGACTCCATTCTTCACAGGGACAGCTGACTGGAGGTAACATATGCCTAGCACTTCCTTCAGTCTTCTAGAAAGTCATCTGTGTCTTCACCACGCTTCCGCTCCGCAACTTTGATGGAGACTGGGGTGTGGGGGAAATAGCAAGGGTGAGCACATGTCGTACTCAGCAAATACAAAATGGGGTTATGAAGCTCAAAAGGCTAGACACGGTTTTACTGCGGTTAGCACTTTTAGGTTGGTCAACATTTTAGCATAATATAGTCATCATGGTGTGCTTAAATTCCAATCAAACCACATGAATAATATTATGAGTAACCACGTCAAAGATTAACAAGTTGTCAGTAATATGAACATAAGGTATATATTGTTAAAGTTTTTAGTCTGCAAGTTTTCTGAGCCGCTCGTGACCGTGAGCACGGCTGATATATCAGTTTTAATACTCTGTAGAGTTTGTACAACTTTACCCGTGAGCCGTGATCCCCATGTGCCAGGGGATGCAAATCTCATATCACCTCTACCAAAGAAGTGCGGTAGGGTACACTATTAAGTCTTTCGAAGTTCCCCTAATAAGATAGTGGCCACTAGGTTTCCAATCGGCAAGCAGACATAGGAACCCCCTTTCCGATGGCACATTCCTTCCCGACTATACACATGAGACCAGGTGACCGTCCTATATCCGTCTCTACAAGCCTCTTTTGTGCCCTTTCGGGTAACCACCATGAAGCAAGGATAGATCCTCGAACTAACTAAAATCAGAGCCATGTAGCCCTCATGGTTGTATTGTATGTCCCAGCTTTTGCCCGCAGAAGATCATTTAGGGAGTCAGATATTCACATTACCATGAAAACAAGTTATCAGTATGTGTTGCACATATTATTAGTCATCTCATTTGTTCATATAGATTGGAGTTAAGCACTAGCAGATCTACCCATATGCACATATCCCACGGTAACAAGGTATAGAGTTCAATCATCTAGATAAACCTATGGCTTGCAAATTTGACACATGCACATGACTAGTTAATTATAAATGAGTAGGCAACAAAGATGGTCTCATGTTATACTTGCCTATTATACTTGACCAATTCTCACATCTTCTGCTTTGGGTCATCACCTTCTGATCTTCAGCGCGCACAACCGGTCGACGTCTACTCGTAGCAGGCACCAAACATAGGCAACATACAAACAAACAACATAGATGACTAAAAACAACACAAACCGAGACAAAACAACGTACTAAAAGAGATCTCATACTACGGTCGCGGGATCGCAAGAAACGATTAAAACAGAGCTACTGCTGAAAGACACGTCTACCGAGAATTTTGTATTATAAACGGAAGAACTACGGACTTGTTTTATTTTAATTAAATAAGATCATGACAAGATATTAATTCAGATTAGACAAAACATATTTTCATGATAAAATCGGGTTAGACTAATCATATTTTATTCATAAACAATTTTATAATATTAATTAAACCATTTAAACATTTGTAATTTTAGAAAACATAGATCATATAAGAGCAACTAATCGAATCATGATATATGTTTCGTGTTTTAACTAATCAAATTATAAATTTAAAACATATTTATGCTTATTAACATTTATGTATAAAATATCGAAATATAAAACCTACATTGATTTTAATTATAAATCGGTTGTAGGCTTATTAATAAATTTAATATTTAACTTGATATGGAAAAACATGTGAGATGAAAAGCGTTAACACTACTGCATAGATCGCTGCGACACGAAACTAACGCAACTGAAACGGACAAAAACGGAGATTAGATGATTAAACGACGAAAGATTAACAAGCAGTGGCAAAACTGTAGTTACCATCGTCTTCCTCCTCTGGCTTCTTCCCTCGACAGAGGCCATGGCCAGCAGGAAGTCGGACAGTGAAGGTCGCGGAAGGGGAGGGCCTTCGGCTGGCCGGCGGCAGCCGTGGCGCAGCGCTGGGCCGCACCCGCTCAGGCCGGTGCTGCTCGTGGCGAGCAGCAGCCACCTTGCCCTGCACCTGCTGCCGGCATGGCGGCGGCCTGCTACTCCACCTGAGCAAGGACGTGGTGAAAGCAGCCGTGGGGTCACCGAACTCGAGCGGCGGTGTGGGGTCCGCCTGCGGCCTGAGGAGAGGCGCAGGAACCATGCGGCGGCCAGAGAACACGAAGACATACGGAGACATCGCCGGAAAAGAGAAGAGATTTTAAGGAAACAATTAATCAGCGATGGATTCGTATAAAGAAGGATACGACGGCGTAGAGATTGACGAGAGCTACCTCATGGTGGTCTCGGAATTCACCGAGGACATCGGAGATGGCCAGAAACGCTCGCCAGAAGTTCGCCGGAGTTGAGGAAATACAAAACTTGGGCTCCAGATTAAAACAATAGGAGTGGCGGCTCGCGAAACAGGTCATACTTCTAGAATCAGTGCGTCGAGCGCTACCCGGCATATATATAGATGTAGGGTTTGGATAAGTCACAAAAATGAGATATTTTATTATTTTCGGGATTAAATTATTAAAATAATTCTAGAAAAGTCCAGAATTGTTATTTAAGCCACAAAAAATACTCCGATGGCTTCGAAAATTCTAGGAAAATTCTCGGAGACACTTTGAAATATAATGAACCCAAATAAAGTATTTGGAGCGCATGAAAAGATATTTTGTGGTATCTAAAAATTAAGATAATCTTTCTAGAAAGATTGGAAATTGTTCCGGAAAAAGCCAGAAAAATTCCCAAGAGGCTTGTAGCGATATAATGATGGATGATGAACTCAAAGAAGTGATTCGGAGTATAATTAAAAGGATTTTGGAAAAAGTCTAACAAGAGGAAAGAGCTCGCTATGATAAATTTGATTTTTGGAAAAAGATGGAAACAGACCGGATAGAGATTGATGACCTAGCAAACGTGTTTTAAAACTCTACCGACTCACAACACAAGGTCAAACAACAACCAACCATCACATCAAGCATAACCCGTCAAATTAGTTTAGAAATTTTTTAAAATTCTTGTTTTACTACATCTAAAGTGGCGCTAGCTCCAGCTAAAGTTGATCAATTTTATATAAATATTAAAATTATTTATTTTATTTAGTGTTTTCTGCTCACAACCCAAAATCAGAAATTTTGGGGTGTGACAAACTACCCCACTTAACATGAATCTCGTCCCGAGATTCAAAGAGACTAGGGAGAAAGATAAAGCTGATCTTCAATTTGTCACGATGTCTTGATATGAGGTTGATAAATGATAAGACATGGATCGAGGATGGCCAAATGAAGACTAGAAAGATAAATATTGATCTTAAGTTCTTCTTGCCTCAAAACTCAGGGCTTGTTCTTGCTGATAGTAGGCGCTACCCCACTTAACAAAAGACCTGCTTATCTTCCAAACCTGATCTTCAGGGTCTTCTTGAGAACACAAAGATAGAGACGACAGACATGCAACACACGAAACAAGACAATCACACATCACAAATCAAAACTACACGTGCTTCTTGTAGCAATGGCAGACATCCTAAAGTGTGGATATAGATGATGAAAGGCCATAGAAATTTTAAACAAGATGATTTGAAACTTTTAGTAAAACAAATAAAATAAAAATTCAAGGAGATTAGAATGCAATAGCTCAAAGGTAGCTATCAAGGAGAGGAGACAATTGGACAAGGATTTGAGAAACGGTCAATTCAATGGACAAGGTGGTAGAAAATATTTTGTAACAAAATAAACTTCAAAAGGTGACCAGTGCTAACTAGGCATACGTCCTACAATCAACATTGCTTTGATACCAATCTGTGGCACCCGGTTTTAAAGAACAAAACTAGGTACGCCATATGTGTGCCCAGAAAGTTCACACATACAACTACAGAGGAAAAAGATATTAAAAACAGTGTTCTATATATCGAAAACACAGCTATAACTAAAACTTACATCAAAGTTAAGCGGAACGGAAACTAATCTTCTCTTTAGACTGCATTCTTCACCGGGACAGCTGACTGGGGGTAACATATGCCTAGCACTTCCTCCAGTCTTCTAGAAAGTCATCTGTGTCTTCATCACGCTTCCGCTGCGCAACTTTGATAGAGACTGAGGTGTGGGGGAAATAGCAAGGGTGAGCACATGTCGTACTCAGCAAATACAACATGGGGTTACGAAGCTCAAAAGGATAGACACGGTTTTACTATGGTTAGCACTTTTAGGTTGGTCAACATTTTAGCATAATATAGTCATCAGGGTGTGCTTAAATCCCAATCAAACCACATGAATAATATTATGAGTAACCACATCAAAGATTAATAAGTTGTCAGTAATATGAACATAAGGTATATACTGTTAAAGTTATTAGTCTGCAAGTTTTCCGAGCCGCTCGTGACCGTGAGCATGGCTGATATATCAATTTTAATACTCTGGAGAGTTTGTACAACTTTACCCGTGAGCCGTGATCCCCATGTGCTAGGGGTTGTCAATCCCATATCACCTCTACCAAGGAAGTGCGGCAGGGTACACTATGAAGTCTTTCGAAGTTCCCCTAACAAGATAGTGGCCACTAGGTTTCCAATCGGCAAGCAGACATATGAACCCCTCTTTCCGATGGCACGTTCCTTCCCGGCTATACACATGAGACCAGGTGGCCGTCCTATATCCGTCTCGGCAAGCCCCTTTTGTGCCCTTTCGGGTAACCAACATCAAGCGAGGAGAGGTCCTCGAACTAACTAAAACCAGAGCCATGTAGCCCTCACGATTGTACTGTATGTCACAGCTTTTGCCCGTAGAAGATCATTTAGGGGGTCAGATATTCATATTACCATGAAAACAAGTTATCAGTATGTGTTGAAAATATTATTAGTCATCTCGTTTGTTCATATAGATTGGAGTTAAGCACTAGCAGATCTACCCATATGCACATATCCCACGGTAACAAGGTATAGAGTTCAATCATCTAGACAAACCTATGACTTACAAATTTGACACATGCACATGACTAGTTAATTATAAATGACTAGGCAACAAGGAGGTCCCATGTTATACTTGCCTGTTATACTTGACCAATTCTCACATCTTCAGCTTTGGGTCATCACCTTTTGATCTTCAGCGCGCACAACCGGTCGACGTCTACTCGTAGCAGGCACCAAACATAGGCAACATACAAACAAACAACATAGACGACTAAGAACAACACAAACCGAGACAAAACAACGTACTAAAAGAGAGCTCATGCTACGGTCGCGGGATCGCAAGAAACGATTAAAACAGAGCTACTGCTGAAAGACACGTCTACCGAGAATTTTATATTATAAACGGAAGAACTACGGACTTGTTTTATTTTAATTAAATAAGATCATGATAAGATATTAATTCAGATTAGACAAAACATATTTTAATAATAAAATCGGGTTAGACTACTCATATTTTATTCATAAACAATTCTATAATATTAATTAAACCATTTAAACATTTGTAATTTTAGAAAACATAGATCATATAAGAGCAACTAATCGAATCATGATATATGTTTTGTGTTTTAACTAATCAAATTATAAATTTAAAACATATTTATGCTAGTGATTAATCATATTAACATTTATGTATAAAATATCGAGATATAAAACCTACATTGATTTTAATTATAAATCGGTTGTAGGCTTATTAATTAATTTAATATTAACTTGATATGGAAAAACATGTGAGATGAAAAGCGTTAACACTACTGCATAGATCGCTGCGACACGAAACTAACGCAACTGAAACAGACGAAAACGGAGATTAGATGATTAAACGGCGAAAGATTAACAAGCATTGGCAAAACTGTAGTTACCATCGTGAATGGGCCTGTTGTTCGGTGGCAGGTCAGTCCAGTGGGACGCTACCCACCAGGGTTTGGTGTTCGCACCTTTTCTGGATTTCATCCAGAATTTTGCAGGGTACACGCACACGTGCTCGTTCGGTGGTATTGCGCGTTTCCCGCGGACTGGAGGCGGCGAGTCTTCCAATCTCTTTCTTTGCGTGTGTACGGACGCGCACGCGTGTGTGTGGTGTGAGTGTGGTGTGTTTGGGTTGTGTGCGTCCAAGTTGTACCCGATAAAAAAAAACTTGTATCTAAAAACTGAATTTCAAAAAAAAAACTGTAGTTACGATCGTCTTCCTCCTCTGGCTTCTTCCCTGGACAGAGGCCGTGGCCAGCAGGAAGTCGGACAGTGAAGGTCGCGGAAGGGGAGGGCATTCGGCTGGGGCCTGGCTGGCCGGCGGCGGCCGTGGCGCAGCGCTGGGCCGCACCCGCTCAGGCCGGTGCTGCTCGTGGCGAGCAGCAGCCACCTCGCCCTGCACCTGCTGCCGGCATGGCGGCGGCCTGCTGCTCCACCTGAGCAAGGACGTGGTGAAAGCAGCCGTGGAGTCACCGAACTCGAGCGGCGGTGTGGGGTCCGCTTACGGCCTGAGGAGAGGCGGCGCAGGAACCATGCGGCGGCCAGAGAACACGAAGAACAGATGACATCCACGGAGACATCGCCGGAAAAAGAGTAGAGATTTTAGGGAAACAATTAATCGGTGATGGATTCGTATAAAGAAGGATACGACGGCGTACAGATTGACGAGAGCTATGTGGTAGTCTCGGAATTCACCGGGGACGCCGGAGATGGCCGGAAACGCTCGCCGGAAGTTCGTCAGGAGATGCAAAACTTCGGCTTCAGATCTCGAACAATAGGAGTGACGGTTCACGAAACGGGCCGTACTTCTAGAATCAGGACGTCAAGGGCTACACCGGCATATATATAGATGTAGGGTTTGGTTAAGTCACAAAAAGGAGATATTTTATTATTTTCGGATTTAATTAATTTTCGGAATTAAAATAATTCGAGAAAAGTCCAGAATTGTTATTTAAGTCACAAAAATTACTCCGATGGCTCCAAAAATTCTACGAAAATTCTCGGAGACACTTTGAAATATAATGAACCCAAAAGTATATGGAGCTCATGAAATGATATTTTGGAATATCTAAAAATTAAGATAATCTTTCTAGAAAGATTGGAAATTGTTCCGGAAAAAGCCAGAAAAATTCCCAAGAAGTTTGTAGCGATATAATGATGGATGATGAACTCAAAGAAGTGATTCGAAGTATAATTAAAAGGATTTTGGAAAAAGTCCAACAAGAGGATAGAGCTCGAAACGATAAATTTGATTTTTGGAAAAAGATGGAAACAGACCGGATAGAGATTGATGACCTAGCAAACGTGTTTTAAAACTCTACCGACTCATAACACAAGGTCAAACAACAACCAACCATCACATCAAGCATAACCCGTCAAATTAGTTTAGAAAATTTTTAAAATTCTTGTTTTACTACATCTAAAGTGGCGCTAGCTCCAACTAAAGTTGATCAATTTTATATAAATATTAAAATTATTTATTTTATTTAGTGTTTTCTACTGACAACCCAAAATCAGAAATTTTGGGGTGTGACAGTATCCGAATGGATTTTCCTAGAATCTGTAGAAAAATCTCTCATAAGAAAAATTGAGGGATGAAATGAAAAATCCACTGTCGTCATCAAGATTCGAGGTGGAGAAGCCACGGCCGTGGCCGCCATCGGCACTGGTCAGGTATATATGGCCACCGGGCCGTGCCGGCGGCCCGACATACCGTCGTGCCTTCTCGGGCCGCCGTGCCTCACGGGCCGTGCTTGTGCGGACTTTGTGCCTCGCCTTTGGCCCAAGGCACGACTCGTGGACCATTTTTTCATGTTGTGTCGGCCCGTGGGGCACGGGGAATATTATCATGTCGTGCCGGCCCACAACCCACAGAACAAAGAAACCTCATTTCCTCTTGTATTTTCACCAAAATTTGAATAAGATTTAAAAATAGGCTCTGTTCGGCAGAACTAATTCACAAGAGACAGGATCACAAGAAATATCATCTTCAATTCTTCATTCACATTCACTGATTCACATAGTCACATTCACAATTTAAACAAGTCACAGTCTCACAGTTATATATACTCACACTCACAGTCATAGTCTCACAGATTGGCAGCACACAAATCACACTCACAAGACAAAAGGAGACAAGATTATATGAAAATGATGATCAAAAGGAGTTATTTTGTGCAATGTTGTCTCATTAAAAACCTTTCTAGCTAAAACCCACCCTTGTGAGAAACCCTAAAAACGAAAAAAGAGTGCAGCCAGCTCAAGTCACATAGTTTTAGTGTCTTATTAAAACAGCTGAACAACCAATCAAATTATCAATCTGGCAAGTGCTAACACAGTCTTACAGTCTCACTTCTCACATGCTAACACTCACTCACCAAAAGGGGTACCTTGCTCTCTTCTCAGCAATAGTATGTCACCAGCCACCTGTAGTCCCGTTGCTGCCGCTGTGTCCAGCTTCATCAAGGAACTGCTCCTTGAATGCCTCCTCAATCTCTGGGTCTTCAGGTATATGATGCTCCCTTGTTGCTCCTAGCTCCCAGTCCTTGATGGAAGTCAGCATCTCCATGGTCTCAACCACACCAGCTATCTTTTCAGCAATATTATCCGCAGTATGGCTACAATCAATTAGCCTAAAATCTATTACTCTTTTCTGCAACTCCCACAAAAATATAATCGTCCTTAGCATTACTAGACCAGATATCATATGTCAAAGAAATAGAAGATGAGCAGACAACACAGAGTTAATAATTATAGAAAGTTGTTCAATAGACAGTTTAGCCATATCTATACTGGTAGTCTGTCTAGAAACCTTTTGAAACAAAGGATTATGAGCACACTTAATGTAATCTTCCTAAGTCTATGACTGACCTATCCCTAAGGGAAGGTCTAACCTAGCAACAACAACATCATACACCCAATTTTTCAATCCATTAGGGTTCATAGCAATTTTAGATTGTACCATATGAGCATTATCATTTTTTTTCTAAAAGTTTTCATATGCCTTTGCAAATGGCCAGTGCCAACAACTGATCTAACAATATATCTACTACCACAATACTCATAGATAGCAACAATCATAACATCATTCTCACCCTTGATCTCAGTGAAATAGGCCCAAATAGGAGAGATCTTCTTACCAGTGATAGTGGAAGGAGTGTCAGTGGAGGCCACTCCACCATCGCCGATGCCATCGTCGGCATCAAGATGGAGAGGCTGGGTCTAAGAGCCATCCGAGTCGTCACTGTAGTCGATGCCAAACAGGACAGTTGCATCATCACGCATGTCAGCGTCGTCCTCAACCTCCAGATCGTCGTCCAGGTGACGGGTGAGGTCCTCACCATCTCAGATGGAGGGAGTGGCTACTGAGGGGTATGCCAAAGGTAGTAGATTAGATTGAGGATGTGTGGAGATGACTGCTCAAGCATAAACACAGGGACGAGACACGACGATTTAGACAGGTTCAGGCCAGCAAGTCACTGTAATACCCTACGTCCTGTGTTTTGGTGGCTGGATTATCTGATGAGATGTGTTCCAATCTCCCATTGGAGGAGGTCTCTGCTCACCTTATATAGTCGGAGAGCAGGGTTACAGTTCGTAACAGATTACAAACGGGTCCTTAAGACAAGGAATCCAGATCTAACTCTAGGATCTTCCTTGGCGGGCAAGGCTTCGTGAGGGTCCCTGGCGAGCATGACAACCTGGTCGCGTGCCGCAGGGCCTTCAAGCTGGCTATCCTTGACGAAGGGCCCAATTAGGTTCATGGGGGTATACAGAGGTAATATCCCCACAGCTAGTCCCCGAGCACTTTGTATCCTGTTGGCGACGTCGTCCTGAGCAGGCGAAGTCGATGTCGGCCAAGTAAGGCTTGCTAGAAGGATGTAAGGTGCTCAAATTTTTTTTGAAGAGCTTTCTTCTGGTGAAGTGTTGGAGCTTGCAAGACTATAAGGAACAACGAGCTCCTATTAGGAGTCTATGCAAGTCCACTTTGACGGAGCGTCCTTGAATTGTCAGAGAAAAAGAAAATACATTCACCGCAAGGTGAAGTGTATCCACTTAGTCCCCGAGCTTGGTAGCAGATGTTGAAGACACATGGTGTCGAGCTTGTAGAGCCTTTAGCAAATGCACCAATGAGCTGTCTGAAAGGTCCTAAATGGCTAGAGGGGGGGGGGGGGGTGAATAGCCTATAAAAATTCTACAACAACACTTGAGCAAAGTTTGTTAGACAACTAAATGGCGAAGCAAGTTTTGCACTAGCTCTACAAAAGTGCAAGCCACCTAACCACAATTTTAGTAAGTTATAATCTCTATATCACGCAATGTCTATGTTGCAACTTTACAACTAAAACAACAAGTGAGCAACAACAATTACAACTACACAAGATAAGGAATATTAACTAGCTACAAGAAGATACAATTATCACTTGCAAGAATATAACAAAGGTAAGTACAAGTGAGTGAGGTGAGTATACCAAGCCGGGCAAGTGATCAATAACAAGATACCAATGAATATCACGGAGACAAGATGACACAATTATTTTTCTCCGAGGTTCACTTGCTTGCCGGCAAGCTACGTCCCCATTGTAGCGATACACCCACTTGGAGGTTGACGAGCTAATTGGCATCACACGCCAAACCCTCAATAGGGTGCCGCACAACCACACCACAAGATGAGGATCCACAAGCTATGAGCAATCCACTAGAGTTACCTTTCGCGATCTCCCGCGGGGAAGGTATAAGAAACCCCTCACAAGTCACGGATCGGAGCCAAAAACACTCACCAACTTCCGCTCAAGGATCCTCGCTGCTCCAAGCCATCTAGGTCTCGACAAACACCATGAGTAACAAGAGAAATCCGCAGCGAAACGTGAACACCAATTGCCTCTAGATGAACACACTCATGCAATGCACTTGGCTCTCCCAATCTCTCTCAATGTGATGAACAATCAATCAAATGGAGTGGGAGATGTTTGGCTAGGCTCACTATAGAGTTTAGGCAATACAAATGGCCAAGAGAGTGAGCACAAGCCGGCCACATACCTTACATTGGACGCACGACCAGCGTCCGATGCCTGGATGAACGCCACATGTCCCCGGCCCTTTCATTCAACTGCAGCTGCTAGATCCCAACGGCTAGAATCAAACGCGAGTTGTTAATGTTGCATCGGACGTTGCAACGGACGCACATGTCCGACGTCCGATGACCTGTCATAGATAACAACGGCTAGTCGCACCAACATCGGACGCTCGCACAGTGCGACATCGGACCAGCGTCCGATGTCTATGCAGAGAGCATCCAGAAAGCTCCCGTGTACATCGGACGCGTCCGAGGCAGCCACATCGGACGCTGCCCAACGTCCGATGCTCCCCTGAGAACAACCCTAGGACACGTCATCAGCATCGGACTCAGCAACAGTGTTTTCCCAGCGTCCGTTGCCTGCGTTCGATGCTACTCAGTCAGCTCAGTTTACTTACGGTATACCATCAGACGCTGCCCCCAGTGTCCGATGCTCATCAGACCAGCGTCCGATGCTCCTCAGAGAGCACGAAATCAATCTCCACTTCATCCCTTGTGCACAAGTGTTAACTCCACCAAGATTCCACTACTTGTGTACGTGAGTTAGCATTTTACCAAGCACTTTCCAAGGGATGTTAGCATACACTAGATTCTAAATGCATATGAAAAGTAAGATCATCTAGTGGCACTTTGATAACCGCATTTCACAAACGAGTTTCACTCCTCTTAATAGTACGGCTATCAATCCTAAATGTGATCACACTCTCTATAGTGTCTTGATCATCAAAACAAAATGGCCCTATGCATATACCTTTGCCTCTAGCCAATTTTGTTTTTCTCTTTCTTCTTTTTGAAGCAATGGAGCCATTGATCACCATCATGTGAACATCACCATCCATCTAGCTCCATCACTTAGTGTTGGACCAACCTATCTCATACACACTTAAGCATAGGGTTAGTTCAAATAGGTTTCATCAATTATCCAAAACCAAACAAGGGCTTCCAATCTCCCCCTTTTTGGTAATTGATGACAACCTTTACAAAGATATGAAATAAGTTCAATTTTGAACTTGTGTTGCTTGTCAAAGCATTGTATCATGATAGAGAAATGGACAACCATTACAAATTCGAGTTTGATAGTACTAGCTCCCCCTACATATGTGATTCATGAGTTTGGTACAATATATTCACATATGTATGGATAGGCATGTTAGGAGAGTTACTACTATCAAATGACGCTAAGGTGTAAAAGATTGGACCTTTGAAGCGTGTTACAATCAGAGTTGCCATCATACACCATCCTTAGCATCTTTGGTAACTAGACATCCATCACAAACTCAAGGACCCCGTGAGATCAATCATAAAAGAGAGATTCTTGATTCCATTTGTATGTTTTAAGGCAAATAAATATCTAGATATAACCTATGTATGCTAGTATTTCAAAACATCAATCAAGTTTTATTTTTAGCATACACCACACAATCATAACGAATTTGAATTTAAAGTTTGCAATGCAACATTTCATATGAATATGTACATTCAAATGCAACAAGTAGGTTCATGAGCTTGCTCCCCCTATTTGTGTGCTCAAGTTTTAATTACTCCCCCTTTGTCATACTACATCATCTTTGTACATCTTTGTAACAATCTCTCCCCCTTTGTCATTAAGTACCATAAAGGCACACCAATTTTAGTTGAAGAAAGTCAATCAATGGGGTGAATATGATCACATGATGGCTTCACACATCTTTCAATGGTTATCTTACTCACGTTGGTTAAACACTTCAATGCTTGTTTTCAAGATTAAACACTAGGTTTACAAGCTCACAAACATGCCATATGCTACCACTAGATCATATCAAACATAGAAGCAAATAATGGTACCATATATACATTAAATTCATTTGATTTTCATGAATGAGCCTATATATCATGCATGGTGATGACTAAATGTACTAAACATGTTCTTAGCAAGGATGAATGTCATGCCAACTAATTTTACCTTTGCTTTGTCGAAGGAGAGGCATGTCATATATAACGGGGTGCTTCAACTCATGTTGCAGAAATCAAATATGTTCAATTCATTCCTCAACTTGCAAAATCTCTTATCATCAAGTGGTTTGGTGAATATGTCGGCTCATTGATCATCGGTGCCCACATTTGTAATTGATATGTCACCCTTTTGTTGATGATCTCTTATGAAGTGATGTCTAATTTCAATGTGCTTTGTTCTTGAATGTTGAATAGGATTGTTGGTTAGCTTCACCGCACTTTCATTATCACATAGCAATGGCACTTTCTTGAATTTGATTCCAAAGTCATCCAAAGTTGCTTTCATCCAAAGTAATTGTGCACAACAACTCCCAACAGATATGTATTTGGCTTCGACGGTTGAGAGTGCAACACTATTTTGTTTCTTTGATGACCATGAAACAAGTGATCTTCCAAGTAGTTGACATGTTCCACTAGTGCTCTTTCTATCCACTTTGCAACCCGCATAGTCGGAGTCTGAATATCCAATCAACTCAAAGTTTGACCCCTTGGGATACCACAATCCAAAATCTTGTGTATGCTTCAAGTACCTCAATATTCTCTTTGTAGCCTTCAAGTGACTCTCTCTTGGTGAGGATTGAAATCTTGCACACATGCATATACTAAACATGACATCGGGTCTAGAAGCGGTCACATAGAGTAAGCTTCCAATCATAGACCTATACAAATTTTGATCAACCATGTTTCCATTAGCATCACTATCCAAGTGTCCATTAGTGTCCATAGGAGTGCTAATTGCTTTTGCATCATCTAGACCAAACTTCTTGAGCATGTATTTGATGTACTTGCCTTGACTCACAAATGTACCATTCTTCATTTGCTTGACTTGAAGACCAAGGAAGTAACTAAGCTCTCCAATCATTGACATCTCAAACTCACTTGCCATCATTTCACCAAACTCTTCACAAAACTCTTGATTGGTTGAACCAAAGATAATGTCATCAACATATATTTGCAACACAAACAAGTCCTTGCCTAAATTCTTGGTGAAGAGAGTAGTGTCAACCTTGCCCATCTTCAACCCTTTAGAGAGTAGGAAATCCCTCAGCCTCTCATACCAAGCTCTAGGTGCTTGCTTCAAACCATGCAATGCCTTCTTGACCTTGTAAACATGGTTGGGCTTCTTGTCATCTTCAAAACCGGGTGGTTGTTCAACAAACACTAACTCATTGATGTATCCATTTAGAAATGCACTCTTGACATCCATTTGATACAACTTGATGTCGTGAGCACATGCATAAGCCAATAGAATCCTTATTGCTTCCAATCTTGCAACCGATGCATATGTTTCTCCAAAGTCAAGACCTTCAACTTGTGTGTAACCTTGTGCTACCAATCTTGCTTTATTTCTCACCACTATGCCATCTTGATCTTGCTTGTTCCTAAAAACCCATTTGGTTCTAGATTGCGAGTGAAGTTATTTAGCTCATCATGCATAGCATTGACCCAATCTATATCCATCAAAGCTTCTTCAATCTTTGTTGGCTCGAATGATGATACGAATGAATATGTTCACAAAATGAAGCCAATCTAGATCTTGTTTACACACCACTTCTAATATCACCAACTATTTGATCAATAGGGTGATCTCTTGCAACATTGGTGGGTTGAAGTATTTGCACTTGATTTCCTTGTTGAGATGAAGTAGACACTTGTTGATCTTCATTAGCTCTTGATTGACCTTGTGAACCACTAGCTTGCACATTGGAGGAGAACATTTGATCATCTTCATCAACAACCACTTGCCTTGGCCTAATATCACCAATATCCATGTTCTTCATTGCATCTTCCAATTGAGTACCTCTCACATCATCTAGATTTTCATGTTCATCTTGAGAACTTTGAGTTTCATCAAATTCCACATCATGTACTTCCTCAAGTATTCCACTAGCCAAGTTCCAAACCCTATAAGCTTTGCTTGTAGTTGAATAACCAAGTAGGAAGCCTTCATCACATTTCTTCTCAAATTTGCTCAACCGTGCACCCTTCTTCAAGATATGGCACTTACAACCAAATACTCTAAAATATGCAATATTTGGCCTTCTTCCATTCAATAGCTCATATGGTGTCTTCTCTAACATTCCATGGCAATAAAGACGGTTGCTACAATAGCATGCTGTGTTGATAGCTTCGACCCAAAAAGAATGACTAATATTGTATTCACTAAGCATTGACCTTGCCATATCAATCAATGTTCTATTCTTTATTTCAACAATGCCATTGGATTGGGGAGTATACTTGGGTGAGAATTGATGTCTAATTCCAAAGTCATCACACAATTCATCTACTCTTGTGTTCTTGAACTCACTCCCATTGTCACTTCTTACTCTCTTGATTGTTGTTTCAAACTCATTGTGACATCTCTTGACAAAAGTTTTGAATAGATCATATGTATCACTCTTGTCACTAAGAAAGAACACCCATGTATATCTAGAGTAATCATCAACAATCACAAATCCATATTTGTTTCCACCGATGCTAGTGTATGTGGTTGGTCCAAACAAATCCATGTGCAACACCTCAAATGCTTTACAAGTGCTCATCATGCTTTTCTTGGGATGGGTATTTCCAACTTGTTTTCCGGCTTGACATGAACTACATAGCTTATCCTTTTCAAAATTGACATCCTTCAAGCCTCTAACTAGATCATGCTTTACTAGTTTGTTCAATTGTTTCATTCCAACATGACCAAGCCTTCTATGCCATAACCAACCAATGCTAGATTTAGTGAGCAAGCAAGTTGATAATTGTGTTTCACTAGCATTGAAATCAACCAAATATAGATTCTCATATCTAAATCCTTTGAATATCAAGTTAGAGCCATCTACACTTATGATCTCTACATCACCAACTCCAAATATGCACTTGAAACCAAGATCACAAAGTTATGCAACCAATAGCAAATTGAAGTTCAAACTCTCAACTAGCAACACATTGGATATGCTCATGTCATTGGATATTGCAATCTTACCAATCCCTTTGACCTTGCCTTTGCCATTGTCACCAAATGTGATAGAATCAAACCCATGATCACCACTTGAATTGATTGAATTGAACATTCTTGAATCTCCAGTCATGTGTTGAGTGCACCCACTATCCAACACCCAATGCCTTCCTCTGGCTTTGTAATTGACCTACAAGGACAAATCAATTCTTTTTAGGTACCCAAACCTTTTTGGGTCCTCCAAGGTTAGTTACCAAACTCTTTGGTACCCAAATAGCTTTCCTCTTTGAGCCCACCATGGGTGTACCAATGAATTTAGCTTTGAAACCATTTACACCCTTGGTAAGCAAATGACATGAATCAAATTGAATAGAGGATATGTTTGCATTCTTGTTCTTGTTCTTGCAATATTGCTCTACATGCCCACTTTGCTTGCATCTAGTGCAAAATCGACCATTGCTCTTCACAAAACTAGTCTTGTGAGTTGCAAAAGCCGCTTTGACATTCTTGGGGTTATAGCCCAATCCCTCTTTGTTGAGAGAAAAGCGTTGGCTACCCAAGCACTTAAGCAAGCGGGCCTCACCACCATAGGCTTTGCCTAAGGCATGAGTGAGCTCATTTACCTCCTTATTCAATGTCTCATTATCAACCATGAGTGAGGCATCACAAGTGAAGCCATCATCCATAGATGAGGTAGTAGTGGATGAGCTACATGAAGGATTAGTGGAGGCAATAACAATAGGCTTATAGAATGATTCATCAATAATATCACATGTTATGCCTATGCCATTTGTTTCTATTTTCTTCTCTACTTTCTCAATTTTAGCTTGATCAATTAGAGACGAGTGAGCTTTCTTAAGCTTAGTGTGAGCATCATCAAGCTCCTCATGGGCTTCCACTAGCCTCTCATGAGATGCATTTAGCTCATCAAAGGATTGCTCAAGAGCTTTTAGTTTCTTTTGCAATTCTTTGCACTCCTTTCTTTTCTCGTCAAAATGAATTCTAGCATCATCAAGCATATCAATTAATTCATCTCTAGTGGGTTCATCATCATAATCATCATCATCACTCTCATCATCATCATCACCTTTGTGGCTTTAGCCATGAAGCATGATGGAGTGTCGAAGATAGAGGGCTTGTCATTGATAGCAATGCTTGCAAGAGCTTTCTTCTTGCTTGTCTTGCAGTCATCTTCATCACTATCATCATCACTATCACTTGTGGATGCATCACTATCCCAAGTGACCATATATGATTGTCCCTTCTTCTTCTTGATGAACTCCTTCTCTTTCCTTTCCTTCTTCTTGCCCTTCTTGTTGTCATCATCATTTTCACTATAATATGGACATTGAGCAACAAGATGGTCCTTGCTACCGCACTTGAAGCACCTCCTTGGTTCATCCTTGTTCTTGTATGAGTTCTTCTTCCTCCTTGCCTGGTAGCCCTTTTTCTTCATGAATTTACCAAATCTCTTGACAAATAGTGCCATCTCTTCATCTTCATCATCACATGCATTGGAGCAATCATCTTCACTAGATTCTTCTTTCTTTGCTTTGTCCTTTCTCTTGGATGTTGATGTTGTGGCTTTGAATGCCACATTCTTCTTCTTCTCATCCTTCTTCTCTTCTTCTTCATTTTCTTCTCTATATGTGTCATCGGTCATCACATCTCCAAGCACTTGGTTTGGTGTCATTGTGTCCAAACCACTCCTCACTAGCAAAGTAACCAACATGCCAAACCTCTTTGGGAGGCATCTCAAGAACTTGTGTGAGAAGTCCTTGTCCTTCACTTCCTCTCCAAGTGCCTTTAGATCATTGACTAGCACTTGTAGCCTATTGAACATCTCCGACACACTCATCTTCCTTCATCTTGAAGCTAGCAAATTTCTCTTTGAGAATGTAAGCCTTTGCACCCTTCACCATGTTGATGGTCCTTAAACACCTGTTTTACCATCAACATGTTACCCTAAAATTCACCAAAAAGGCATGAAATGTAGTCAAATAGGTTTCAAACTAACCGAATTCCACATGTCCATAGATTTTGATTTGAATGCAGGATTTGAACCAAATTTGGATATTTGAACCACCAAAGGCCAAGCCCACTCAGCAGGGCCCAATTGGGCCTCAGGGGGTGGCGCCCACCACCCCTAGGTGGCGCCGCCACTTAAGTTGGCCCAAGTCCACTCCCTGCCACGTCACCGATCCGTGTGACCTCCCCAAGGCCAAATCTTGGCCCTTGGTCACTAGGTCAGTGGCATCGGATGGCTCAGGAGGGGAGTGGCGTGGATCATGACCGAATGGCGGTTATCTGGACATGCAACGGCCTCTCTGGAGCTCCTGGATGCCGTTGAAGCAATGACGGTGCATCCAACGGTGAGGGGGGTGGCGGCCGCCACCTAGGGCTGGCGCCCGCCACTAGGGTTTGCCCTAGGTCGGCTGGCTGCCCCCTATAAGTACCCCCTCACTCACTTGGGCTATAAATACCCCATGGAGGCGTCACTTCATAACACACAAGCAAGAGAAGCAAGGAAGGAAAGAAAGCAAGGCTAGAGCTAGAGAGCTAATAGCTTAGGGTTTAGCCAAGCTTAGGCAAGTAGGTAGCTAGTAGAGCAAGGCATCTTTGCCCTCGCGGAAGCGCTGCTCAAGGCTTAGCTCAAGAGTAGAAGCGTGCGAGTGATCGGTCCTGGAGTTGGGAAGAGTCTTCCTTCATCTCCAGTTCAGGTTTTGCTCTTGTATCTCAAGCACTTTACTATATTCTAGTTCATCATTTCAAGTATTACTTTATTCTACTTATCAGTATTGAGTAGTATACTTGATTGATTGCTTGAGTGCCTAGCTATCCTACAGTTCAATTCACTTAGCCATAGTAGTTAATCTCTAGTGAGCTTAGTGTTTGAGCTTTGCCAATAGGTTGCTTAGTTAGTTTAGTGTTTATCTTATTAAGTCAAGTATTTGCTCTGACGTCCGCAAGGGTGTCTCTATTCAAAGATAGGGTAGAGATAGTTAGAATATAATTAAGCGTGGTGCTTAGTTATAGACTTACCTTCAGATACGGCTGGACCCCCGGATAACTGTGGTAGCAAGCAGGTGGTGACAACCCTGTGCGCTTGGAATTCCACCACGTAGTTGGCCCAGTTTAACAGTAAGGCTCGTTGTGCTAGCGTTCAACCTAAGTCAGTGGTAAAGGCTAGTACGCCTCGGTACTTGATAAGATAGGAATAAAACTATACTTAACTTGGTTGCTTAATTGACATTTGCCTATCTTGCTTCGTAGTTATCTTGCTTCGTGGTTATCTAGGAGTAGTTAATAATTATTAGTTAGTTATCTTTAGTTATCCTATTCCCCTTACCTACCTATCCATCCACCTTACCTTACCATCCATTTCATCCTTACCTATCCACCCATATATTCTTTCTAGCCTTTCATCTCCTCTCTCCTTTACCCTTTTCTTATTCTTTGACTCTCATCCCCTCCTTGACTCGACTCATACACCACCCTAGCCTTCCTTTGGGATCAAATAAATCGACACCTGGTACTCCCAGGAAAGTGCTACTACGATAGTTCTGTGCGCTTGCAGAATCTCCTCCTGGTAGATTGCAATCTCTCTAGCTAGCTCCTACTAGTGTCGGGATTGACAACCCCATTTGACATTAGTAGTTAGCTGCTTTAGCTTCACTCCTTTAGGTATAGTGACTGGACTTGCTTCAAGCATTTCTGGCGCCGCTGCCAGGGATAGACTCCATAGTCTACTCCTAGTAACGACGTTAGCAAGTGTCAACAAGCATTTCTGGGTCGTTACCGGGGATAGTTGCCTAGCTCTATCTTTAGTGAAGTTAAGAACTACCAACACACCACTTGAGTGCCCTCATATGATTCTTCCAGCTTCTTCCAAGCTTCATTTGCCAATTCCATGCCTTTGATTTGCTCAAACACATTTGCATCAATTGCATCATGAATAGCACTAAGAGTAATATCATTGTTTTGCATCTTCTCTTCTTTGGCATTTGTGAGATGCTCCGCATCGGCAATCTCAATCTTTGTTTCTACCATACTCCAAATCTTTCTATTGATTGACTTGATGTGAGTAGTCATCTTTGCTTTCCAATAACTATAATTGGTGCCATCAAATTGGGGTGGCCTTTTGGTGTTGTTGATTTGAGTCATTTTCACACCGTAGGTTGTTAAGCCTCAAATTAATGGTGACCTTGCTCTGATACCACTTGAAAGGTCCTAAATGGCTAGAGGGGGAGGGGGTGAATAGCCTATAAAATTCTGCAACAACACTTGAGCAAAGTTTGTTAGACAACTAAATGGCGAAGCAAGTTTTGCACTAGCTCTACAAAAGTGCAAGCCACCTAACCACAATTCTAGTAAGTTATAATCTCTATATCACACATTGTATATGTTGCTACTTTACAACTAAAAGAGCAAGTGAGCAACAACAATTACAACTACACAAGATAAGGAATATTAACTAGCTACAAGAAGATACAATTATCACTTGCAAGAATATAACAAAGGTAAGTACAAGCGAGTGAGGTGAGTATACCGAGTCGGGTGTTGACGGTAGATAACTCCTATTTTAAACCGTCAACTAACCTCATAAATGACCCGCAATGATCCAAAGAGTGTAGCTATAGGGTTTGATTCTAACGAGTTCCACGAGTTGTGTCGATTCCACTTGTTTTGCAGGATATTCAATATTTCATCATAAGAAAGTATCTCAAGTGAATAATCAGAGCACACCAGTGAGACGAGCTCGTCGAGACGATCACAACGGACATACCACTTACCATATTTGGAGCCCCGGAGCAAGAGTCCTCGATGAATACGACCAGGAAGACTCTGGAACCCTCTAGAAGCCTTATCCATATGAAGATCAGGGGTGTAACAGACAAGATTCCAACAGCTACAGAATACCAGAGATATCCAGGGACCAGACAGAAAGAAGATGACAAGGAATCCTTCCACGCCAAGACTCGTTGCGCAAACCAACCGAACAAGGACTCAAGACAAACAAGGAAGGTGTTAGAAGACTTGCGAAGGAAGGAAGAGGCAGGCGGCGCCAGGGGAGGTCGGCCGGCCTCAACCCTAGGCCGGCTAGCCTGGGCCCACATGGCAGCCCCTCCTCCTTCACGCGACGTGACCTAATCGACCTCTTCAATGTATCTCGGCCATTGTTCGACATTGGTTTGATCCGTGGGCTGCGGTTCATCCCACCGGGCTATATAAGAAACCCCAGAACCCCCTCTGTATCATCAGATCAAATCATATCTCATAGCATAGATCAATCATTTAGGGTAGATGTAGTGCTGGTACATGGGTGTATGCCAGATCTTGAGATGATGAGTGATTGTCAACTGGGATGATGCACATGTTCTTTGGCTTGTGTTGTGCAGGTGTTGAGCTCAGATACGGTGATCAAAGGCAAGGTGAAGGTCAAGTAGAGACGTGTCGTGTCGATGGACCCAGAGCGGTGAAGGGCGAACGTGAGGCTTGGACTGGCGGACCGGTGGCCTGAGGATCGGCCGTGGTGGCTGACAGCCTAGGACAGCGACAAGTGAAGACTTGCGTGTGGACGGGGTGCACGGGCGGTGCATCCCCGCTACGGCTTGGTTTGGTGGTTGAGCCACAGAAAAACCACCGAGTGGACGGTTTCCAGGTTTGGGCCTCAAAACCTGGGTGCGGCCGGTTTCCGAGTTTGGACCACAAAACTCTGGTTGAGGACGGTTTCCAGGTTTGGGCCTCAAAACCTGGGTGCTATTGGGTTTCTAAGTTTGGGCCACAAAACTCAGGCGACGGACGACAGGTTTCCCGGTTTCGGCCTCAAAACTAGGGGATGGCTCAGGTTTCCCGGTTTCGGCCTCAAAACCAGGGGAAGGTCCGTGAAAAGGACGAGCAGAGTGGTGGTGACACGTGGCGACAATCGGTGTGGTCATGTCGAGGCGAAGCTACCAGTTGTGCGGGCGTGGCCGTCGGATCACCATCAACTTTGAGTTAGACAGGAATACCCTTAGGGTTAGCCTGCTCGCTCATTAGAAGTAGGGGTAGAAGGGGAATAATTGTATTAGGCTATATAAGGAGAGGCAACCCCTCCCTCCAGACTATCTCAGCTATTGCTATTTTCATTCTAGGGTTTCCTGCTTCCCATTCCCTACTGTAGCTACTGAGATCCGCAGAGACGGTGAACAATACCTCTGTGTATTTGCTTTTTGAGGAAACGAGACCGTAATCTCGTTGTCTCCTCGTGGGGATGAATTTCGGCTGGAAATTGAGGTGGTAATTCGTGTTCTTGTGTTGTTCTCCGCGTTTTGCTTTTCTCCTCAAGTTTCCCGTCAATCGATCTCTCTCCACGTTGCTCCGTTTGCAAAACTGTTTGAATCAACTTGTGCTTTACTGTGAGGGGATCATTTCGACCAAAGGAATTTAACTCAAACCTCACGAGCAAGTAGATCGATCAGTTTTCGTGTTTGGATCGGCTTTCACCTTTTTGCCCCCGATTTCTTCCGATTCACCGATTTGGAGTTAGGTTCGAGCCATGATCTGTTAGGAGTAGCTCACTAACATCCTTGTGACCTCTCAGATCGAATCTTAGCCCTAGTGCTATAGATTTGGAGGATATCGGGTTGAATCACTAAAGAACTGTGCTGTTTTCGGGGGCATCGGACGCTGGTCACGGGAGCATCGGACGCTGCTGTTCATAGCATCGGACGCTCCGGTGACACGTGTCAGTTCTGGTGCTTTTAAGTGGGCATCGAACATAGGGTATCGGACACGTCCGTTGATCATCGGACGCACCGGGGTCTGAACATCGGACGCTGAGCTGTTACTGTAGCAGCGTCTGATGGTCATGCAGTATGGTTCCAAGAAGGACCTATTTGCATTGGACGCGTCCGTTGGGTAGGCATCGGGCGCTGCCAACGTCTGATGCAGTGACAGATTCACTGTTTCGTTCATGGTTCGTTCGTCCGATCTCGGATTTGGTTTCCGTCTTTTGCATTGGACTTCTTGGGTTGCGTAGTATCCCGCTGTGCTTCTAGGAAGCATTCACCCTACATCTAGGGTCGTGGATAGTAGCAAGCCCGTGTCTTGCTACTAGGGTGACTTTCTAGGACAAGGGCTATAAGTTTCTGAAAAGAAATTTAAAGCTCCCATTCACCCCCCTCTGGTCGCCTTTGTGTAGCACTTTCGGTCCTTCAATTGGTATCAGAGCAGGTTAAGGATCTTCCACATTAGCTGGTTCCAGATCCACAGAAGGCAACATGGATCGCGGCGTGGCACTACTAGGGATGTGATCATCAGTGACGTAGTTCTTTCGTCATTGTAGATGAGCAAACCGTCACCAAGTTTAATCTGTGACGTTTTTGTGACGAAAACTATATCGTCATTGGGGTCACGTCACATTTGTTCTGTTGTGACGAAATGTTAATTTTCGTCACAGATGTGCTTCCATGTTGTGACGAAATGGATGTGGTCACGGATGTGATACCATTCTGTGACGATCAGGTTTGGTCAAGGATGGGTTCAGGTCTTCGTCATAATCCACCGTCTGACCTCGTGCCGTAACGACGTCGTTAACGGCGTTTGTAACCTGTGACGGCCCGTTTTGGTCACAGATTGAACTCTATTTTCGTCATAATGGTCCGTTTGGAAGCCCCGACGGCGCTTGCCACGTAGGTTGCTGACATGGCTGATGACGTCATCGATGACGTGTCACGTGACGTCATCGATGATGTGTCACGTGACGTGGCGATGACATCATCGATGACGTGTCACGCGACGTGGCGATGACGTCATAGCTAGCCCGGCTGCTGCCTTTGTTGCCACGTGGACGAATCATATTCTGCCATGTGGCTTGGTTTGATTGGTTCTTATTTCGTCATAGATTGCGGTTTGAAATCGTCAGTGAAGATGAAAGAGTTTGGTCACAGATGGCTACTTGAAATCGTCACTGAAGATGACACAGTTTTGGTCACATATTGTGATTTGTAATCATCACTAAAGATGACACAGTTTTGGTCACATATTATGATTTATAATCGTCACTGAAGATGACACATTTTTGGTCACATATTGCGATTTGTAATCGTCACTGAAGACGCCATCATTTTCGTCAGAGAAAATGCAGATAATAATTTAATTGCAATTTGGAAATGATACTAGAAAGACCAAACAATTCCATACTTAATAAAACAACATTCCAATGAGCATACAACTCAGTTCACATCAACACCAACATTACAACATATAATTAAAAGTTGCCAACCAACATTATAGCATTTAATGTATATGTTGCCAACCACAAGCAACTTAAGTTTGACTTCCCAAAATGAACAACCCAAACACAGGAGCACTAACCACGAGCCCTCATGTCGACGAAGAAGGATTACCATGCAAGGATAACAGCTTCTTGATCAGCGCATTGGTCTCCTCCATCTCCTTGCTGTTCTTCTCGGTCAGCATCTTGTACTCCTGCATCTCTTTTTGTGTCCTCGCCAGCTTTTCTTCATCTTCTTCACTTTTCTTCTTGAGCTCATCGAGTTCACCTTGAACAGCAGCCGCCACTTCAGCTGCAAGTTGTTCCCGAAGCTCGCTTTCATGTGACTTGGAGGATGTCGGTGTTTTCATGCCAACACACTTCAGGAAATGATTTGAGCTGGTCTGGGAGAGCACCTTGGACACGAGCTCCACACTTGATGGTTCCGTCCCATCTTCATCAACAGGTTCATCCCTCAAAGCTTCCATATCAAGCGAAAATATCATGGACAGAAAATAATTACATGTTCATGCTACTTACGAACAACAAGATGAGAGTTGTTAATTATTGCAATAATTTGAGGAAGACATGTCACAGAAGATGAACATAGCAAGCAAAGGAACTTACAAGTGCTTCTCTTGCAGCTTGACTGAGGCCACGTTTGGAGCTGGTATGGCAGGTCTCAAAGGCCTCCACCGCATCTAGTTCTTCATTCAGATCTGTGCTGGGTTCTTCTCTATTTCTCTTCTTCTTCTGTTTCGTGGATAAACAATCACAACAAAAATTGACTCAGATTACATGCAAGAGAATTTGATATGTTCAAATGTGTATGGAGACTAGTACAAGGTACTTTGAGCTTACATATTCATGCAAGTGTGCGACATAGGAGCGAGAACCCGTAGCCTGATGATACTTGACTTTACTGCGGTTCTGCTTGTTCTTTTCACACGTTTCCTACAAGAGAATTAACATGTCAGATGAGATTATAGGTTCAATAAGAGAAGAGCCTTTGCAAAATGATTGTGAAAGATGCATATATGGTAAGATATCCATACCATGTTCTTTGGATCAGACCACTTTGCAACTAGTGCCCTCCACTGTTCATCAGACATGTAAGAAACAGGTGAAGTTGTCCTAATCTCATTTGCAGGAACACCATTGAAGTATTTCTGCTTCAGCCGATAACGCATTTGTTTTACCGTAGAGCGCATCATATCTGTGCAAGCTTCTTGTGTTGGCCCGTTTTTTGTGTTAATTGCCAAGCGTCCCTAGGTAAATTACAGTTCCATAGTTAGTTAGTCAATTCAGGTTAATCATGTGTACAAGTTAACCATAAAAACAATAATGCACTTACATTTAGCTGATTTACAAAACTCTTGTAGTATTTCTCGTCTTTCTTGTAATCTTTCCAATGAGGTAGGACAGGCATGTTTTCCCGAACAATGATGCCAGCCTCTGATGCAAACTTGGCAGCTTGAACAGGTTCATGAGGCCTTTTATTGCCTTCATCAACAAGTATGGGCAATCTCCTTTCCATAGCTTTAGTCATCTTGTCCAGCTGTTTTCCCTTAGTTGGTTGCCTAGGTCTCCTTGGAGCTCGCTCTGCAGTAGCTACAAAATAGAAGCAGCATTTAAAGAAATGTTTTAGTTTCATGTAAATCAGCAAAAGAGATGTCATATTGTACTCACAAAATTACTATAACTTGCCTTCAGTTTGTTCACCTCCATCTACATTGCCTTCATCAGCACCTGTAGTGTCAAGATCAGCAGCTCCACTGTCTTCCTCTGGAGGTAGTCTCTCATGATCACTAGGTCCAGGTGTAGTATACCTGTCTGATATGTCATCATAACCATCTGTAGGAGCCTCTACATTGTCCCCATTTGTATCTGCACTATTAAGCCTTTTTGTTGATCTTGTTTGGGCTCCAGAATGCTGCATCTGTGATTCTTCAGATGCCCTCACTCTCTTGCTCCTAGTTCATGGAGCCATGTTAGGATCTCTCTTCTTAGAAGCGAGGGTTTTCCTTCTAGCACTTGGAGGATACTGTAAAAAAAAGTCAGCCATGTGCAATATTAAGCAAGACCATATATTAATTACAGGTATGAAAAAAACATGATGAATCTGAAAGTAGGATCATATATTATAGATGAGATTGAAAACATTCAAATGCATTTCAAATACTCCCCATCCACTACTTGGAAGGTTAAAGAAGCACCTTAATTGCCAGGGGTTCTGGATGCTCTTCAGATTCAGTGTCGTCATCATCACTATCTCCTTGATCATCTTCGCCAAGGAGATACTCTGATGAATCCGAATCTGAACTATTGGTTTTCTTGTTTGTTGTTTTTCCCCTTTGTTGATGCAGGTTGTGGTAAAGAATTATTAAAACTGGCACATAGATTGTGCAGTCCCAATTCTTCCATCCTCTTTAAATTGTTCGCCACATGTCTATCTCGGTTCCTCTCATAATCGGTTATTGGAGGTTGTATTACTTGCAACATAGCACAATGTGTGTATTAGTTCATGTGAAGGAGATTACTAGGAACTAGGAGGTAATACTAATTGGCACAGAGAAAAGAGGTAAGAGCAAGTATTGCCTACTATAGAGCAAACAGAAAAGAGGTGATAGGTTATAGATTAGAGCGAAGAAAGACTAGAGGTGATATGTTCCATAACAGTAGTTCATGGATTACTACATTGAAGTGAGATTAGGGGCATATATATTCCACATCTGTATATACATTATTAAATTGCAAGGCGTATGGAAAGCTGAAGGGCAGTACCAACTTAAAAGCCCATGCATACATGTGGATTACCTTCTTCTTGTGCAGGTTGCTTGTTCGGTTGCCCCCTAGTTGCCACTATCGAGGTCGTCAAAGGGGAAGCAGAGCTGCTGCGGTGAACCCTAGTCGACGACGAAGCAGATCCAGTGAAAAGTCCACGGCGATGACCCAAATCCTGCGATGGTTAGGGTTAGGTCATTGCGAGCGAAGTAGTCGGCGACGACGCAGGTCGTCGCCGGCTGTGGTCCCCCCGGGGGTGGCGGTTTGGTGGGGGGTGGAATTTAGGTGGAAAGGGGGAGGAACAGCTCATCGACGACGGTTGTGTTCCATCTTGGCGATGAGGTACCTGGTCATCGTGGTCGAGGAAGCAGCTCGTCGACGGCGGTTGAGTCCAGGCGGCGGTGGCTAGGGTAGAAGAAATGGGGGATGGGGGGAATGAATTAATAAGGGGATAAATATGTGATTAGTGGCGGGATCAATTTTCGGGACGACGCCTGTTTTGGCGCTCTTATTTTTCGGCCACAAGCTGGGGTATGTCGTCATTAAACTAAACCGCATCGAAAGGTTATCGAAATTATTTGAATAGCACAGTGGTAAGGCAGGCTGATTTTGGTGCATTGGTCACTGGTTCGAATCCTTCAAAAGGCATTTTTTTGTTTTTTCTAAATTTTTGTGATCTTCACTAGTTTTGTTTTCCTATTGATCTTTGAATATATTTTTGGTACATTTTTTTTAGTTTTAGCACTGACATGTTTTGGTATATGGTCATCCCAAAAAAGATTCAAATTAAATGATTCGGAGAAAGTGGTACTTCATATTTCCCAGAAGGATGAACATCTCTCACTTAGTAACAAGGGTATGTGTGATGTGCATCACAACTTTCTCAGAATCTGTTGAAACTTTTTTTGTCAACACTATACACCTAAATGAGGTGTCCATGCAAGTTTTGAGTTTTTTGTAGGTAGCTTAGGATATTTTACCATTTATCCTTGGGAAAATCAACAAATAATTACAGTAATAGGTAAACTTGGTCTCAAAATTGAACAAATGCACACACCATCATGGGACACCTACATAAGCATCCAAAAAAATTTCGAATGATTTGGTGAAAGTTGTACTACACATCCCCAAACGGATGAGCATCTCTCACTTACTCACATGGTCATGTGTAAGAGATGTGTGCCCTTGTAATCGTATATATGCATCACAACTTTTTCAGAATCAGTTGAAACTTTTTTGTCAACACTATACACCTAAATGAGGTGTCCATGCAAGTTTTGAGTTTTTTTAGGTAGCTTAGGATATTTTACCATTTATCCATGGGAAAATCAACAAATAATTACAGTAATAGGTAAACTTGGTCTCAAAATTGAACAAATGCACACACCATCATAGGACACCTACATAAGCATCCCAAAAAAATTTCGAATGATTTGGTGAAAGTTGTACTACACATCCCCAAACGGATGAGCATCGGTCACTTACTCACATGGTCATGTGTAAGAGATGTGTGCCCTTGTAATCGTATATATGCATCACAACTTTCTCAGAATACGTTGAAACTTTTTTGTCAACACTATACAACTAAATGAGGTGTCCATGCAAGTTTTGAGTTTTTTGTAGGTAGCTTAGGATATTTTACCATTTATCCATGGGAAAATCAATAAATAATTACAGTAATAGGTAAACTTGGTCTCAAAATTGAACAAATGCACACACCATCATGGGACACCTACATAAGCATCCCAAAAAAATTTCGAATGATTTGGTGAAAGTTGTACTACACATCCCCAAACGGATGAGCATCTCTCACTTACTCACATGGTCATGTGTAAGAGATGTGTGCCCTTGTAATCATATATATGCATCACAACTTTCTCAGAATCAGTTGAAACTTTTTTTGTCAACACTGTACACCTAAATGAGGTGTCCATGCAAGTTTTGAGTTTTTTGTAGGTAGCTTAGGATATTTTACCATTTATCCATGGGAAAATCAACAAATAATTACAGTAATAGGTAAACTTGGTGTCAAAATTGAACAAATGCACACACCATCATGGGACACCTACATAAGCATCCCAAAAAAATTTCGAATGATTTGGTGAAAGTTGTACTACATATCCCCAAACGGATGAGCATCTCTCACTTACTCACATGGTCATGTGTAAGAAATGTGTACCCTTGTAATCATATATATGCATCACAACTTTCTCAGAATCAGTTAAAACTTTTTTTGTCAATACTATACACCTAAATGAGGTGTCCATGCAAGTTTTGAGTTTTATGTAGGTAGCTTAGGATATTTTACCATTTATCCTTGGAAAAATCAACAAAAATTACTTTAAGGACGGAGGGAGTACTCAGTGGGTCCTACTCTGTGTGAACTCCATATTAAGCACGGCGGCCTACTCGGTGCGGTTTCCTCAGCTTTTTTTAGTCTCTTCTTCTTCCACAGTCGGCGGGTCTCTTCTTCTTCCAGAGTCGGTGAGGCGAGGGGCGGTTTCAAGGCGGATTGCGTGGCGGCGAGGCTTGGAGATGGAGCGCGGAACCTGTGGCAACGGCGGCGAGGGCCGCACTGGCCAGAAGAGGCGCCCTCACGATGCGGAGGAGGTGGTGAAGAAGCCGAGGCGCCACACCAACTCTTCCTTGGGTGGCGGCTCGTCCTATGCTGATTCCATGGAGTCGGCGTTCACCTTCCCACGCCCAGCCGCCGGCAAGGAGAAGACGGTCATCGGCGAGGACAAGGTATGCTCCACCGCGACGTCGCCCAATCCGAAGGGGCTAGGGTTTATTTCTGTACGGATTCAAAAAATTAGTGCTGTTAATTAGGTTCATTAGGGTTCAAATTGAGATTATGGGTTCATATATATATATAGATCATATGTTTGGCCTGCTGATTTAAGTTTTTGCTAACATTATTGAAGTGATTATTAGTGTTGTAAATTATTTATGCAATAATGATCATATGTTTGGCCTACATGCATTGTTCTTTTAATTAAAGTTTTGCCTTATCTATATGTTTACAACCCTGATACTTTAATTGATTAGGTTAAAATCAAATAAATTGAAATGAAGATTGCTGTTGTACATGCTTTGAGAGGTTATCAGTAAAAAAATAAAAAAATGAAATGGGTTTGTCATATATGTTTGTTTGTCCAGTTTAGACGTATTTACTTTTTGTTTATCACAAGTTTGTTGCATTAGAAATTCTGATAATTCAACATATCATCAATGTTAGTTTTGCATGGTCTGATTTAGTTTGCTGTCAGGTTTCACAATTTTGTTGGCAATCCGAAGTTTACTGTTTATTATGGGTTGATATATATATGGATCATATGTTTGGCCTACTGATTGCTAATATTATTGTAGTGATTATTAGTGTTGTCAATTATTTATGCATTAATGATCATATCTTTGGCCTACATGCATTGTCCTTTTAATTAATGTTTTGCCTTAACTATATGTTTACAACCTTGATGCTTCAATTGTTTTTGTTAAAATCAAATAAATTGAAATGAAGATTGTTGTTGTACATGCTTTGAGAGGTTATCAGTAAAAAAATAAAATAGTGAAATGGGTTTGTCATATATGTTTGTTTGTCCAGTTTAGACGTATTTACTTTTTGTTTATCACAAGTTTGTTGCATTAGAAATTCTGATAATTCAACATATCATTAATGATCATATATTTAGTCTGCATGCATTGTTCGTTTAATTAAAGTTTTACATGGTCAGATTTAATTGTTTATCAATGTTTGTTGCATATGATCAATTACAGGAGCCGGAAGAAGAAGAACCAGAAGCAACTTTTCGCTACTGGGCTCAAACTGCAAAAGAACAGCTCCAAGAAGACATTGTGGATGTCTTTGAGAAGATGAAGAAAGACCTGCAGACTGGTCAAGACAGTAACACAGTCTGTGACAAGATTCAGCGGGAGGTGAACAAAAAAATTGATCATTCGATGGACCAGCTGTGGATGAGGCTGCTTTGGGATTACGATTGGTATGGAAAGTTTTGGGCTTATGATGGAGCAGATTGATCTAGTATCTAGCAGTAGTAGACTTAGAATCTGGACTAGTAGGACTGTGGTGGTGCTTTTGGGAACAAACACTATAACTATATAGATGTTAGTACTTTGTAAATATATAATTAAGTCCTGGTACCTTTTAAATATGTGTGTGCTAGTTATATATATGGTGCTATATATTTTGTGGATTTTGTGTGTCTCCAATCATTTCTGAGTATGAATGTGCTGGATGCAGACCTGGTACCTGTGTAAATATGTGAGCATACATGTGTGTGTTTTGATAGGATTCACATAAGCTCCAATGGATTATATGACAGTGGTGAGCATATCTTATGGTCTGAGTAATGTGCCAAGAATATTTTCACATATATTCTTTTCTATGTGCATTACGTCGAGATTATGTGGAAGCTTCAAATGTTCCCAATATGGCAATCTCCACAATGCACTTTTGCGGCTAAAAATCTTTGGACCGTCACTGCGCTTCCTTTTATTTCCAGTAATCTGAGGTTGCTTCCTTGGCCTGATATCTTTCACCTTCTCTAGCTCTTGTAGGACCTCCTCCACAGTAAACTTGCCGGGCTGATCTTTCTTTTCACGCTTACCATCGAAAGCCAAGCTGTTCCGCCATGCGTGTGTCATTTTAAGGTAACGACGATGTCCAATGTAGCATATCTTGTTCCTTATTCCCCGAGACAACAGATCCTTGTCACAATGAATACATGCATAATACCCTTTTGTTGTTCGCCCAGATAACGTGCCCAGTGCTGGATAATCATGTATACACCACAACACAGCAGCGCGAAGCTTGAACTTCTTACCTGTACATGCATCTAAGGTACTGACACCCTTCCATAGCTCGAGCAGTTCTTCGATTAGGGGCTCAAGGAACAAATCAAAATCCTTTCCTGGAGATCTTGGACCTGGGATGAGTTAAGACATAAAGCAGTTTGCTGGATTTATGCATTCCCATGGTGGGAGATTCAGTGGTGTCAAAAGCACTGGCCACATACTGTACTGTGTACTCATGTTGCCAAATGGATTGAATCCGTCGGTAGCTAAGGCAAGCCTTAAGTTCCTCGGATCATTTGCAAAAGCTGGTTCCCTCCTGTCAAAGTCCTTCCATGCTTCCCCATCAGCTGGATGGCTCATCACATTGGCGACTGGCTTCCTCACTTTCTTGTGCCACTGTGTTTCCTCCGAAGTTCGTTTCGAAGCATAAATTCCTTTCAACCTAGGCAAGAGTGGAAAATGCCTCAAAACCTTATGTGGAACCCTCTTCGTCCCTGTTTCGTCTTTCCATCTAGACTCCTTGCATACTGGGCACACATCCTTTTCAGCATAATCCTTACGAAACAACACACAATTGTTCTTGCACACATGGATGTTTTTGAATGCAAGGCCCAATTCTTTAAGATATTTCTTGGCCTCGTCATATGATTTTGGCAACTCACTTTGAGGGTATGCATCTAACATCATCATTGCGGTAAATGCTGTATTGGCGATTCAATAACGAGACTTCATATACAACATCCTCACCATAAAGGGAAATTTTGAATGGCTAGAACCTGGGCTAAGCGCCTTCTTCGCATCTTCAAGAACTCTTGCAAAACTTGGCTTTTCTCCATCAGCCTCTGCGGCTCCATACAGTTCGCCTATCATTTCTGGTACTCCATGATCATCATCGTAAACATCATCGTCCCCATCCACATGTATCTCAAAGTCATGATCATGTTCTTCGACCTCCTGATCTATACCCTCATCAATTACAACATCTGCAGGCTCCCCATGATGAATCCACCTAGTGTATGTAGGTGAAATTCCATAAATGTGTATATGGGTTTCTACTTCAGTCTGATGTAACAGCCTTCAATTATGACAATTGATGCACGGACAACGAATGTGTTCGTCTTCGGGGTATCTTTCACTAACAAATTTCATAAACTCTTCAACTCCCTTCACATATGCAGGTGTGAATTGTTTCCCATAAACCCAACTTCTATCCATCTGTTGTGACAATAAAAGAAACCTTGTATTAACTCTCTAACTGTGATTGCACTAAACACACATCGAACACATGCTATATCAACCAAAATTCGAACACAAAATCAAACCTTTCCCTGCACAACGAAGGTCGGTGCTGTTCTTCAGTCCTCACGGAGGCCGATGCCCTTGATCCCAATGCCAGTTCTGCTTCGCCGCCGCGTCGTCGATGGGGGGATTAGGTCGACGAACAGTTGCCCGATCATGGGTCTATGGCCCGATCAGGTTTAGTTAAGAGACTCACCATTCAATTATCATGTTGATACCTAACAAATAGAGTAACTTTTTTTTACAAGAAAGGTTGTGTAGCCCAGTGGTAAGGCTATTTCTTGCCTGACGCCAGGGCGCGAGATCAAACCCTGACCATCGCAATTTTTTGGCCAAAAAAAGGCTTTGATGAGATTAATAAACAAGAGTAAATCCCTATCCTTCTCGCTTCTGGCCCAATCCAGCCCATCCGGCCCGTTTCCCCCTGGTTGGTCATGCCGGCCCGCTTCCCCCTGGTTGGTCGTGCGCATTCAATACGGAGTAGCATTCAATATGGAGTACTCCGTAGACGCGTAGACGCAAGGGTTTTCTTCTCGATTTCGTTGTCGTCCCTTCGCTTCCCTCGATTTCTTGGGCGACCAAATCTATCGCCTGTGCGGGGATTTAATCCCAATCTTTTCTTTCCTTCCGGACCTTACGCTGCGTTCAATCTTTGATCCCAAGCGCCACGGCGGCGAGGCGATACCCGCTGGCTCTCCCGGATGACATGTTGGTCGAGATCGTCGGGAGCATCGCCGAGACGTCCACGCATCCGATGGAGGACATCTGCAGCCTACGAGCGACGTAAGTGCGTGACACCAGTACACCAACTATGCAACCTTGAACTCGATGATGAACTGCATTTGTGTTTCTTGCATTTGTGTTTCTTGCAGATGCCAGGACATGTGCATGGCGTGCAAGGATGCCTCCGTCGGGAGGCGCTGGGCGCTGGAGCGAGAGGAATCCATTAGGTGGTTCCAGAACGACCGCTACCTCGCTCTTGTCGACAACCTGACCGCCGCCAACAACCCGAAGGCCTGCTTCGTCCTCGACGTCACGTTTGTTTTCATGAAACGGTGCACGCCGCTCGGCACTCAGTTGCTCCAACGGGCGGCAGACGCCGGGCACAAGGCGGCGGCTTACGTTCTCGGCATCCATCACCACGGTTGCAAGGAGAAGGAAGAAGCCGAGCGCTACATTAGGCAGGTCGAGGACGAGGGCGGCGTCGTCGTCGGATGTAAGCAGGCCAGCCGCATGACCAACCGGGAGTGCGCCAGGTACCGCGCGCACGCCGTCAAGGTGGTCCATGATGTGACATGGAAAGTGGCCGGAACAGCCCCATTGGGGGCACTGCCGCCCGTAGCACAGGCGGACGAGGACAGACAAGATTGCGGTGCCAGCGGATGTGGCGTGCCGGAAGGCTGGGCTAATGACTATGCCTTCTTTTGTAGCGAAGGCTGTAGGATTAGGCATGAGTACTCTGCGTTCTTTTCACGTGTCTCTTTACCTCTTCATTAGAAGAACAAGTTTGGTAGCTAATCCGCAGCCAATGGTTTGACTATAACCTATGAAGTGCTTTTGGAAGCTGGTGAAATCAAAATGTTCCTAAGTACTAAATGAATAATCTTTGCTTTGGTCTGTGTATGCGATGGATTTACAAGTGCTTGCATTATGGATTAGTAAAAGTACTTTGTTAGGCGATTACTTTGGTTTTCTTCAGGATTTTGTGTTGTTAGACGATTGCATGTGTGTCCTCCTGTTTTACAAATCAATCAGAGGATATAACATCAGTGACAGGTGCTTGCTCAATGGTTGTGTTTAGTAGCCAGCTTTCAAGAGAACCAATAATACTCATGTCCGGGGCTTGGTTTCATATCTGCTCACTAGGTACAGATGACAAATCTCAGTCTATGGCCCAGGACCTATGATATAAAGAGTTAAGACAACCACCATTCAATTATCATGTTGATACCTTACAAATAAAGTAACTTTGTTTTTTTCACAAGAAAATAGTCGAGTAGCTCAGTGGTAAGGTTGTTACTCGCCTAACGGCAGGTCGCGAGATCAAAGCTCCACCAGCACAATTTTTTTTTGCCATAAATTGTCCAGCCTACTGTGTGCACCTGTGGCCCAATATGAAAAAAGGTCGACCGACGGCCCACGCATCCAATATGATAAAAAGGTCAACCGGGCCGTCTGGCCCAATCATCCAACGCCGTCAAGTGGTACAGGCGGGGGCAAACTAGACACTTAACTATGACGTTAGGGAAAATGGTCTGTGACCAATTCGTTTCATCACTACGTTGGCCACACGAGGCAAATTATCTATGACCATATCGAAATATAATCTGTGATGAATATTTTCATCATTACAATATAGCACACCGACAATATGATCTATGACGATTCCATTTGGTAATCGATGACGTTCCTCTCATTTTCGTCATTGAAAGTGAAGCCAAAACATCGTCACTTGTACCTTGTGATGAAAACAAAAAATTCGTCATTGAAAGGTATCATTCAGTGATGAAACTTACCAGCGTCACTAGCAAATCGTCACTGATGATCATATTTCTAGTAGTGTGGGCAAACCGCCGTTCTTCGATGAGACAAACTTTGCGTATTGGAAGATACGTATGTCGGCCTATCTCCAGAGTATCGGTGCTTCCCTTTGGGATATTTGCAACTCTACTGATTACGAGGTCTTGGCTGCTCGTGCGACTTAGCATCAGATCGATGAGCACGATGCTAATAGCCGAGCCTGTAATGCTATTTTCTCATGTTTGAGCATGACGGAGTTTGATCGCGTTTCTCACCTCGCTATGGCTCAGGAGATTTGGGCTACTCTCATGCGTTTTCATGAGGGCACCACTCAAGTCAAAACCCGTCTCTACGAGTCGCACAAGCGAGAGTATGAGAACTTTCAACACATGCCTGGCGAGAGCATAGAAAGTTTATTCACTCGCTTTCAGGTTATTGTCAGCAGGATGAGGGCTAACAAGGAGCTGTTGCCTTTCGACGATCATGAGAGGGCTCTCAAGCTTTTACACACTCTCGATCGGTCGGTGTGGGACTGCAAGGTTCAGGCCATCATCGAATCGCCTAACTATGAGACTATCACGTGCGACGAGCTCTTTAGTAAGCTCAAGTCTAGTGAGATTGACGCCATGGCGAGGGCTTCTTATGAAAATCCTTCTGGTCCGTCGATGGCTTTGCTTTCTGGCTCTTCTGCTAACCCCTCTGGAGGCTTTGCTTTGTCTTCTCTTCTTTTTGTCACAGAGGAGCACCTAGAGTTCATGGCAGACGACGAGTTGGCCCTGCTTGCCAACCAGTTCTCATGGTTCCACAAGAACCACATGAACCGTCGTCGCGGAGGAGGACGAGGTGGTTCCTACGAGTGTCGAGGCTCGGACCACTTCATCGCATATTGCCCGAAGAAGAACAAGCAAGTCTTCGGCAAGGCGGATCATGGCCACAAGTACGACTCTGGCAAGCGCAAGGAGAAGTACGTCCCCGCTAAGCACAAGCGAAGGGGCGGCTTCAACAAGGAGTATATCAAGGAGAAGTACTTGGAGAAGGCCTAGGCTGAGCAGCGTGCCTTCTTCGCCACCCTCAGCGACGTCGACGACTCGGATGACAACTTCGCTGCATCAAGCGATGACGAGTCCGAGAAGAAGAAGAACATCGATGACAAGCTGAACGACATCTGTTTCTTCGCCGACAACGAGGGCTTCTGCACCATGGCCCTCTATGATGAGGTCAACGGCGAGCTGGAGGAGATCCCTCGGAACGACGATGACGACGACGACACCTCTCAGGTATCTCAAACTCCTGATGAACTCTCTGCTGAGGTTGACAAGCTTACTGCTGCTCTCATTAGTCAAGATAAATTACTTAGGCTTGTCGCTAGAGAGAGAAAGGAGTTTAGGAGAAAATGGGAGGACACGGTGAAGGAGCTTGAGTCTGTCAAGTCCACCATTGTCGTGTCTGAGGAGGATGAGTGTGAGATGTGCTCCAAGCACATGACTGACCTTTTCACTTTGAGGGGGAAGTATGTTGCGTTGGTAGGAGAGATGGATGAGCTGAAGTCAAGACCAGGGTTGCTGGGTGTGTGCAAGTCTTGTGCAGGCTTGAAATCCGAGTTGGCAGAGAAGAATGCCAAGATTGTGTCTCTTGAGAAGTCCAGCTCGGGTAGCACTTGTGTGTCTAGGTGTGCCTTGTGTGAGGGTTTGGAAATGGAGATTGCAAACGTGAAGCATGACAAGATGCAAACCGAGGAAGAAAACACATACCTTCGGACCATCTTGTCATGGGTGTCTTGTGGTGAGCCGCAGCTTGGGATGATGATTGCCCAATTCAAGCGTGCTGCTGGAGGTCCGGGTGTAGGCTTTGCTCAGGGGATGGAGAGTGCTGCTTCTTTTGGCAAGATTGGAGAGTCTAGTGGTCTTAACCCGAGTGAGAAGCCCAACTCCACCACTACTCCCAAACTTACCAAGATACCACCCCAAGAGCCTCTTAAGCCTAACACCAAAGATGGAGTGTATGAGGAACCTCTGAGAGCTCCACCAAAGAAACAAGTGTGGTCTCCTAAACCCAACCACCTAAGGAACAAGCTAGACACAATGACACCTATCCAAGAGGATCTCATGCCACAAAAATGCCAAGTGATCCACACCCACTACCGTGAGTACCAACAACCCCCTATGAGAGCAGTGAGGTACCATTGTGAGCACTGTGGGAGAGATGGACACTTGAGGGAGTTTTGCTTTCGACGCAAGAGAGAGGAGCACCGTGCAAAGGAGATGAACAACACAGACATGTACCATCATTTCCATGATGTACATGTGCCGAATGTTCAAAGGAGAGATGCTAGGCCTAGAGGTCAAATGCCTCAAGGTCCTAGGCCTAGGCCGCAAGGAGGACGTGCCTGGCGGGAGCCTGCGTTTGTGGGTTATGGACCCCGTGGCGTGGCTTTGTAGTTGAGCGTTACCCCCCACCGTGTTTTGAGTATCGCGATGGACGCTCTTCCCTTAGCGGACCACGCTTTCCTTAGCGTGGTGATCGCTTTCCCCGTAGGCGTGCTAGGAATGGTTTTTCTACTAATCGTTTTTTTGAGCAGCCGGCCCAACACTAGTACACTTCCCATTTTACTCACCCCAGTGTTGGACCGTATGCTCACCCTATGTCTTTTTATTGATGTAGGTAAGGCGATTGGAGAACATTTGGTTGGTGGATTCTGGGTGCTCAAGGAATATAACCAGTAACACCAAGTGGTTCTCCAGCCTTAGTCCGGTTGCCGGAAAGGAGTTTATCACCTTCGGCGACAATAGCAAAGGTAAAGTGTTGTCTCGTGGGTCGGTGCGAATTAATGAGAACTTCGTGTTGCGTGATGTTGTTCTTTTTTCTAACTTGCACTTTAATCTTCTTTCTATTTTGCAACTCTTTGATGATGACTATGAGATTCGTTTTAAGCCGAATCTCAGTCGTATTTTGGATCCTCAGGGCAATCTTGTATGTTTGATTTCGCCCTTTGGGAAAATCTTTCGTGCGAATTTCTCGGAGTCTTTTGGCATCTCCCGTTGTCTTTTGGCTGGACCCTCCTCCTCTGATCTTTGGAAGTGGCATAGGAGACTCGGTCACTTGAGCTTTGACTTGCTTGCAAGGCTTAGCTCACTTGGCCTAATCCGAGGATTGCCCAAGTTACACATGGAGAAGGACCTTGTCTGCCATTCTTGTAGACATTGGAAAATGGTAGCCGCTCCCCACCATCCTGTGAATCAGGTTATGACCAAGCGCCCTGGAGAGCTTTTGCATATGGACCTTGTCGGTCCGACTCGGGTGAGCTTAGTTGGTGGGAAGTGGTATGTGCTTGTTGTTGTTGATGACTTTTCGAGATATTCGTGGGTTTTCTTTTTAGCTGAGAAAACTAAGACTTTCATGTTTGTTCGCAATTTGATCTTGCAACTTCAGAACGAGTTCCTTAAGAACTCGATGAGAGCTATTCATAGTGATAATGGTTCTGAGTTTAAGAACTCGGATTTTGAGAAGTTTTGTAACACTTTGGGTTTGGAGCATCAGTTTTCTCCCCCTATACACCGCCACAAAATGGTGTTGTAGAGAGGAAAAATCGGACCCTTGTAGAGATGGCCAGGACGATGCTCGATGAGCATAGGACTCCTAGGTGGTATTGGGCTGAGGCTATAAACACTGCATGCTATATTTCCAATCACATTTTTCTCCATGCCTTCTTGAAGAAAACATCTTATGAGTTGTGATTTGGGAAACAACCCAAAGTGAGTTATTTTAGAGTTTTTGGTTGTCACTGTTTTATACTCAAGAAAGGCAACTTGGACAAGTTTGAGTCTCGCTCCTCTGACGGTGTATTTTTGGGTTATGGAAATCAAACTCGTGCATATCGTGTACTTAACCTTGATACTAACCGAGTCATGGAGACATCCGATGTCACCTTCGATGAGACTGTGCTTTGTCCTTCTTCTAGTTTTGAGCGTGCAGGTGATCATGAGGTTGGAGAACCGCTTTTTGATGATGAGGAAGAAGGTGCTAAAGGGATTGATGATCCAGCACTTCCTCCACCTGCGGTGCCAATTGGGTCGACTTCGACCATGACTGCGCGCGGCCCCGACCCTTCTTGCTCTACTACATGGGGGCCGTGTGATCCACCACCTCGGGCTGTACCACTTGTACCCGAGGAGGCGCCATGACACATTCAGCGTCAACACTGTTGATGGTCCTTAAACACATGTTTTACCATCAACATGTTACCCTAAAAATCACCAAAAAGGCATGAAATGTAGTCAAATAGGTTTCAAACTAACTGAATTCCACATGTCCATAGATTTTGATTTGAATGCTGGATTTAGACCAAATTTGGAGCATGAACCCACAGGGGCCGAGACCACTCAGCAGGGCCCATTTGGGCCCTAGTGGGGTGGCGCCCGCCACAAGGAGAGGCCCAAACCTCCCTCCTGCCACGTCACTGATCCGTGTGACCACCCTGGGGCAAAATCTTGGCCCTTGGTCACTAGGTCAGTGGCATCAGAGGGCTCAGGAGGGGAGTGGCGTGGATCATGACCGAATGACAGTTATCTGGACATGCAACCGCCTTGGAGGAGTCCCTGGAGACCGTATGATCAATGACGGTGCATCCAACAGCCAGGGGGGTGGCGGCCGCCACCTAGGGCTGGCGCCCGCCACTAGAGTTTGTCCTAGGTCAGTTGGCTGCCCCCTATAAGTACCCCCTCACTCCACAAGGCTATAAATACCCCCCTGGAGGCATCACTTCAGATCAAGCAAGAAGCAAAAGAGGCAAGAAGCAAGAAAGCAAGTGAGAGCTAGGTTAGAAGCTCAGAGAGCTGAGGCAAGTAGGTTAGCTAGTAGAGCGAGCATAGCTCTAGTGCCCTCGCTGCAGGGTGGCTCTTAGTTTAGCACAACTCAGCTCTGACTAGTGGTATAGTAGCGTAGAGCTTGCTAAGAGAGAAGCGAGTGCGAGTGACTGGCATCGGAGGTCGGTTGTGTTGACACCAGAATTTGGCAAGTATTGGCTGAGACCATCAAAAGCCAATCATGGAGAATTAGAAGCAAAGAAGCAATCCAGGGTACGAGCATCAGACATTATGCATTTACTAGCTCCGAGGAGTTAATACATCTATTGTATATTACCTAAAGCGAATAAGGCTAGTGCTAATCAGATTACGTGGAGAGGAGAAACATGATCGCTAGAAGCAATATGAATTGATCTGTAATGAGTATCACGTGCCAGACCAAGCAAGGCCAGTTAATGAAGGAGATTGTATTTAAAAAGGAATAATTTATATTATTTGGCCAAGACTACGTATACAAGGGAATTAAATAATTGAGATGGATAGGTGATGACGTCAAGCTTTATATTAAGAAGATGAGGCCATCATGCACCTACGGTGATTAGGAAACAAAGTTACCGTATCCAAAGAAGAGGTCCAGATTGATCACGTGTTTGAATTGGACTTCTCACGGGCGAGTCGAAAGTATCTTAATGTTTCCTTTTATTATATCTTGTTAGGCAAAAACTTTTAGGACTCTTATTCGCCCAGGGTATAAATATAAATCCTTGGCCATTGTAATGAGAGGTTCACAACCATATCAATACAAACCGGCCCCGTGCCATCTTCGAGTCCTTAGTCGTGTCGTCGAGTTCTTCGAGAGGAATCATCGATCCGTCGACCTCCGTAAGTCCCGGCAACCTTGCTATCATGTCTAGTATCATGCGGTGGATTTAGATATGATGCAAGTAGTCTCATTCTTTAAGCTTATTATCATGCGGCGGATTTAAGCTTATGACGGGAGGTTTTTGCTTATGCCTTGTATCGTGCGGCGGATTAAGTCATGGGTAAAAATAGTTATCGGCTCTATTAGATTTGGCAGATCTGATAGATTCATTAAGTTATCATGTGTTATGTGTTTTATTATTTAATTCTTATAACACTCTTTTGCCCAATCTAGATTGATCTTTGTTCGGCCCTGTTTTACAAGCTTGCTTGTGTTTTGTTAATCATAAGATCAAGACGGCTGAATCAACTTTCTATCTAGATTGTTACATGTTGTGGGTTCATGCGTGTCAATCACGTTTAGGCTTTGATAGAACTGGGTATCGTGCAGTAGATGCAGGTTTTAGATTGGTTTAATCATGGTTGCTTGTATGTCCCTTCTTCATGGACCTCAACTCGGCTAGTTTGCCGATCTTGGTTAAGCTTACGCGAGTAATGAGCTTTTATAGATCTGTTCAAATACATGCATGCTTTTAGCTTGTTATAACTAGATTGTATCATGCGGTGGATTAATCTAATTATAAGAAGTGGTGTAGACTTATGAGAAGTGGTATCATGCGGTGGATTAGCTTCGCTTGAGTTTATGCTTGACGGGTCTATGAAGGCTAAACGTGCGGCAGACTAGTTGGATTAACCTATGCATGTGTTATTTGAATAGATTTATATTTGCAAGTTACCTGTTTATAATGTTTTAATGATACCTTTCATCTGTTCAAGCATGTCTTTCTTTATATGTGCATTCGGCAGTTAATACGCTTTACATGTCCTGTTTTCATACTAGCCGAATGACTTTATAAACATGCTCTGACAGACAGCTTCTATAGCTGTGTGCCGTCGTGATTGGCTTTCAAAGCCGTACATATGGAACTGTCTGGTCTCACCCGACATGTTCCATTGGTATTCTCATAGTTTTATCCCTTGTTGGTTTTCAGGTCAAACCGAATGGCACGTTTTCGGATTCAACACGCTCCGGGCACCCGATTGAAGCTAGCTTTTTTTGGCTTGCTGTGTGTTAGGCGTAAGGTGTCATATTTTGTGTCAACACACTTTTTGGCACGCCTGGTGGGACCACAATCATTTGATTACAAGTCAGGCGCATATCAACTTATATTTCGTCAATAAGGTTTCGGCCTGGAGAAGTGACGAGGAGTAGATACAAAATTATCTACTCACCGATGATCTTTCAATAAACGATATGCTGAGCCATCAAAGTTTCAAGACATCAAGATGGTCTTCTAATTAGATGCCACATGCTGCTGTTCGAAAGAGTCAAGAGGATTCAACATGTGTCACTGGAGTTAACGAGAGATGATTTTATATGGAAACATAAACAAAGGACAAATTCAGGAGGAGATGTACATTATAGGAAGAGTTTCCAGAAGCTATCACAATTCATGAGCTTTGTTTTGTTGCATGCTCGATAATTAGAAGTGTTTGTCCAAGAAGAATTTGTCTTGTCATTCGGCTACCCGAAGCAATATCAGGTCGGTTCAGAGAAAGTTGAGATTCTGGCTAATTTAATTTTGAAAAGAGAATAGTACAGTCAACCATGCAGGAATCGGCTAAATCCAGAGGTCAGCTATTGATATCGGCTGTTTGACCAAGCATATTTTTCCTTGATTATTTGTTAAAATATTTGGTGAAAAGTATGTTAGCAAGATGGCCAGAATAGTTACAGATGTTATCAAACCGAGAAACAATTGCTTAATCAGAAATCAAGAATTCGGGTTGATGATGCCAGTAGAAGCTGGTCATGGAGAAAAACAATAGCCGATCAAACATACAACAACAGCCAAGGAAGTTTTACTCAATAGGATGGTTTGTAAGTCCAATAGACCAGAAAGCAAGAGCCTTCGCCACCACCGGCTGGTCCCTCATTACCATCGAGATCTTCCATCAGCTGACGACACACCCGTATTCTATGAGATCATATTTTATCAGCCAATGAAAAAAGAGACCAGAGAGAAGGACATCTATGAAGCTCTCATAAATCATATTGGCGAACTTGATTAGCAACGTCATGAGGCAAGTCACTGATCAAGATGGTACAGTGAATCCTGATGTTTTCAATTCATCGGCTATTGGGAGCCAAGCACGTATTAGTCAATAGCCGAATGGAGGACAGCCAGTTCAGATTCAACTTCAGCTGATGCGTCAAATGATGGAACCATGATCAACTAAAATTGCCACTGAAACAAAGGGGAAGGTTCAGTTAGGATAATGGAAGTGTGGAATCTGGAATCATTTGATCTAAAAGTGAGAAAAATGGATAGTTGATCGGCAAGGACATAAAGCCAATAGTTCGCTAAGAAAAGGTGACCGAACAAACATGTTAATTATAAATAGATAGACTTAACTCAAGTTCGGCTAAAGATCAGCATGCTGATATGGAAACTTGAAAGGAAACATTATTGCTGGTCTAAGAAAATAATATATAAAATAGAATCAACAACTGGTTCGGCGAACCCAGATCCAGATGGAAGTTACCGTGAATTAGAGTCAAAGAGCTTGTGCCTGGCGACGTTGACAAAATAATGCAGGCAAACAAAGTCGAAGACCCTCTCCTAGCTCATCGGCTCTTTTCTGATAAACAAGTGGAGAACGTGGAGAAGTTTGGGCCGTGACTATGCCCGGGAGGCTTGTTACTTATCAAGTAATCTAACGAAATCGAGTTCTTCGGCGACAACTAGGGAGGCCACGAGTTGTCATTGATTCGGCAAGGAGAGTCACGAAAGTAATCTAACGAAATCGAGTTCTTCGGTGACAACTAGGGAGGCCACGAGTTGTCATTGATTCGGCAAGGAGAGTCACGAGTATGCTAAGTTGATCAGGCTCGGAGTTGAGAAAGACGAGATAGATAGCCGATGATCAGCTAAGCAAAAATTATCTATTGAAGGAGATTTAGACTCGCCACGCATATGCATTACGCAACATCGAGTGATTCATCATGAAGAAGGACAAGATGAATGACTTCCATTGACTCTTTCATCTTCAACGGTGGTTTGTGTGACTCTACCTTTACTTTTTAAACAATATTGAAGTTTAGAATTAAAATATTAAAAGGGCAAAACTTATGATGTTGCATATCCTTGATAAATTGAAGTCTTGAGAATAATAATCATATGTTCTAGCTTATCTATTGTTGAAATAATGAATAGATACTCTGTTTTATGTTTTACCCGTATCTAATTTATAGCTTTGATTTCTCTAAATTTGGGTTTAGTGGTTATAATAATTATCTAGAAATCTTTGAAACTTGTGGGTCGCATAAAGTTTAAACTTTGTCTAAAAATGATTGTAAAATATAAATGGAGATAGAATTTGCTATAATATTATTCTAAGAGATACTTTAATTCTGGAGAATTCATAAAATAAATTTTTCTTAAATGTCATATTGAGCTTTGTCAAACTGTTGAGACTTCTAGTGAGATTATAGTCATATTCCCAAAATCAAGATTTACAATATAATTAATAATATCTTGTGCATGCACTCTTTCTTTGATTATAGTATATGAGGCTATTTTACTCTAAAAAAACTCAGAAATAAAAACGACGGGCACGTGTCCGCCAGAACTGAGTTAGAAGAAATGACGGTCACGTGATCGCCAGATAAAATAAAAGATGACCAAAGGTCCAGTAGCCTCATATATTTTAAAATGACTAAGAGAGAATGATATATAGAAGAATAAAAATCTTTACTCGCACTTCTTGATCTAAGTATATGACTTGTATCTCCTTATAGTCCAGATTTTTGACTTTGCAATATTGTGTGATATCTTTCATACTTGGAAATAAAAATAACGAACAAGTGTTCACCGAAACCGAGAAGAATATAAAAACTCCAGAAGAAGAGTGTTCGAAGAATAAAGGATAAGCAATTCTGTTTTTGTTTTGTTTTGCGATTTACTGACAGATTTAGTCAAAACTAAAAGCCCCATGGTTGACGAGAAAGAAGGATAGCTAGAAAACCATTTTATTCAAATTTAAGAGAAATCTTAGTTATAAATGTGATACTCTTGAGATATAGTCAACATTGCAGTGTCTTTCGATCAACAACAAAATGGAGAATTATTATATTTATACATATACGCATTTACTGTTAACATGTATTTGGAGGTTTATTATTTTACAGGAAATTTTTGGAAAATCGGTGAGATCACGCTATTGTTGCCAGTGAGTTCCTCGGCTTCTTGGAAGAAACATTGATATATTATAGATCATCAGTTGGTAATTCCCCAGAAGTATTTCATCGGCTACTGAGAAGGCCGATTATAGTAAAGACTACTACTGATGTTGAATCTACCGTCCAAGTCAATCAGTCTGTTGGCAGCCAGTCGAGTATATCAAGTTATACATGCTAATAATAGAAAGGCATTCTCAGTTCACTCTAGATTTTGATACTCATGGTCAACCGCAAGGAAGAGACCAATGTTTATTGTTTCCGGGTGACCAATTGTGATTATAAAGTCAGGAAGTCAAAAGGTAATCAGTATGGAGCTCATGCAGAGATCAGAAGACATCAACTTAGAAAGAGCAGATCAATAGACTGAAATAGTTTGAAGCATGAAAATTCATACTCCAAACTAGGGGGGCCTGTGTTGACACCAGAATTTGGCAAGTATTGGCTGAGACCATAAAAAGCCAATCATGGAGAATTAAAAGCAAAGAAGCAATCCAGGGTGTGCACAAAGCTGTACGAGCATCAGACATTATGCATTTACTAGCTCCGAGGAGTTAATACATCTATTGTATATTACCCAAAGCTGAAGGACCGAAGATGCTAAAGTAAGGTGACCAGAGGGGGGTGAATGGGAGCCTACAAATTTTCTTTCGAAATTATGGCCTTTGTCCCAATAAAATCAACCCCAAGAGCAAAGCCAACACGCGTGATGTCCACGACCCAAGAGAATGGGTGGATGTTCCCTAGGAACACAGCGGGACACCACAAAAGCTCCCTCGTCCAAATTCACGCAAGTCAACTAGTGACAGGATGGACTTTGGGTAACCTCAACCTCCCCCGAGCAACGTGAGGGGGATTCGGGCTTTTTTGCAAAGCGTGAAGCCCGATTTTTGAAGAGCACGAAGTCGGGAATCGAACACAAAATGCGGATCTCAAATCGGAGCTCGAACACAAAAGACATGAACGAAAACGCGCGCTGTCTGCACTGACCGGACTCTGGCCAGCGTCCGGTCAGTGAGCACCGGACGCGTCCGGTCAGAGAAAAACGGTTTTGGACCCTTACTGTTCACGACCGGACTCACTGGTGGCGAGCGTCCGGTCACGTCTCAAGCATCCGGTCACAAGAAAACGAACACAATGAACAGTGTGTTCGGCGAGTCCGGTCACGCAATCATAGAGCGTCCGGTCAGTTCGCAGGACTGGTTACGCTCGGCCTTCAACGACCGGACGCACGAGGTCAGCGTCCGGTCGGTTCGAGGCGTGCGTCTGGTCACCCCGACCAGCCCACTGTTCTTCCACCAAATCGACCCGATGTCCCTCAAATCAAAATTACTACGGCTCAAATTTTGTATGAGGGGTCACAAGGATGTTAGTGAGCTACTCCTAAGAGGTCATGGCTCGAACCTAATTCTAAATCGGTGAATCAAAGAAAACGATGAAGAACGGGCAAGAACTCGATCCCAAAACTAAATCCGCCCGATCTGTGAGTTCGTGAGGTATTAGAGAAATTCCTTCGGTAGAAAGAAGACTCTCACGAAGCTACACAAGATGGTTCAAATGGATTTGCGAATCTTTCCTCGAAACAAGAATTCTCGTGAAGATCGAAAGAAGGGAAAACGTGCAAACGCGAAGAACAAAATCGCAAGACAAATTAAAGCATGAATTTGATCCTTGGATTCAGCAAGATGAATTGTATTAGCGCTCGGTGAACTGGGTTACAAGCCACTCCTAGCAACACAAAGCTTGGATGGCGAAAAGCTCAAGAACAAGAGCCAATTCTCCTCTAACCCTAGCCTTCTCTCACAAGCACAAAATGAGAGAGACACCGTCCAAGGATTCACCTGCCCTAGCAGCCCCCTTCATCTATATATAGGCGCATGTCCAAATGACATAAATGCCCTAACATGAAGTACTAGCCCAAATACTCCCTAGGGGTAAAACCGTCCAGACTTGACAGTTTCGATCCGACGGCCACGCCCGCACATCCGGTAGCTTCGCCTCGACGCGACCTCCCTGATGCCGCCACGTGCCGTCATGTCGACCACCGCGCCATCCTCGTGGATAGCTTCGCCGCCGCGCCAGCCTCTCCACGTCGCCACGCGTCGACCGTCCTTTGGGACCTTCCCCCGGTTTTGAGGCCCAAACCGGGAAACCTGCCAGCCCAGGTTTTGAGGCCCAAACGTGGAAACCGTCCACCCCGAGTTTTGAGGCCCAAACTCAGAAACCGACCAACCCGAGTTTTGAGGCCCAAACTCGGAAACCGACCAACCCGAGTTTTGAGGCCCAAACTCAGAAACTGTCGAGAGTAGCATTTTGAGGCTCAGCTACCGAACCTGCACCATAGACGGGATGTGGTTCGCACACTCCGACCACCGGCACCGATGCCGATGCATGTCCAGCCGCCACGCCGGGCACAACGCCTTCGCCATCCTTCTTGACTCGGCCGATGGCACTTGCACCGCACGCAAGCCCGTGTCCGACATCCCGCCAAGTGCCACGACGCCATCGTCTTCCTCCCGACTCGGCCGATGCATCGCTGCGGATACATGGGTGTATGCCGAGTCTCGAGTGATGAGTGATTGTCAACGGGTTTGATCGCAGGTTCTTTGGCTTGTGTTGTGCAGGTGTCGAGCATAGAGACAGTGATCGAGGGCAAGGTGAAGGTCAAGTAGAGACGTGCCGTGCTGACGGACCGAGAGCGGAGAAGGGCGGACGTGAGGCTTGGACTGAGGGACCGGTGGCCTGAGGATTAGCTGTGGTGGCTAGCAGCCTGGGACAGCGACGAGCAAAGACTTGTGGGGCACGGTGTTGCCTGGGTCGAGGACCTGGGGACACGTGTCGGTGGACGGGGTGCACGGGCGGTGCATCCCCTCTACAGCTTCGGTTTGGTGGTAGAGCCAGAGAAAAACCATCGGGTGGACGGTTTCCAGGTTTGGGCCTCAAAACCTGGGCACGGATGGTTTCTGAGTTTGGCCACAAAACTCGGGCTGAGGACGGTTTCCAGGTTTAGGCCTCAAATCCTGGGTGCTGCGGGTTTGCTGAGTTTGGGCCACAAAACTCAGGCTTCGGTGGGCTGGTTTCCCGGTTTGGGCCACAAAACCGGGGGTGGACGTGAAGGCCTGGTTTCCCGATTTCGGCCACAAAACCGGGGGCGGAGTCCGTGAAGAGGACGCAGAGCGGTGGCGGCACGTGGCGGCAATCAGTGAGGTTGCGTCGAGGCAACACTACCAGTTGTGCGGGCGTGGCCGTCGGATCCACCTACCATCGAGTTGGTCCAGAATAACCTTAGGGTTTAGCTGGTTCGCTCTGTAAGTAGTTAGGGGTAGAGTGGGAATTAGGAATAGTTAGAATTAGGATAAGTAGGGGGAGACACCCACCTCCCCATCTATCTCAGTCATTTGCTCTTTGCTTCTAGGGTTTCCTGCTCTCCCAATCCCCTGCTGTAGCTAGCTGAGATCCGCAGAGAACCATACCTCTGTGTATTGGAGATTTTGAGGAAGTGAGGCCGTGACCTCACTGTTGTAGCGTGTGGTAGCCACACGGTTGCAGATCGATGTGCTGATTCGCGTTTTGGTTCGTGTTCTTCGCGTTCTTCGTTTCTCCGCGATTTTCTCATCGCTCGATCTCTCTCCATACTGCGTCTTTTCAAAATCCACTTGAATCATCTTGTTCTTTGTAGTAAGGAGGTCATTTTGACCAAAGGAATTCATCTAACTCCTCACAAACAAGTAGATGGGGTTGATTTCGTTTTCGTGGCGCTTTTTCAGTTCATACTCCTCCCCTTTCGATTTCCCGGTGTTTGAGTTGTTTTGAGCGGACGATTTCTTGGGGATAGTCTCCTAACTACCTCGTGATCATCCTCTCCAAGTTTGGGAACGTGGGATTTTGGTTTGAATCGATTTGGAGAAGATTTGAGTTGAGGGCGACCAAATTCGCCCTCTCTGTTCATCCGCGGACAGTCCGCCGCTGGGATCGCGGACAGTCCGCGCGTCGGGCCTCGACCGAGTCAGTGGTCGCGCGGCTCGGCTGTGTTGTTTCGGTTTGACCGGCGGACAGTCTGCCACTGTCATCCGCGGACAGTCCGGGACTGTCCAGGGAGACTTCAGTAGCTTTGCTGTTTTTGGTGTTTGGCCGGCGGACAGTCCGCCATCCCCTCGCGGATAGTCTGCAGTAGGGGCAGACAGTCCGGGACCCTAGGGCCAGACAGTCCGGGATTTGCCTGAAGCCTCCGTTTTTGTGCGTTTGCTCTCCAGGCTTGTTCGCTTGGTTTCTGGACTTCCCGTTTGGCCGTAGAGTTGATCAACGAACACCTTTAGATATCTTTGCTACTTGTTAGCATAGGTGTTTGGAGGTTTCTCAACGTAGCCGTCTATCTACGTTTGAGACTTGGTTTTTGAGGGCCGAACTTGTGTCGGTTCTTTTGGCGTTTGGTTCACTATCGCTTTGTGGTGCCTCGCTGTGATCCTAGGGATCATCCACCCTCTTCCAAGGGTCGTGGGCATCACGGTTTCGGTTGTAGCTTTCGAGGGTTGATTTTGGGACATTTGGCCAAAGTTTCGAGAGAAATTTTGTTGGCTCCCATTCACCCCCCCTCTGGTCGCCTTGCTAGTGCTTTCTCGCTCCTTCAATTGGTATCGGAGCGAGTTAAGGATCTTCCACCTTAGCCGGTTCCAGATCCACAGAAGGCGACATGGATCGCGGCGTGGGCAAACCACCGTTTTTCGATGGGACGAACTATGCGTATTGGAAGATACGCATGTTGACCTATCTGTAGAGTTTGGGTGCTTCCATTTGGGATAGTTGCAACTCGGCCGATTACGTGGTCTTGGCTGCTCGTGCCTCTCAGCTTCAGATCGATGAGCACGATGCCAATAGCCGAGCCCGTAATGCTCTTTTCTCATGCTTGAGCATGAGTGAGTTTGATCGCGTTTCTCACCTCGCTACGGCTCGGGAGATTTGGGCTACCCTCATGCGTTTCCATGAGGGAACCTCTCAAGTCAAAACCCGTCTCTACGAGTCGTTCAAGCGAGAGTATGAGAACTTTCGACATATGCCTGGCGAGAGCATAGAAAGTTTATTCACTCGCTTTCAGGTGATTGTCAACAGGATGAGGGCTAACAAGGAGTTGTTGCCTTTCGACGATCATGAGAGGGCTCTCAAGCTTTTGCATACTCTCGATCGGTCGGTGTGGGATTCCAAGGTTCAGGCGATCATCGAATCGCCTAACTATGAGACCCTCACGTGCGACGAGCTCTTTAGTAAGCTCAAGTCCAGTGACATCGATGCCATGGCGAGGGCTTCTTATGAAAATCCTTCTGGCCCGTCGATGGCTTTGCTTTCTGGCTCTTCTGCTAACCCCTTTGGAGGTTTTGCACTCTCTTCTCTCTTTTCTGTCACAGAGGAGCAGTTGGAGTCTTTGGGGGATGATGAGATGGCTATGCTCGCCAACCGGTTCTCGCGGTTCCACAACAACCGCATGAACCGTCGCCGCGGAGGAGGACGCTCGGGATGCTACGAGTGCGGCGACCCCAACCACTTCATCGCCAACTATCCCAAGAAGAAGCACTCATCTGGGAAGGGCGATCATGGGCACAAGTACGACTCCGACAAGCGCAAGGAGAAGTACGTCCCCGCAAGGCACAAGCGGAAGGGCGGCTTCAACAATGAGTACATCAAGACCAAGTACATGGAGAAGGCCCAAGCTGAGCAGCGTGCGTTCTTTGCCACGCTCAGCGACGTCGACGACTCGGATGACGACTCCGCTTCTTCAAGCGATGACGAGTACGAGAAGAAGAAGAGGATAGAGGACAAGCTCAACGGCCTCTGCTTCTTCACCGACGACGACGACTTCTGCACCATGGCCCTCGGCAAGGAGGTCGACGGCGAGCTGGAGGAGACTCCTCGGAATGACGACGATGACACCTCCCAGGTATCTCTCACCCACGACGAGCTTTCTGCTGAGGTCGAGAAGCTTACTGCCGCCTTGCTTAGTCAGGACAAGTTGCTTAGGCATGCTGCTAGAGAGCGCAAGGAGTTTAGGCAGAAGTGGGAGGATACGGTGAAGGAACTTGAATCTGTCAAGTCCACCGTTGTTGTCACCGAGGAGGAGGAGTGCGAGATGTGCACCACGCACATGACTGACCTTCTCACCTTGAGAGGTAAGTATGCTGCGTTGGTTGGAGAGGTGGATGAGCTCCGGGCTAGACCCATGCTGTTCGGTGCATGCAAGACTTGTCTTGTCTTGCAATCTGAGTTGGCAGAGAAGAATGCCAAGATTGTGTCTCTTGAAGGGGCCAACTCATGTAGCGCATGTGTGGCTAGGTGTGTTCTTTGTGAGGGTTTGGAGATGGAGATCGCAAACGTGAAGCATGACAAGATGCAAACCGAGGAGGAAAACACATACCTTCGGACCATCTTGTCATGCATGTCTAGCGGTGAGCCACAGCTCGGGATGATGATCTCCCAATTCAAGCGAGCTGCTGGAGGTCCTGGTGTAGGTTTTGCTCCGGGTGTTGATGTTTCATCTTTTGGAAAGATTGGAGAGTCGAGTGGTCTTAACCCATGTGAGAAGCCCAACTCCACCACTACTCCCAAGCTTACCAAGATTCCACCCAAAGAGCCTCTCAAGCCTAACACCAAGGATGGGGTCTTCGTTGAACCTCCGAGAGCTCCGCCAAAGAAACAATCGTGGGCTCCAAAACCAAACCACCTCAAGAACAAGCTTGACACCATGCCACCCATCCAGGAGGAGCTTATGCCACAGAAGGGCAAAGTGATCCACACCCACTACCGTGAGTACCAACAACCCCCTTTGAGAGCGGTGAGGTACCATTGTGAGCACTGTGGGCGAGATGGACACTTGAGTGAGTTTTGTTTTCGACGGAAGAGAGAGGCGCGCCGTGCAAGGGAGATGAACAACCCGGACATGTACCATCCTTTCTATGATGTACATGTGCCGAATGTTCAGAGGAGAGCTCCAAGGAGAGCTGCTAGACCTAGAGGTCCAGAACCTCATGCTCTCAGGCCTAGGCAGCGGAGAGGACGTGCCCGGCGGGAGCTTGCAGTTGTAGGCTATGGACCCCGTGGCGGTGGCTTTGTAGTTGAGCGCTTTCCTCCACCGCGTTTTGAGTATCGCGATGGACGCTCTTCCCTTAGCGGACCACGTTTTCCTCAACGTGGTGATCGCTTCCCCCATAGGCGTGCTAGGAATGGTTTTTCCTCTAACGGTTCTTTTGAGCAGCCGGCCCAACACTGGTATTCTTCCTACTTCACTAACCCCAGTGTTGGACGTATGCTCACCCTATGTCTTTTTATTGATGTCGGTAAAACGATTGGAGAACGTTTGGTTGGTGGATTCCGGTTGCTCGAGGCACATGACCGGAAATGCCAAGTGGTTCTCCAGTCTTAGTCCGGTCGCTGGAAAGGAGTTTATCACCTTCGGCGATAATAGCAAAGGTAAGGTTTTGTCTCGTGGGTCAGTGCGAGTTAATGAGCACTTTGTGTTGCGCGATGTTGCTCTTATTTCTAACTTGCATTTTAACCTTCTTTCTGTTTCGCAACTCTTTGACGACGACTATGAGATTCGTTTTAAACCGAATCTCAGTCGTATTTTGGATCCTCAGGGCAATCTTGTTTGTATGATTTCGCCCTTTGGAAAAGTCTTTCGTGCGAATTTCTCAGAGTCGTTTGGAGTTTCTCGTTGTCTTTTGGCTGGACCTTCCTCCTCTGATCGTTGGAAGTGGCATAGGAGACTAGGACATTTGAGCTTCGACTTGCTTGCAAGACTTAGCTCACTTGGCCTAATCCGAGGATTGCCCAAGTTGTCGATGGAGAAGGATCTTGTTTGCCATTCTTGTAGACATGGGAAGATGGTTGCCGCTCCCCAACATCTAGTGACTCAGGTCATGACTAAGCGCCCTGGAGAGCTTTTGCACATGGACCTTGTTGGTCTGGCTCGGGTGAGCTCGGTTGGGGGGAAGTGGTATGTGCTTGTTGTTGTTGACAACTTTTAGAGATATTCATGGGTCTTCTTTTTAGCTGAGAAGACCGAGACTTTCTCCTTTGCTCGCAATCTGATTTTGCGTCTTCAGAACGAGTCCCCTTTGAACTCGATGCGAGCTATTAGGAGTGATAACGGTTCCGAATTCAAGAATTCGGACTTTGAGAAATTTTGTAACTCTTTGGGTTTAGAGCATCAGTTTTCTTCTCCCTACACACTGCCCCAAAATGGTGTTGTAGAGAGGAAGAATCGGACCCTTGTAGAGATGGCCAGGACGATGCTCGATGAGCATAGGACTCCTAGGCGATATTGGGCCGAAGCTATGAGCACTGCATGATACATTTCAAATCACATTTTTCTCTGAGCTTTCTTGAAAAAGACTTCTTATGAGTTACATTTTGGAAAACTGCCCAAGGTGAGTTATTTTTGAGTTTTTGGTTGCCACTGTTTTATACTCAAAAAGGGCAACCTAGACAAGTTTGAGTCTCGTTCTTCTGACGGTGTGTTTTTGGGTTATGGCACTCACACTCGAGCTTATCGTCTACTTAACCTTGACAATAACCGAGTCATGGAGACATCCGATGTCACCTTCGACGAGACCATGGTTTGTCCTTCTTCTCATTTTGAGCGTGCAGGTGATCATTAGATTGGTGAGCCTCTTTTTGATGACGAGGACGAGGGTGCTGAAGGTATGGATGATCCAGCACCCCCTCCACCTGCTGTGCCGCAAGGAGCGGCTTCTACGATGACTCACTGTAACACCCTGATTTAATTTTCCCCAATTTAATTAAAGAATTTAGAAACTAAATAGGTTGGCTAGTTTATTAGAGGAGGAAAATAAAATTTATTTATCATTTTCATGTTGCATTCATGCCATTGCATATTTTTATTGTGTGGTAAATGATTTATTAAACCCGAATAGGGCGAATCGAATTTATTCTATTTCAAAATTAAATAAAAAGGTTTACAAAATTGTACAAATTCAAAGTCAAAATTTTATTTGCAAAACCTAGGGAAAATATTTTGAAAAGTTTGCAACTTAGTTTTGTTTCAAACTGATTTGAATTTGGTTTCAAAAGAATTTGGAGAAGAAAACAAAAAGGGAAAAAAAGGCAAAGGACCCAACCTACCTCAGTCCCAGCCCAACCGGCCACCCCCTCCCTCTAAACCGGCCCAGTCCACCCTCAGCCCAGTGCCTAGGCCACTCATCCGCGGCCCACCTCGTCTCCAACCCACGCCGGCCTGTTTCCCCCTCACTCCCCACCTGGGCCTCTCCCTCACTTCTCCTCTCGACCCAGCCGCGACGGCCGTTCCTCCTTTTCCCCCCCGGCCTGCTCTGTGCGGCCGTAGTCAGCCCGACCCGCTGGCTCCTCCCCGTTGCAATCGGCCCAAGCCGCAGCCAGGCAGGCAGCCCACCAGCGCCCTCCGCTTCCACCAGCCGCTCCCACGCGTCAGCTCCCTCCCTTACCTCTCCAGACGCACGAGCCTCTCCCGCACCGAACTCGCCCGCCCTAGGCGCTGCGCGCTCGCTTCTTCCGGGCTCGGCGCAACAGCAAAGGGGCACGCCGCCTTCACCGCCCCTCTGCCTACAAGTAGAGACACCTACGCCGCCGCGCAAACCCTTTCCTCTCCACGGAGCCAGATCCCTCTCTCCGCGCCACCCTTCCGGCCGCCATTACCGACCACCGAACGCCGCAAGCTAGTCGCCCTCACTCGCTTGCCATTTCCGAGGAGACGATCGACATCGCTCGACCTCGACGCGCTGCACCATCTTCTCCGCACTCCCTCTCGCTCCGCCGCGTCACCGGGAGGGGGGAAACACCGGAGCGGGGAGCCCAGGACGCCGCCGTCGACGCACGCGCCATCCGAGCCCTCCCCGACCGCGAGGCGCACTCTGGTGAGCTCGTCTCCCTCCCCTCTCTCCCCTGGCACCTTTTGTTCGGTCAAGTATGGCCCGTAGGGCTAGTTCGCGCGCACCGGCAAAGCTCTCCCTGGCGGAAGCTATGGCGCCGCCGCTCACTGCTCGTTGCCGCCGCGCGTAGTGCCACCGGCGGCCACTGTTTTTCCCCGAACCCTCGCTGCACCATCCGATCAAACATGTGCGGCCCAGATTAGAACGCACCGTGAACCGGTATGCACCCGGCTCACAGAGTCGGGGACTCGGTCCGCGAGAACCGCGTCAGCCAGTCCACGGGACACCTGGCACGCCTTGCCAATCACGGCCGGCCACGTGGATCCGGGTCAGCAGCCGCGCCCTGATCCCTTCTCTCTCTAGTTCTAATCTGTGCCGTCCATTGCCAGATCGACGGCTGACAAGAGAACATACCCCTTCGCGCGCGCTTTTGCTAAAGAGTCCTCTACCCTTTTCGTAATCAACCCGCGATCCAGTCGCCATGTGCGCTGAGTCTGCGAATTCTTCCGATCTAACCCCTCCTTTTTCGGATAAATGAGGCCCGGTCCAAGTGTCTTTTAAATTCAGATTTTATTTATTTAGTATACGAAAATGAGTTCAATCTAATTACAGTTTTGCCACTCAGATTCAAATGCTCATAACTTTTGCGTTTTAACTCCGTTTTGACCCATTCAACTTGCGTTAGATTCATAATTTCATTCTCTACGCAGTAGATCTATTAGTTTACTGTTTTCATAATGTTTGTTGTACTGTTATTTATTTCTATGTATTGTGCCATGTATGTTGATTGGGCCAGAGAGTGCGGAATTCGAGGACGCTCCAGACCATCCTTACGACCCAGTTGATTCGACCCAGTCCGAAGGCAAGTGTCCTTGAACATCTTGCACCTATGATTTATTTTACTTTTGGTACTAGAGTAGTTAGATCTTGTAGATGCATGCTTGTCATTAATTTGAATCTCATGTTCGGGTTTACTAGAATTTGTATATATTATCCTTGTCGCCTGGTTTGGGATGTTCGGGTAGATGTCTTGCTTAGCCCTGCAGTCATGGTTGGGATGGGAGTTAAAATGTTTATAATCTTGATTAATGATTTATGAAACGAATGTGGACATGGTAATTTTGTAGTAACATGGTTATTAGGTAAATCCGGCAGGATGGACCCGTATTGGTGGTTTTGTGCCGTGGGACTCGGCAGCTGCTTTTGGTTTATGGTTCGGGGCTCGTGCTAGACATATCCTGCCTGGATCCCTAGGACCCGGTTCTCGAAGCCTGTAACCCGGCTTAACAGCGCAACCATGAGATCTGGATGGGCTGGACCTGGCTAATTAATTAGTTTCCTCTAAGTCATGCTACACGGGGTTTGTTTAGTGGCTCAAGAGGGGTCCCTTGGGGTCGTTGACTTATGGACAGGGGAGAAACCTTAGAGTACGTGTAACACAGGCTTGGAGGGGCTTTGTAAAGGCCTTGCAGTGCAACCTGCTAAGCACCTTGGCAGTGTTTAGCGTGACGGGATCTGCACGACTCATGGGTAACGATGTGCAACCTCTGCAGAGTGTAAAACTGATATATCAGCCGTGCTCACGGTCACGAGCGGCTTGGACTTCTTCGAGATCAGTTGGTTACTGGTTACCGGTTCGGGTCATCTGATGGACTTCAGGTGCGGTTGCCTGATGGACTTCAGGTGTGGGAACTTGGTGCGATTCCAAGTGCGGTTGCTTGGTGTGACTCCAAGTGTTGGTTACTCGGTGTGACTCCGAGTGTGGTCTTGCTCGGTGCGACTCCGAGTGTTGTTACTTTTCTACAGTGTCTGTGTCTATAACCTAGTAAATAGGTGCATAGGATTAATAGGATTAATAGGATGTGTCGCTTTAGGCGCTTGAGTCAAACAAAGTCAGCCTACCTTTGTTATAAGCCTCATAAGCATATATTTCCTACACTTGTGGAGTACATTTCGATGTACTCACCCTTCCTCTTTGTCCCCCCTGCTACCCCACCCAGACGCCGGTGACTACGCGTACGAGGAGCCGGAGTATCCCGAAGACGGTGGCTTTGACCCTGACGACCTGTACTAGGATGGCGCTACCCCCGGTCGACCTTCCTGTGGAGATGGAGTCCAGACTTCCGCGACTACTTCAGAGTCTTCATTAGAGTTAGATGTCGAGAGAGTCTGTACTTTTCTTTCAGACCCGAGGGTCATTTATGTAATAATGTTCGATATATTAATAAAGCATAGTTTTTGATATTTACTATGACGTGGATATATGCATGAAAAATTGATCCTGGCATACATATATTGTGCTCCAATTTTGTTCTTAAAATTGGGGTGTCACAGAGTGGTATCAGAGCCGTGTTGACCGTAGGACGCTACCCTAGTCAGTCGTCGAGTTTACAAAACTATTTTTAAAAGCCCCATCTCTTTTCTCACTTCTGTAGACCCTTTCTCTGCTGAAAATTCAAGCTTTGTTTCAATGTAGGTCCTCCAATAGTAGGATGCCCACCATAATTGTTTGAATTCGTAGCACGTTGATTGACATGTACTTGTGCACATGTTTTGATTTGGTTCTTTGTAATGATTGTTGGTGTGTTGCGACCGTCAGGTTGCAGCGACATCATTTGTTTAAAATGTTTTACTAATCAAATTAACTAACCAAATCAGGGTTGCTATATATCTATCTATCACATCTCACTCTTACTCCTGGAAAATGTAACAGATGGTTGACACCAGGAGCAGCGCGGGTAACGCCGGTAACGCTGGCGGGAGCGGGGCAGGTGGCAACCAGCCGCCTCATCCTCATCCACCTCCACCTCTGCCTCCGTACGACCCGCTCCAGATGGCCCAGGTGCAGAACCAGATGATGCAGAACATGGCCCAGATGATGCAGCACATGCAGCAGATGGCGCAGGCTGCTCAGGGTGCTCAGGGCGCAGGAGCTGCACAGCCACCCCGACCGGATGACACTCTCAGGAGCTTCATGACGACGCGCCCTGCAGTGTTCCACCACGCCATAGAGCCAATGGATGCAGATGATTGGCTCGAGACGATTACAGGCAAGCTGCAGCTTGCCCATGTCGGGGACCTTGATAAGGCCCTCTACGCCGCGCACCAGCTTCAGGGCCCGGCGAAGAACTGGTGGACTGCCTACACCGCAGCTCATGCGGACACCGACTCGATCACCTGGGAGGAATTCCGTAGGGCATTCCGCGACCAGTACGTCCCCTTCGGCGAGATCAGGGTGAAGCTCCGCGAGTTCCAGGATCTCAGGCAGGGCGCGATGACAGTGCGTGAGTATCTCACGCAGTTCAGCCAGCTGTCCCGTTACGCCCCAGATGACGTGGACACGGACGACAAGAAGCAGGAGTGCTTCAGGCAAGATCTCTGTCATTCTTTCATATTAAATATGTTCTTCATACACCCTTGTTCATTCCTTTCGCTACCTGATAAATAATAAAAAAATTGTTATCTGCTTCAGGCATGGGCTTAACCCAGGACTCCGCTATGCCCTAGCTTCAAATGAGTATTCCTCATTTCAGAAGCTGGTTGACCGTGCCTTCGCGGTGGAGAAGGAACGGAAGGACCTCGATGCAGATCGCAAGAGGAAGATGACGTTCCAGGGACAGTCCTCCGGCAGCTCCGCTCGTCCCCGCTACGCTCCACCTGCCTCAGCTTCCAGGCAGATTCCCCAGCAGCAGCAGCAGTACCGACCGCCCCAGTCCCGGCAGCCCGCTCCCCAGTATAGGCATCCAGCTCCACAGTATCAGGCTCCACCTCAGCAGCAGCAGCAGCAGCAGTCACGCCAGGCTCAGGCACCTTGCCAGGGTCTTCCAGCTCCGCAGCAGCCCCGTTCAGCACAGGGGGCAGGGCAGGTTGGCCCGTGCTACAAGTGCAACCAGATGGGACATTTCGCCAACAAGTGTCCGTTGAGGCAGCCAGCTCCACCACAGTCTCGTCCCGCAGGACAGGCCCAGGCGTTCGCACGTGGCCGTGTGAACCATGTTGCAGCAGAGTCAGCTCAGACGGCTCCAGATGTGGTATTGGGTATGTTCACTGTTAATTCCCATCCAGCTACAGTACTCTTTGATTCTGGTGCATCACACTCTTTCATAACCGCAAGGTTCACATCAGCATGTAGTCTGTCAGTTTCGCCTATGCTTAGAGGCTTGATAGTTACATCTCCTGGAGGAGAGATGGTTTCCAGACAGGTGTGTCGGGAGCTGAGTATAAACATAAGGGGGGTAGAGTTTCCTTCTGATCTTATCGTCCTGGATTCTAAGGGGATAGATGTCATTCTGGGAATGAACTAGCTGAGCAAGTACCAGGGCGTTATTGATTGTGCTCAGAGGATCATCACAGTAAAGCATCCAGATGGCACGGAAATTGTATATCAGGCACCGACGAAGATGATAGAAGAAGCCAGAGCATATGAGGCTGTCGTGGTACCTGATATTCGAGTTGTCAAGGAGTTCCCAGATGTCTTCCAGAAAGTGCCAGGTATGCCGCCTGATCGTGAGATCGAGTTCTCTATTGATTTAGTCCCTGGTACTGCACCTATATTCAGGCGACCATATAGAATGGATGCCGAAAAGCTAGCTGAGCTGAAGTCGTAGATTCAAGAGCAGTTAGAGAAGGGGCATATTCGTCCTAGTACATCCCCATGGGGAGCTCCTGTGATCTTTGTTCCGAAGAAGGACGGAGGTCTACGGATGTGTGTTGATTATCGCGCATTGAATGAAGCCACCATCAAGAACAAGTACCCTATTCCTCGCATCGATGATCTGTTTGATCAGATGAAGGGTGCTCATGTATTCTCGAAGATTGACCTGCAAACAGGTTATAATCAGCTGAAGATTCGTGAAGCTGATATCCCGAAGACGGCATTTGTGACTCGATACGGGCTATATGAGTACACCGTGATGTCCTTCGGCTTGACTAACGCCCCGGCTTTCTTCATGTATCTGATGAACAAGGTCTTCATGGAGTTTTTGGATCTGTTCGTCGTGGTGTTCCTTGATGATATCCTGATATTCTCGAAGACTGAAGAAGAACATGAGAAGCATCTGAGGTTAGTGTTGCAGAAGCTCAGAGAGCATCGGTTGTATGCAAAGCTGAGCAAATGCGAGTTCTGGTTGAAGAAGGTTGCATATTTGGGGCATATCATCTCAGAGGGTGGTGTATCAGTGGATCCAGGCAAGGTCCAAGATATATTGGACTGGAAGGTACCTGAGAGCGTTACTGAGATTCGGAGTTTCCTCGGTATGGCGGGATACTATCGCAGATTCATTGAGGGATTCTCCAAGATCGTGAAGCCGATGACGAGACTGACTGAGAAGGGTGCCAAGTTTGTATGGTCCCCTGAATGCCAGACTGGTTTCGAGGAGCTGAAAGCGAGATTGACCTCTGCTCCTATTCTTGTCATGCCAGATGTCCAGAAGAACTTCACGGTGTATTGTGATGCTTCGCGACAGGGTCTGGGATGTGTGCTTATGCAGGAAGGTCGGGTGATTGCTTATGCCTCGAGACAGCTCAGGAAGCATGAGCTGAATTACCCTACTCATGATCTTGAGTTGGCAGCAGTTGTTCATGCTCTGAAGATCTGGAGGCACTATCTGATGGGGAAGAAGACGGAGATATACACTGATCACAAGAGTTTGAAGTACATATTCACCCAGCCAGATCTGAATCTCCGCCAACGAAGATGGCTAGAGTTGATCAAAGATTATGATCTGAGTATCAACTATCATCCGGGCAAGGCAAATGTTGTAGCAGATGCCCTGAGCAGGAAGGTCTACTGCAATGTGCTTGAGATCAAGGAGCAGCAGCCCGAGTTGCATGAAGAGTTTGTGAAGCTCAACTTGGGTATTCTCGGCCACACTGATGCAGTAGCCATGGAGGTTGATTCGACCTTGGAGCATGATATCCGAGCAAGGCAGCTCACTGATGAGTATCTTCTAGAGATCAGACAGTCGATCAAGGAGGACAAAGCCCCAGGGTTCACAGAGGATGATCAGGGTGTCTTATGGTTCAGAGGCAGAATCTGTGTTCCAGATGTGAAGGCTATCAAGGAGTTGATTCTGAGGGAAGCTCATGATTCAGCCTACTCTCTCCATCCAGGCAGCACCAAGATGTACCAGGATCTGAAGCAGTATTACTGGTGGTATGGGATGAAGAGGGAAGTAGCGGAGTATGTGGCCTTGTGTGACACATGTCAGAGGGTTAAGGCCCAACATCAGAGACCAGCTGGTTTGCTACAGCCTCTGCAGATTCCAGAGTGGAAATGGGAACAGATCAGCATGGATTTCATCACTGGTTTGCCCAGGACCCAGTCGGGATATGATTCTATCTGGGTCATAGTTGATCGTTTGACCAAGGTGGCTCACTTCATTCCTGTCAAGGAAACATATAAGGGAGATAGACTTGCAGAGTTGTACATGTCCCGCATTGTTTGCTTGCATGGGGTACCTAAGATCATAGTATCTGACAGAGGTACACAGTTCACATCCAGATTCTGGAAGCGGTTGCATGAGTCTATGGACACTCGCCTCAGTTTCAGTTCGGCTTATCACCCTCAGACTGATGGTCAGACAGAGAGGGTGAATCAGATTCTGGAGGATATGTTGAGAGCCAGTGCGCTTCAGAACAGCTAGAGTTGGGATGTGAGTCTGCCATATGCAGAGTTCTCATATAACAACAGCTATCAGGCCAGTCTGAAGATGTCACCGTTTGAAGCACTGTATGGCAGGAAGTGCAGAACTCCTCTGTTCTGGAATCAGGTTGGAGAAAGGAAAGTCTTTGGCCCCGAGTCTATAGAGGAAGCTGAGGAACAGGTCAGGCAGATCAGAAGCAACCTGAAGACAGCTCAGTCTAGATAGAAGAGTTATGCAGATGTCAGACGACGAGAGCTGGAGTTCCAGATTGGGGACTATGTCTATCTGAAGGTGTCACCTTTCAGAGGTCTTCGGAGGTTTAATGTCAAAGGGAAGCTATCTCCGAGATTCATTGGCCCTTTCAAGGTGATTGACAAGAAAGGCGCAGTTGCATATCAGCTGGAGTTGCCTGCACGTCTGGCAGGTATCCATAATGTCTTCCATGTATCCCAACTGAAGAGATGCCTCAGAGTTCCAGAGGAGCAGTTGCCACTTGAGGAGCTTGATCTGCGGGATGATCTGACTTTCTCCGAGCCGATCAAGATTTTGGACACGATGGAACGAGGCACTCGCAACAAGAGGATTAAAATCTGCAAGGTGCAATGGAAGCATTACTCCGAAGAAGAAGCCACATGGGAGAAAGAAGATGATCTTCGGGCAGATTTTCCTCATCTCTTCACCGACTCTTCCTAATCTCGAGGACGAGATTCTTCTAAGGGGGGTAGGTTTGTAACACCCTGATTTAATTTTCCCCAATTTAATTAAAGAATTTAGAAACTAAATAGGTTGGCTAGTTTATTAGAGGAGGAAAATAAAATTTATTTATCATTTTCATGTTGCATTCATGCCATTGCATATTTTTATTGTGTGGTAAATGATTTATTAAACCCGAATAGGGCGAATCGAATTTATTCTATTTCAAAATTAAATAAAAAGGTTTACAAAATTGTACAAATTCAAAGTCAAAATTTTATTTGCAAAACCTAGGGAAAATATTTTGAAAAGTTTGCAACTTAGTTTTGTTTCAAACTGATTTGAATTTGGTTTCAAAAGAATTTGGAGAAGAAAACAAAAAGGGAAAAAAAGGCAAAGGACCCAACCTACCTCAGTCCCAGCCCAACCGGCCACCCCCTCCCTCTAAACCGGCCCAGTCCACCCTCAGCCCAGTGCCTAGGCCACTCATCCGCGGCCCACCTCGTCTCCAACCCACGCCGGCCTGTTTCCCCCTCACTCCCCACCTGGGCCTCTCCCTCACTTCTCCTCTCGACCCAGCCGCGACGGCCGTTCCTCCTTTTCCCCCCCGGCCTGCTCTGTGCGGCCGCAGTCAGCCCGACCCGCTGGCTCCTCCCCGTTGCAATCGGCCCAAGCCGCAGCCAGGCAGGCAGCCCACCAGCGCCCTCCGCTTCCACCAGCCGCTCCCACGCGTCAGCTCCCTCCCTTACCTCTCCAGACGCACGAGCCTCTCCCGCACCGAACTCGCCCGCCCTAGGCGCTGCGCGCTCGCTTCTTCCGGGCTCGGCGCAACAGCAAAGGGGCACGCCGCCTTCACCGCCCCTCTGCCTACAAGTAGAGACACCTACGCCGCCGCGCAAACCCTTTCCTCTCCACGGAGCCAGATCCCTCTCTCCGCGCCACCCTTCCGGCCGCCATTACCGACCACCGAACGCCGCAAGCTAGTCGCCGTCACTCGCTTGCCGTTTCCGAGGAGACGATCGACATCACTCGACCTCGACGCGCTGCACCATCTTCTCCGCACTCCCTCTCGCTCCGCCGCGTCACCGGGAGGGGGGAAACACCGGAGCGGGGAGCCCAGGACGCCGCCGTCGACACACGCGCCACCCGAGCCCTCCCCGACCGCGAGGCGCACTCTGGTGAGCTCGTGTCCCTCCCCTCTCTCCCCTGGCACCTTTTGTTCGGTCAAGTATGGCCCGTAGGGCTAGTTCGCGCGCACCGGCAAAGCTCTCCCTGGCGGAAGCTATGGCGCCGCCGCTCACTGCTCGTTGCCGCCGCGCGTAGTGCCACCGGCGGCCACTGTTTTTCCCCGAACCCTCGCTGCACCATCCGATCAAACATGTGCGGCCCAGATTAGAACGCACCGTGAACCGGTATGCACCCGGCTCACAGAGTCGGGGACTCAGTCCGCGAGAACCGCGTCAGCCAGTCCACGGGACACCTGGCACGCCTTGCCAATCACGGCCGGCCACGTGGATCCGGGTCAGCAGCCGCGCCCTGATCCCTTCTCTCTCTAGTTCTAATCTGTGCCGTCCATTGCCAGATCGACGGCTGACAAGAGACCATACCCCTTCGCGCGCGCTTTTGCTAAAGAGTCCTCTACCCTTTTCGTAATCAACCCGCGATCCAGTCGCCATGTGCGCTGAGTCTGCGAATTCTTCCGATCTAACCCCTCCTTTTTCGGATAAATGAGGCCCGGTCCAAGTGTCTTTTAAATTCAGATTTTATTTATTTAGTATACGAAAATGAGTTCAATCTAATTACAGTTTTGCCACTCAGATTCAAATGCTCATAACTTTTGCGTTTTAACTCCGTTTTGACCCATTCAACTTGCGTTAGATTCATAATTTCGTTCTCTACGCAGTAGATCTATTAGTTTACTGTTTTCATACTGTTTGTTGTACTGTTATTTATTTCTATGTATTGTGCCATGTATGTTGATTGGGCCAGAGAGTGCGGAATTCGAGGACGCTCCAGACCATCCTTGCGACCCAGTTGATTCGACCCAGTCCGAAGGCAAGTGTCCTTGAACATCTTGCACCTATGATTTATTTTACTTTTGGTACTAGAGTAGTTAGATCTTGTAGATGCATGCTTGTCATTAATTTTAATCTCATGTTAGGGTTTACTAGAATTTGTATATATTATCCTTGTCGCCTGGTTTGGGATGTTCGGGTAGGTGTCTTGCTTAGCCCTGCAGTCATGGTTGGGATGGGAGTTAAAATGTTTATAATCTTGATTAATGATTTATGAAACGAATGTGGACATGGTAATTTTGTAGTAACATGGTTATTAGGTAAATCCGGCAGGATGGACCCGTATTGGTGGTTTTGTGCCGTGGGACTCGGCAGCTGCTTTTGGTTTATGGTTCGGGGCTCGTGCTAGACATATCCTGCCTGGATCCCTAGGACCCGGTTCTCGAAGCCTGTAACCCGGCTTAACAGCGCAACCATGAGATCTGGATGGGCTGGACCTGGCTAATTAATTAGTTTCCTCTAAGTCATGCTACACGGGGTTTGTTTAGTGGCTCAAGAGGGGTCCCTTGGGGTCGTTGACTTATGGACAGGGGAGAAACCTTAGAGTACGTGTAACACAGGCTTGGAGGGGCTTTGTAAAGGCCTTGCAGTGCAACCTGCTAAGCACCTTGGCAGTGTTTAGCGTGACGGGATCTGCACGACTCATGGGTAACGATGTGCAACCTCTGCAGAGTGTAAAACTGATATATCAGCCGTGCTCACGGTCACGAGCGGCTTGGACTTCTTCGAGATTAGTTGGTTACTGGTTACCGGTTCGGGTCATCTGATGGACTTCAGGTGCGGTTGCCTGATGGACTTCAGGTGTGGGAACTTGGTGCGATTCCAAGTGCGGTTGCTTGGTGTGACTCCAAGTGTTGGTTACTCGGTGTGACTCCGAGTGTGGTCTTGCTCGGTGCGACTCCGAGTGTTGTTACTTTTCTACAGTGTCTGTGTCTATAACCTAGTAAATAGGTGCATAGGATTAATAGGATTAATAGGAGGTGTCGCTTTAGGCGCTTGAGTCAAACAAAGTCAGCCTACCTTTGTTATAAGCCTCATAAGCATATATTTCCTACACTTGTGGAGTACATTTCGATGTACTCACCCTTCCTCTTTGTCCCCCCTGCTACCCCACCCAGACGCCGGTGACTACGCGTACGAGGAGCCGGAGTATCCCGAAGACGGTGGCTTCGACCCTGATGACCTGTACTAGGATGGCGCTACCCCCGGTCGACCTTCCTGTGGAGATGGAGTCCAGACTTCCGCGACTACTTCAGAGTCTTCATTAGAGTTAGATGTCGAGAGAGTCTGTACTTTTCTTTCAGACCCGAGGGTCATTTATGTAATAATGTTCGATATATTAATAAAGCATTGTTTTTGATATTTACTATGACGTGGATATATGTATGAAAAATTGATCCTGGCATACATATATTGTGCTCCAATTTTGTTCTTAAAATTGGGGTGTCACACTCACGGCCCCGACACGTCTTCTTCCTGGGGGCCGTGGGATCCGCCACACCGAGCGGTACCTTTTGTACCCGGGGAAGCACCAGCTGCTGTTGAGGGGGAGATCACTTCTGCACGGGAGGCGCCACGACACATCCAGCGCCAACACCCCCCTCAACAGATGATCGGCAACATTGACGAACATGTCACTCGGTCCAAGTCTCAAATCTCTCACTTTGCTCATTCTGCTTTTGTTGCTGATTTTGAGCCCCGAGATGTTGGACACGCCTTGACGGATCCGGATTGGGTAAATGCCATGCATAAGGAGTTAGAGAACTTTGAGCAAAATCGGGTTTGGGTTTTAGTTCCACCTCGTCCAGAATGTAAGCCTATTGGGACAAAATGGGTTTTCAAAAACAAGAAAGGAGAGGATGGCCACGTTGTTAGAAACAAGGCCAGGCTTGTAGCAAAGGGCTATAGTCCGAAGGAGGGGATAGACTATGAGGAGACTTTTGCTCCTGTAGCTCGTTTGGAGGCTATTAGGATACTCTTGGCTTTTGCAACATCCAAAGGTTTCAAACTTTTTCAAATGGATGTCAAGAGTGCCTTCTTAAACAGCTACATAGAAGAAGAGGTTTATGTTGAACAACCCCCCGGTTTTGAAAATCCCAAGTTTCCAAACCATGTTTTCAAACTCCACACAGCTTTATATGGTTTGAAACAAGCCCCTAGAGCCTGGTATGATAGGTTGAGAACCTTTTTGCTTGCTAAGGGTTTTAAAATGGGATGTGTGGATAAAACGCTCTTTCTCCTCAAGCAAGGCAAAGACACTCTCTTGGTCCAGATTTACGTGGACGATATCATTTTCGGTGGTTCTTCTCACACTTTGGTTGCCAAGTTTGCAAATACTATGAGCAGGGAGTTCAAGATGAGTATGATGGGCGAGCTGACTTTCTTTCTTGGATTGCAAATTAAGCAATCCCGAGAAGGGACGTTTGTGCACCAGGGCAAGTATACCAAGGACTTGCTGAAGAGGTTCGATATGGGTGAGGCCAAGCCTCTTCCAACACCCATGTCGACCACGACGGTCCTAGATGCGGACAAGGATGGAGAAGCTGTGGACCAAAAGGAGTACCGAAGCATGATCAGGTTGCTGCTCTACCTGACGGCGACACGCCCGGACATCCAGTTCGCGGTGTGCCTATGCGCGCGCTTTCAGGCGTCGCCGCACACTTCTCACCGTCAGGCGGTGAAGCGCATTTTTAGGTACCTTTGTTTTTCACCTGAGTTCGGGATTTGGTATTCAGCTTCCTCCACCCTTTCCCTTTGCGGCTATTCCGATGCCGATTTTGCTGGTTGTCGCATTGAGCGCAAGTCCACTTCTGGGACTTGCCAATTTATTGGTTCTTCTCTTGTATCGTGGTCTTCTCGCAAGCTGTCTAGTGTCGCCCAGTCTACCACGGAGGCTGAGTATGTTGCTGTGGCTAGCTGCTGTTCCCAGTTGCTTTGGATGATGGCCACTTTGCGTGATTTTGGTCTGAGCTTTTCTCGTGTTCCTTTGCTTTGTGACAGCATGAGTGCGATTAGCGTTGCTAAGAACCCCGTGCTTCACTCGAAGACCAAACACATTGATGTGCGCTTTCACTTTTTGCGAGACCACTATGAGAAGGGTGATATCGACCTTCGCCATGTCGATACTCATCATCAGTTGGCTGATATTTTCACCAAGACTTTAGACGAATCAACCTTTAATCGGTTGAGGGGTGAGCTTGGTGTGTGTTTCCCCTTTTAGATGGGGGAAACATTTTAGATCTTGTATCATAGACTGACTATTTTCTCGTTTGTTTTGTTTTCCTTTGCATTTCAGCATACGCTTTTACATTCTGAGCTTCATGTATATAATCTTTAGAATGTGATTATGCTCTATGTAGTATGCTCCGATGCTTCTGTTGATGCTTGTAGCTTATGCTCCTTCCGATCACTAATACATATCGTGAGCTGAGCTATTTTGTATGGTGAACCTGCTTAATAAACTTAAAACATGAAAATGTTCACCATTGAGATATGCAACTAACATGTGTAGGATGTGTTGAATTCACTCGTGCTTTTCATATTTGCTAGGTTGCTATGTCTCTAGTTCTGAGTCTATCACTTGCTTGGTCTGTTCATATTCTGTTAATAAAATCTGAACCAAGTTTTAAGTGAATTGAAAAGATCGAGATGGGTTTGCTTGTTAGCACCTCACAGTTTCGAGACTGTTTCTCATTGCACTTTGAGTTAAACTTGAGCTGTGTAGTGTATGACCGAAACTGTTGCTTTAAGCTTCTGATTGCTTCTGCATAGGCTTCGCACAGTTGGAAAGTTAGGCAATGAGAAGCATTCAACCTCTCACAATCACATGCTGAAATTTTAACTTGTGTAATCTTAACCGCTGCAACTTCGATACATTTTGGCACAAGACTATGTTTCACTCTATAGCATGATGATTGAAATCACAAGTATATGCTTCTTTTTTCAATTGGTATCAGCATGATGATTGAACTGTGCTAGGGGTAGTTCACCTTGTATACATGTTTAGCACTTGACTGATTTCTTGTCTATACATGGTGTGTGCTATTTTGATGGTGAATACCTTTTTGGCTAAAAACTGCTCACTGTGCTCTCATTTCATATTTGATGATCAGTTTGAGCCTTTGCTAGCTTGTATGCTTTCCAATGAGTCGTTGGAGCTATACTGTTTAGAGCATCTTTGCATTTTCTTGACTATATTCCTGAAGCTGCTAATTTGCCTTATGACTCATATGCATTTTGGAAGGGGGAGAACTTCTCTTGTTGCCACTTTTGATGGTGCATTTTCTAAGGGGGAGAAAATCATTTTCAGTTCCTGTTGCTTGATGGTGCATTTTCAACTAAGGGGGAGAAAATTTGGACAAATCATGCCTCCCATGTTTCACTAAGGGGAGAAGAATCGGTTGTGTGCACCATGCAAGGGGGAGTTTGCTCGTGCTGAATTTTTGAAATTTCCAATTGGTTCGGAGCGCCTTGCTAGTTGTGTTGAGCCTTCGCCTCTATCTTGAGGGACTAGCAGTCGCATCTTTGTTTCAGTTGGGTTCAGTTGGTATCGAGCTTTTCAGTCGATGTCGAGCTTTCTTGCTAGTTGTGTTGAGCCTCTGTGCCTCTATCTTGAGGGACTAACATTTTTCTTTGATTTTTCATTTGGCATTTGCTAGCGGTGTTGAGCCTATTCTACCTCTTCTTGAGGGCTAGTTTTGCTTTGCTTGGTTGCGTCGAGCCGTTGCCCATGTCCTTGGGAACCAAGTTGTTTTGCTCTTTCCACTTGACCTTCTTCGGCTTTGCCAAGTTGTTTTGCTCTTTCCACTTGACCTTCTTCGGCTTTGCTATGCTTTTGGGTCATTTGGTCGAGTTCTCACTTCTCCTTCTTTCTCCTTCTATTTCCATTATGATTTGTGTGAGTAGTTGACAATGCACTCATCAAGGGGGAGATTGCGGATACATGGGTGTATGCCGAGTCTCGAGTGATGAGTGATTGTCAACGAGTTTGATCGCAGGTTCTTTGGCTTGTGTTGTGAAGGTGTCAAGCACTGAGACAGTGATCGAGGGCAAGGTGAAGGTCAAGTAGAGACGTGCCGTGCCGACGGACCGGGAGCGGTGAAGGGCGGACGTGAGGCTTGGACTGAGGGACCGATGGCCTGAGGATCAGCTGTGGTGGCTGGCAGCCTGGGACAGCGACGAGCGAAGACTTGCGGGACATGGTGTTGCTCAGGTCGAGGACCTAGGGACACGTGTCGGTGGACGGGGTGCACGGGCGGTGCATCCCCTCTACAGCTTCGGTTTGGTGGTAGAGCCAGAGAAAAACCATCGGGTGGATGGTTTCCAGGTTTGGGCCTCAAAACCTGGGCGTGCTGCGGGTTTCCGAGTTTGGCCACAAAACTCGGGCTGAGGACGGTTTCCAGGTTTGGGCCTCAAAACCTGGGTGCTGCGGGTTTCTGAGTTTGGGCCACAAAACTCAGGCTACGGTCGGCTGGTTTCCCGGTTTGGGCCTCAAAACCGGGGGTTGGCTGTGAACGCGGGTTTCCCGGTTTGGGCCACAAAACCGGGGGCCGAGTCCATGAAGAGGACGCAGAGCGGTGGCGGCACGTGGCGGCAATCGGTGAGGTTGCGTCGAGGCAACGCTACCAGTTGTGCGGGCGTGGCCGTCGGATCCACCTACCATCGAGTTGGTCCAGAATAACCTTAGGGTTTAGCTGGCTCGCTCTGTAAGTAGTTAGGGGTAGATTGGGAATTAAGAATAGTTAGAATTAGGATAAGTAGGGGGAGACACCCACCTCCCCATCTATCTCAGTCATTTGCTCTTTGCTTCTAGGGTTTCCTGCTCTCCCAATCCCCTGCTGTAGCTAGCTGAGATCCGCAGAGAACCATACCTCTGTGTACTGGAGATTTTGAGGAAGTGAGGCCGTAACCTCACTGTTGTAGCGTGTGGTAGCCACACGGTTGCAGATCGATGTGTTGATTCACGTTTTGATTCGTGTTCTTCGCGTTCTTCGTTTCTCCGCGATTTTCCCGTCACTCGATCTCCCTCTCTATTGCGTCTTTGTGAAATCCGTTTGAATCAACTTGTTCTTTATAGTGAGGAGGTCGTTTCGACCTAAGGAATTCATCTAACTCCTCACGAACAAGTAGATCGGGTTGATTTCGTTTTCGTGGTGCTTTTTCGGTTCATACACCTTCCCCTTTGATTTCCCGTTGATTGAGTTGATTTGAGCGGATGATTTCTTGGGGATAGTCTCCTAACTACCTCGTGATCATCCTCTCCAAGTTTGGGATCAAGGGATTTTGGTTTGAATCGATTTGGGAGTGATTTGGGTGAAGGGCGATCAAAATCGCCTTCACTGGGCAGCCGCGGACAGTCCGCCACCTGACCGGCGGACAGTCCGGGCGTCGGGGAGCAGCCGGACCAGTGGCTGTGTTCTTCGGCCGATTTGCTTTTTCGTGATCGGCGGACAGTCCGCAGTTGTGAGTCGCGGACAGTCCGGGATCAGTCCAGGGGACTTCAGCAGCTTTGCTGTTTGGCGAGTTTTGCCGGCGGACAGTCCGCCCCTCGCTCACGAATAGTCCGGCAGTACCGCGGATAGTCCGGGACCCCAGGGCCGGACAGTCCGGGATTTGCCTGTAGGATGCGTTTTAGTGCGTTTGCTCTCCCGGCTTGTTCGCTTGGTTTCCGGACTTTCCGTTTGGCCTTGTAGTTGACCAAGGAACCTCTCTAGGTATCCTTGCTACTTGTTAGCATCGGTATTTGGGGATTTCTCGACGTAGCCGTCTATCTACGCTCGAGACTTGGTTTTTGAGGGTTGAACTAGTTCCGGTGTTTTTGGCATTTGGTTTGCTATCACTTTGTGGTGCCTCGCTGTGATCCAAAGGATCATCCACCCTCTTCCAAGGGTCGTGGGCAGCACGTTCTCGGTCTTAGCTTTTGGCGGTTGATTTTGGGACATTTGGCCAAAGTTTCGAGAGAAATTTTGTTGGCTTCCATTCACCCCCCCCCTTTGGTCGCCTTGCTAGTGCTTTCTCGGTCCTTCAGTTTGAGCCTTTGCTGGCATTTATGCTTGTTGTTAAATCATTGGATCAGCACTCTTTAGAGCATCTATTCACTCTATAGATTCTATACCTGAAGCTGCTAACCTGCATTTGTGACTCATATGCATTTTGCCTTGTTGTGTGCATTTTCAACTAAGGGGGAGAAATTTTGACAAATCATGTCCCTAGTTGTATGCACTTTTGAAGGGTGTTGACGCAAAAAGTGACGTCCTGCGCCAGGCACACAGCAAGCCGAACGAGGCTGGCTTCAATCGGGTGCCCGGAGTATTCCGAATCCGGAAACGTGCCAGTCGGTTTCACCTGAAAACCAACAAGGGATAAAAATATGAGAATACCTTGGAACCTGCTGGGTGAGACCAGGCAGTTCCATATGTACGGCTTTGAAAGCCAATCATGACGGCACACAGCTATAAAAAGCTGTTTGTCGAAACAGGTTTATAATGTCATTCGGCAAGTATAAAGATGGAGCTCATAAACATGTTGAATGCCGAACACATGAATAACAGAAGGGTAAAAGGGTAATTTGTAAATATAAATCTATACAAATAACATATGCATAGGCTAGTCCAACTAATCTGCCGCACGTTTAGCCTTCATGAACCCGTCAAGTATAAACTCAAGCAAAGCTAATCCACCGCATGATACCACTTGCTATAAGTTCACACCACTCCTTATAATTAGATCAATCCACCGCATGATACGATCTAATTATAAGAAGCTAAAAGCATACATATATCTGAACAGATCTATAAAAACTCATTACTCATGTAAGCTTAACCAGAGTCGGCAAATTAGCCGAACTAGGGTCCATGAAGAAGGAACATACAACCAAAGCATGATTAAACTAATCTAAAACCTGCACCTGCCGCACGGTACCTGGCTCTATCAAAGCCTAAACATGGTCAACATGCATGAACCCACAACATGTAACAATCTGGATTGAAAGTTAATTCGGCCATCATGATCTTATGATTAACGAAGCACAAATAAACTCATGCAGTAAGGCCGAACAAAGATCAACCTAGATTGGGCAAAGAGTGTTATAGGAATCAAATAAATAAAACATATAACACATGGTAACTTAATGAATCTATTAGATCTGCCAAATCTAACAGAGCCGAAAACTATTTTTACTCATGCCTTAATCCACCGCACGATACAAGACATAAGCAAAAACTTCCCGTCATATGCTTAAATCCGCCACACGATACTAAGCTTAACATACGAGACTACTTGCATCATATCTAAATCCACCGCATGATACTAGACATGATAGCAAGGTTGCCGGTACTTACGGAGGTCGACGGATCGATGATTCCTCTCAAAGAACTCGACGACACGACTTAGGGACTCGAAAGGTGGCACGGGGCTGGTTGTATTGATATGGTTGTGAACCCTTTTTACAATAGCCAAGGGTTTATATTTATACCCTGGACGCAATACAAGTCCTAAGAGGACACGACTATGAAATATTAAAGGAAAATACAATATTCTTGGCCTTCAACTCCTTTCGGAATCATCATTGCCTTAATTGTCGCAATTTTGTTGCCCGATCAGCTCTCGCTTCCGTCGTTTCAATGGAAACTCCCTTTTCTCAGAATAGCCGACCACATGAGCAGTTGCCGAATCCTTGGAAACTAGCCGACCGCATGGATACTTGCCGAATGCCTTATACGTCCATCTTCGCACACTGGATATGCATGCCGTCTTCTAGCCTTTCCTTCATCCTGAAGCCATTCATGCTAAATATAGAAGTGGACGTCGAGATGTGCATGCTTTATATATATTGCCTTCTTTGCATGCTTGCCACATCACAATGCCACCAAATCCAACTCCTGGCCAATGAGATCAGAACCCTCTGCTTCTTGAATACTCGTTTAATCTGTCACGGTCATGGTCGATTATCCTCGTGATCGGCCTCTCTTGCCATATCTATTTCCTGAATGGAGTAACCGACCGCTTGGCCGTCTACTGAATGCTCTTCTCACTGCTCGTTGGGTCCACCTGTCATCTTCTCAATGTTGACCAAAATCCAGTGTTAACACAGGCCCCCCTAGTTCAGAGTATGAATTGTCATGCTTCGAACTATTTGATCTCTGTTGGTCTTCTTCAAAAAGCCAAGAAATCCACTGATAGCAATAACATTTTCTCACCATGTTTCCACAATTTTGCCTGTAAAACAATAATTCTCCAATACATGTGGAAACATGTTAGTTACAAATGCATATGTGTATAAATATTATAGTTCTTCCATTTTATTGATCAGAAGATGCTGCAATGCCGACTACATCTCAAAAGTATCATATTTTATAACTAAGATTTCTTTTAAACTTGAATAAAATGGTACCTTACTCATCCATCCATCTCTTTAATTATGGGGCTTTAGATCTCACTGAGTCCCCAAGCGATTGCAAAACAGAATAGCTACAGAAATGCTTATCTTTTACCCCTTGATCACTTTTCATCCGGAGTCTTTATCATTATCTTTATATAAAATCGTATCACATAATATTGCAAAGTCAAAGACTCGACCATATGGAGATACAAGCCATAAACCTAGATCAAGAAGTGCAAGTGAATATTTTTATTACTTTTTCTTTTGCATATGTCATTCTCCCTACCTTTTAAAATTGTGAGGCTACTGGGCCTTCGGCCATCTTTTATTTTATTTGGCGGTCACTTGACCTTTTCTTTTTCATATTTTTATTTGGGAGGTTTGCCCTTTTTCTTTCTCAGTTCTGGCGGACACGTGTCTGTCATTTTTATTTCTGAGATTTATAGAATAGCCTCATATTTTTAATCAAAGAGAGAATGCACATGCAAAACACTTATTAGTTTATAACATGTACGTGAATCTTGATCTTGAGAATATGACTATAATCTCAACTAGTAGTCACAATGATTTGACAGCGCTCAATATGACATTAAGTAAATTTTATTATTTCATTAAATCTCTGAATTTCAAGTATCTCTCAGAATAATGTCATAGCAAATTCTACCTCTATTCATATCCCACAATAACTTTCAGACAAAGTTTAAATTCTATGCAACCCACAAATCTCAAAGACTTCAAGATAAATATAATAACCATTAGACCCAAATCTAAAAGAAATCAAAGCTATAAACCAGACACAGGTGAAACATAAAACAGAGCATCTATTTATCATTTCAACAATGGATAACCCAAAATATTTATATCACATATTCATAGAGTGGAATTTTTAAGGTTTTTTTTAGTGCGGAGACGCAACATGAGAGGTTTCTCTTTTTAATGATTTTAATTTTAAGCTCTGAAACTATTAGAGAAGCGAGGGTAAAATTACACAAACCACCGTTGAAGATGAAGCGACCATTCGTTTTGTCCTTCTTCACGATGGATCGCTCGATGCTGTACGATGTGTGCATGTTGATCTCAGGCCCCCTGACACGTAGTCACAACGGCGTAATCGATGATTCACTGGTGTCCTCCTTTCTCTCATCCGAGACGTCTTCGCCGAATACGAGTTTGAAAATATTTGAAGCCAATCATAAACGTCAATCCTTCTTCTACAAATGACTGGCTGCTTCAGATCTTGTAGTTGTTCTGACTATAAGTGAACTTGTCACCATTGCATGTGTCTTGTTGGCACCACCTTATTCAAGGCCATCAGCAAAAGTATCTCTTTCAATATGAAGTGTGCTGAAAATGTTTTAGCCGATGGTCTTCTATCGGTCGTCCGGTTGCTAACGTCCTTTGTGCCTCTGATGTAGCCTTTCGTAACCTTATCACCAGATTGAGCTTTGCGTTACTCAGGGAAAGGTAAAGTTATATTAATAGGAGCCGAAGGTTCTGTCTTATCGGCTTTTGCTTAGTATGCCTTTGACTTTCTTTTTGTTGAGGAACTGGAATGCTTTAGGTGAGCATGCTGTCAGGTAACTCATGGTAGCTTCGAAGAACGTCATTTTTGATGAAGCTGAGTGTGTCGTAGAGGATGAATACGAGTTCGGCGGTGCGCAGATGCGTGCACGATGATAACTCCAGCCGATTCCTATATGCATATCGGCCAATTAGTATATTTTCTCGTGTTGTTGTATCCACCGATTCCTTTCCTGAATATCCGATTCCAAAGATGACATGCAAATAATTAGCTATCAACCAACTTCCCTCGGCATGACCTCTTGATACTCAATCGGCTATTTATAGCAGCATGCAAGTAAATCTGAGTTTGGACTTTATCTCTTCGAACATCTCCATGGAAATCTTCCTTTTATTTATCTCTTCATGTGCATGCCGTGCCATGATATATTTGGAGACCGATACATTCATGCATGATGTATTTGAAGCCATTTTATTTTTAGGAGAAACCATATCAGCCAATTCTATCTTTAAGAGAAGTTCATTAGCTTCTTTAATTGGTTTCTATGTCCCTGCACGGAGCAAATCCACCCATGCATGCTATCTGTGTCTTCGTAGATGCCATGTACACTCAGTTGATCAGCAGCTATCCCGTGCGTACACGTTGAATCGGCTTTGACAATCAAACAGGAATTATTGTCCCACCAGGCGTGCCAAAAAGTGAGTTGACGCAAAAAGTGACGTCCTGCGCCAGGCACACAGCAAGCCGAACGAGGCTGGCTTCAATCTGGTGCCCGGAGTATTCCGAATCCGGAAACGTGCCAGTCGGTTTGACCTGAAAACCAACAAGGGATAAAAATATGATAATACCTTGGAACATGCTGGGTGAGACCAGGCAGTTCCATATCTACGGCTTTGAAAGCCAATCATGACGGCACACAGCTATAAAAAGCTGTTTGTCGAAACAGGTTTATAATGTCATTCGGCAAGTATAAAGATGGAGCTCATAAACATGTTGAATGCCGAACACATGAATAACAGAAGGGTAAAAGGGTAATTTATAAATATAAATCTATTCAAATAACATATGCATAGGCTAGTCCAACTAATCTGCCGCACGTTTAGCCTTCATGAACCCGTCAAGTATAAACTCAAGCAAAGCTAATCCACCGCATGATACCACTTGCTATAAGTTCACACCACTCCTTATAATTAGATTAATCCACCGCATGATACGATCTAATTATAAGAAGCTAAAAGCATACATATATCTGAACAGATCTATAAAAAATCATTACTCATGTAAGCTTAACCAAAGTCGGCAAATTAGCCGAACTGGGGTCCATGAAGAAGGAACATACAAGCAAAGCATGATTAAACTAATCTAAACCATGCACCTGCCGCACAGTACCCGGCTCTATCAAAGCCTAAACATGGTCAACATGCATGAACCCACAACATGTAACAATCTGGATTGAAAGTTAATTCGGCCATCATGATCTTATGATTAACGAAGCACAAATAAACTCATGCAGCAAGGCCGAACAAAGATCAATCTAGATTGGGCAAAGAGTGTTATAGGAATCAAATAAATAAAACATATAACACATGGTAACTTAATGAATCTATTAGATCTGCCAAATCTAACAGAGCCGATAACTATTTTTACTCATGACTTAATCCGCCGCACGATACAAGACATAAGCAAAAACTTCCCGTCATAAGCTTAAATCTGCCACACGATACTAAGCTTAACATACGAGACTACTTGCATCATATCTAAATCCACCGCATGATACTAGACATGATAGCAAGATTGCCGGTACTTACGGAGGTCAACGGATCGATGATTCCTCTCAAAGAACTCGACGACACGACTTAGGGACTCGAAAGGTGGCACGGGGCCGGTTGTATTGATATGGTTGTGAACCCTTTTTACAATAGCCAAGGGTTTATATTTATACCTTGGACGCAATACAAGTCCTAAGAGGACACGACTATGAAATATTAAAGGAAAATACAATATTCTTGGCCTTCAACTCCTTTTGGAATCATCATTGCCTTAATTGTCGCAATTTTGTTGCCCGATCGGCTCTCGCTTCCGTCGTTTCAATGGAAACTCCCTTTTCTCAGAATAGCCGACCGCATGAGCAGTTGCCGAATCCTTGGAAACTAGCCGACCGCATGGATACTTGCCGAATGCCTTATCCGTCCATCTTCGCACACTGGACATGCATGCCGTCTTCTAGCCTTTCCTTCATCGTGAAGCTATTCATGCTAAATATAGAAGTGGACGTCGAGATGTGCATGCTTTATATATATTGCCTTCTTTGCATGCTTGCCACATCACAACGCCACCAAATCCAACTCCTGGCCAATGAGATCAGAACCCTCTGCTTCTTGAATACTCGTTTAATCTGTCACGGTCATGGTCAATTATCCTTGTGATCGGCCTCTCTTTCCATATCTATTTCCTGAATGGAGTAACCGACCGCTTGGCCGTCTACTGAATGCTCTTCTCACTGCTCGTTGGGTCCACCTATCATCTTCTCAATGTTGACCAAAATCCAGTGTTAACAAAGGGGGAGTTCATGTTTAGGGGGAGTTTGCTCAATTTTTGCTTTGACGAGCTGTTCAATTGAAGTGGAGCGACTTTAAGCCCATATGTGGTTTTTCAATTAGTTTGGAGCAGTTTTGGCTAGTTGTGTTGAGCCTTTGCCTCTGTCTGGAAGAACTAGCTTGTCTTTGTCTTTCTTGCTCCGACCTTCTCGCTAGCGGTGTTGACCCTGTTCTACCTCTTCTTGAGGGCTAGCTTTGCTTTGCTTGGTTGCGTCGAGCCGTTGCTCATGTCTTTGGGAACCAAGTTGTCTCACTCACTCCATTCGACTTCTTCTGGTTTTGTTCGCTTTTGGTCGATTGGTTGAGTTCACTTAGTTCTTCTTCCTCCTTTCTTCGACTATCATATGATTTGTGTTGGTAGTTGACAATGCACTCATCAAGGGGGAGATTGCGGATACATGGGTGTATGTCGGATCTTGAGATGATGAGTGATTGTCAACTGGGATGATGCACATATTCTTTGGCTTGTGTTGTGCAGGTGTTGAGCTCGGATACGGTGATCAAAGGCAAGGTGAAGGTCAAGTAGAGACGTGTCGTGCCGATGGACCCGGAGCGGTGAAGGGTGAACGTGAGGCTTGGACTGACGGACCGGTGGCCTGAGGATCGGCCGTGGTGGCTGACAGCCTGGGACAGCGACAAGTGAAGACTTGCGTGTGGACGGGGTGCACGGGCGGTGCATCCCCTCTACGGCTCGGTTTGGTGGTTGAGCCACAGAAAAACCACCGAGTGGACGGTTTCCAGGTTTGGGCTTCAAAACTTGGGTGCGGCCGGTTTCCGAGTTTGGGCCACAAAACTCGGGTTGAGGACAGTTTCCAGGTTTGGACCTCAAAACCTGGGTGTTGTTGGGTTTCTGAGTTTGGGCCACAAAACTCAGGCGACGGACGATAGGTTTCCCGGTTTCGGCCTCAAAACTAGGGGATGTCCTAGGTTTCCCGGTTTTGGCCTCAAAATCGGGGAAGGTCCGTGAAAAGGACGAGCAGAGCGGTGGCGGCACATGGCGGCAATCGGTGAGGTCGCGTCGAGGCGAAGCTACCAATTGTGCGGGTGTGGTCGTCAGATCACCATCAACTTCGAGTTGGTCAGGAATACCCTTAGGGTTAGCTTGCTCGCTCATTAGCAGTAGGGTAGAAGGGGAATAATTGTATTAGGCTATATAAGGAGAGGCAACCCCTCCCTCCAGACTATCTCAGTTATTGCTATTTTCATTCTAGGGTTTCCTGCTTCCCATTCCCTGTTGTAGCTACTGAGATCCGCAGAGACGGTGAAAAATACCTCTGTGTATTTACTTTTTGAGGAAACGAGACTGTAATCTCGTTGTCTCCTCTGCGGATACATGGGTGTATGCCGAGTCTCGAGTGATGAGTGATTGTCAACGGGTTTGATGCGCATGTTCTTTGGCTTGTGTTGTGCAGGTGTCGAGCATGGATACAGTGATCGAAGGCAAGGTGAAGGTCAAGTAGAGACGTGCCGTGCCAATGGACCAGGAGCGGTGAAGGGCGGACGTGAGGCTTGGACTGAGGGACCGGTGGCCTAAGGATCAGCTGTAGTGGCTGACAGCCTGGGACAGCGACGAGCGTAAACTTGCAGGGCACGGTGTTGCTCGGGTCGAGGACCTGGGGACACGTGTCGGTGGACGGGGTGCACGGGCTATGCATCCCCTATACAGCTCGGTTTGGTGGTTGAGCCACAGATAAACCACCGAGTGGACGGTTTCCAGGTTTGGGCCTCAAAACCTGGGCACTGATGGTTTCCGAGTTTGGGCCACAAAAGTCGGGCTGAGGACGGTTTCCAGGTTTGGGCCTCCAAACCTGGGCGCTGGCGGGTTTCTGAGTTTGGGCCACAAAACTCAGGCGATGGACGGCTGGTTTCCCGGTTTGGGCCTCAAAACCGGGGGTTGGTCATGAAGGCTGGTTTCCCGGTTTGGGCCTCAAAACCGGGGGTTGGTCATGAAGGCTGGATTCCCGGTTTGGGCCTCAAAACTGGGGGCGAAGTCCGGGAAAAGGACGAGCGGAGCGGTGGCGGCACGTGGCGGCAATTGGTGAGGTTGCGTCGAGGCAACCCTACCAGTTGTGCGGGAGTGGCCGTCGGATCAGCACCTACTTCGAGTTGGTCCAGAATAACCCTAGGGTTTAGCTGGTTCGCTCTGTAATTAGCTGTAAGGGTAGAAGGGGAATAATTGTATTAAGCTATATAAGGAGAGGCCTCCCCTCCCTCTAGACTATCTCAGCCATTTGCTATTTTCTCCTAGGGTTTCCTGCTCTCCCATATCCCTGTTGTAGCAACTGAGATCCGCAGAGACGATGAACAATACTTCTGTGTATTTTCTTTTTGAGGAAACGAGACCATAATCTCATTGTCTCCTCGTGGGGATGAATTTCGGCTTCGTGGTTGTGATTCGTGTTTTGGTGTTGTTCTTCGCGGGTTGCTTTTCTCCATGATTTTTCCGGTGATCGTTCTCCTTACTCGATGCGTCTTTTTCGATTCCATTTGAACTGAGTTGTTCTAGATCGTGAGGCACTTCTTTCCACCGAAGGAATTCACCTCTAACCTCATGAGCTCGTAGATCGGTCGATTTTCGTTTCGGATCGAGTTTTGTTCCCTTTGCCCCGAATTCTTCTGATTCACCGATTTGGAGTTAGGTTCGAGCCATGATCTCTTTGGGATAGCTCACTAACCTCCTTGGAACTCCTCATACCAAGTCTAAGCCTTAGAGCTTTTGATTCAGAGGAGATCGGGTTGAATCCGTGGAAGAACTGTGCAGTTTCGGGGGCATCGGACGCTCGGGTCAGGGGCATCGGACGCTGTGTTCTTGACATCGGACACGCAGGTGCCACGTGTCACCTGATAGCGTTTTTAAAGGAGCATCAGACTCTAACCATCGGACGCTCCGTTGCCATCGGACGTGTCCGAGGGGTGAGCATCGGACGCTAGGGCTTCACTGTAGCCAGCGTCCGATGACCATGCAGTAAGGTCCCATACTTGTTCATTTTGCATCGGATGCATCCGGTGCTTAGACATCGGACGCTGGCCAACGTCCGATAGAGGATCTTCTGCACTGTTTTGTTCGCAGTTTGCTCGTACGATGTTGGATTTGATTTTGGGTTTTTGGGTTGAGTTTCTAGGGTTGTGTTGTGTCCCGCTGTGCTTCTTGGAAGCATCCAACCTACATCTAGGGTCGTGGACACTCACAAGCTCTAGGTTTGCTTTTGGGGTTGATTCTTGGGACAGTAGGTGACAAGTTTCTGAAAAGAAATTTGAAGCTCCCATTCACCCCCCTCTGGTCGCTTTCTGGTAGCACTTTCGGTCCTTCAATTGGTATCAGAGCAGGTTAAGGATCTTCCACCTTAGCCGGTTCCAGATCCACAGAAGGTGACATGGATAGCGGCGTGGGCAAACCACCGTTTTTTGATGGGACGAACTATGCGTATTGGAAGATACGCATGTCGTCCTATGTTCAGAGCATGGGTGCTTCTGTCTGGGATATTTGCAACAAGGCCGATTACGTGGTTCTGGCTGCTCGTGCTACTCAGTTGTAGATCGATGAGCACGATGCCAATAGCCGAGCCCGTAATGCTATTTTCTCATGTTTGAGCATGTCTGAGTTTGATCATGTTTCTCACCTCCCCACGGCTCAGGAGATTTGGGCGACCCACATGCGTTTCCATGAGGGAACCACTCATGTCAAATACCGTCTCTATGAGTCGCACAAGCGGGAGTATGAGAACTTTCGACACATGCCTAGCGAGAGCATAGAAAGTTTATTCGCTCGCTTTCAGGTCATTGTCAACAGGATGAAGGCTAACAAGGAGTTGTTGCCTTTCAACGATCATGAGAGAGCTCTCAAGCTACTCCATACTCTTGATCGGTCGGTGTGGGATTCCATGGTTCAGGCGATCATCGAATCACCTAACTATGAGACTCTCACCTGCGACGAGCTCTTTAGTAAGCTCAAGTCCAGTGAGATTGATGCCATGGCGAGGGCTTCTTATGAGAATCCTTCTGGCCCATCGATGGCTTTGCTTTCTGGCTCTTCTGCTAACCCCTCTAGAGGATTTGCACTTTCTTCTCTTCTTTCTATCATAAAGGAGTAGCTGGAGTTCATGGGAGATGATGAGTTGGCTTTGCTGGCGAACCGATTCTCGCGGTTCCACAACAACCGCATGAACCGTCGCCGCGGAGGAGGACGCTCTGGATGTTTCCAGTGCGGCGACCCTGACCACTTCATCGCCAACTGTCCCAAGAAGAACAAGGAAGCATTTGGGAAGGGCGATCATGGGCACAAGTATGACTCTGACAAGAGCAAGGAGAAGTACGTCCCCGCGAAGCACAAGCGGAAGGGCGGCTTCAGCAAGGAGCACATCAAGAAGAAGTACTTGGAGAAGGCCCAGGCTGAGCAGCGTGCTTTCTTCGCCATGCTCTGCGATGTCGATGACTCGGATGGCGACTCCGCTTCCTCAAGAGACGACGAGTCCGAGAAAAAGAAGAAGATCGAGGACAAGCTGAACGGCCTCTGCTTCTACGCCGACAACGAGGGCTTCTGCACCATGGCCCTCGGCAAGGAGGTCAACAACCAGCTGGAGGATACCCCTCGGAACGACGACGACGACACCTCCCAGGTATCTCAGACCCCCGACGAGCTTTCTGCTGAGGTTGAGAAACTTACCGCCGCCCTTCTTAGTCAAGATAAGCTGCTTAGGCGTGCTGCTAGAGAGCGGAAGGAGTTTAGGCAGAAGTGGGAGGATACGGTGAAGGAACTTGAGTGTGTCAAGTCCACCATTGTTGTCACTGAGGAGGATGAGTGTGAGATGTGCTCCAGGCACATGACTGACCTTCCCACTTAGAGGGGGAAGTATGTTGCCTTGGTTGGAGAGGTGGATGAGCTTCGGGCTAGAACCGTGTTGTTGGGTGCAAGCAAGTCTTGTGCATGCTTGCAATCCGAGTTGGCAGAGAAGAATGCCAAGATTGCGTCTCTTGAGAAGGCCAGCTCGGGTCGCACTTGTGTGTCTAGGTGCGTGTTGTGTGAGGGCTTGGAGATGGAGATTGCTAATGTGAAGCATGACAAGATGCAGACCGAGGAAGAAAACACATACCTTCGGACCATCTTGTCATGGGTGTCTTGTGGTGAGCCGCAGCTTGGGATGATGATAGCCCAATTCAGGCGTGCTGTTGGAGGTCCAGGTGTTGGCTTTGCCCAGGGTGTTGAGTGTGCTTCTTTTGGCAAGATTGGAGAGTCTAGTGGTCTTAACCCGAGTGAGAAGCCCAACTCCACCACTATTCCCAAACTTACCAAGATACCACCCAAAGAGCCTCTTAAGCCTAACACCAAAGATGGTGTGTATGAGGAACCTCCAAGAGCTCCACCAAAGAAACAAGTGTGCCATCCCAAGCCCATCCACCTGAAAAACAAGCTAGACACCATGCCACCTATCCAGGAGGAGCTCATGCCACAGAAAGGCAAAGTGATCCACACCCACTACCGTGAGTACCAACACCCCCCTATGAGAGCGGTGAGGTACCATTGTGAGCACTGTGGAAGAGATGGACACTTGAGGGAGTTTTGCTTTCGGCGTAAGAGAGAGGAGCGCCGTGCAAAGGAGATGAACAACACGGACATGTACCATCCTTTCCATGATGTACATGTGTTGAATGTTCAAAGGCGTGCTGCTAGGCCTAGAGGTCCAATGCCTCAAGGTCGTAGGCCTCGGCCGCTAGGAGGTCGTGCCCGACGGGAGCCTGCAGTTGTGGGCTATGGACCCCGTGGCGGTGGCTTTGTAGTTGAGCGTTTCCCAACACCGCGTTTTGAGTATCGCGATGGACGCTCTTCTCTTAGCGGACCATGTTTTCCCCAGCGTGGTTATCGCTTTCCCCGTAGGCGTGCTAGGAATGGTTTTTCTACTAACCGTTCTTTTGAGCAGCCGGCCCAACACTAGTATAATTCCCATTTCACTCACCCCAGTGTTGGACCGTATGCTCACCCTATGTCTTTTTATTGATATAGGTAAAACGATTGGAGAACGTTTGGTTGGTGGATTCCGGGTGCTCAAGGCATATGACCCGAAATGCCAAGTGGTTCTCCAGTCTTAGTTCTGTTGCCGGAAAGGAGTTTATCACCTTCGGCGACAATAGCAAAGGTAAGGTATTATCTCGTGGGTCTGTGCGAGTTAATGAGCACTTTGTGTTGCGTGATGTTGCTCTTGTTTCTAACTTGCATTTTAACCTTCTTTCTGTTTCGCAACTCTTTGATGATGACTATGAGATTCGTTTTAAGCCGAATCTCAGTCGTATTTTGGATCCTCAGGGCAATCTTGTGTGTTTAATTTCACCCTTTGGGAAAGTCTTTCGTGCGAATTTCTCGGAGTCGTTTGGGATTTCTTGTTGTCTTTTGGTTGGACCTTCCTCCTCTGTTCTTTGGAAGTGGCATAGGAGACTCGGTCACCTGAGCTTCGACTTGCTTGCAAGACTTAGCTCACTTGGCCTAATCTGAGGATTGCCCAAGTTGTCCATGGAGAAGGATCTTGTTTGCCATTCTTGTACACATGGGAAGATGGTTGCCGCTCCCCACCATCCAGTGACTCAGGTCATGACTAAGCGCCCTGGAGAGCTTTTACACATGGACCTTGTTGGTCCGGCTCGAGTGAGCTCAGTTGGGGGGAAGTGGTACGTACTAGTTGTTGTTGATGATATTTCAAGATATTCGTGGGTCTTCTTTTTGACTGAGAAGACTGAGACTTTCTCTTTTGCTCGCAATCTGATTTTGCGTCTTCAGAACGAGTTCCCTATGAACTCGATGCGAGCTATTCGTAGTGATAATGGTTCCGAATTGAAGAATTCAGATTTTGAGAAGTTTTGTAACTCTTTGGGCTTAGAGCATCAGTTTTCTTCCCCCTACACACTGCCACAAAATGGTGTTGTAGAGAGGAAGAATCAGACTCTTGTAGAGATGGCCAGGATGATGCTCGATGAGCATAGGACTCCTAGGCGGTATTGGGCCAAAGCTATGAACACTGCATGCTATATTTCCAAACGCATTTTTCTCTGAGCTTTCTTGAAAAAGACTTCTTATGAGTTGCGTTTTGGAAAACAGCCCAAAGTGAGTTATTTTAGAGTTTTTGGTTGCCACATTTTTGTACTCAAGAAAGGCAACCTGGACAAATTTGAGTCTCGCTCTTCTGATGGTGTATTTTTGGGTTATGGCACTCATACTCGTGCATACCGTGTACTTAACCTTGATACTAACCGAGTCATGGAGACATCCGATGTCAACTTCGACGAGACCATGGTTTGTTCTTCTTCTCGTTTTGAGTGTGCAGGTGATCATGAGGTTGGGGAGCCTCTTTTTGATGACGAGGACGAGGGTGCTGAAGGGATGGATGATCCAGCACCACCTCCACCTGTTGTGCCGCAAGCATCGGCTTCTACCACGACGACTCACGGCCCCAACCCCTCTTCGTCGACTACTTGGGGGCCGTGAGATCCGCCACCTCGGGCGGTACCTTTTGTACCTTAGGAGGCACCAGCTACTATTGAGGGGGAGGTTTCTTCAGCTCGGGAGGCGCCACAACACATTCAGCGCCAACACCCGCCTCAACAGATGATCAGCAGCATCGACGAACGTGTCACTCGGTCAAGGTCACAACAAATCTCTCACTTTGCTCATTCTATATTTGTTGCTGATTTTGAACCCTGAGATGTTGGACACGCTTTATCGGAACTGGATTGGGTCAATGCCATGCATGAAGAGCTTGAAAACTTTGAGCGAAATCGGGTTTGGGTTCTTCTTCTTCCTCCTCCTAAGTGTCATCCTATTGGGACAAAATGGGTTTTCAAAAACAAACAAGGAGAAGATGGCCATGTTGTGAGAAACAAGTCCAGACTTGTAGCCAAGGGATATAGTCAGAAGGAGGGGATAGACTATGAGGAGACATTTGCTCGTGTAGCTCGTTTGGAAGCAATTAGGATGCTCTTGGCTTTTGCTGCATCCAAAGGGTTTAAACTGTTTCAAATGGATGTCAAGAGTGCCTTCCTAAACGGCTACATAGAAGAAGAGGTGTATGTGAAACAACCCCCCGATTTTGAAAATCCCAAGTTTCCAAACCATGTTTTTAAACTTCACAAAGCTTTATATGGTTTGAAACAAGCCCCTAGAGCCTGGTATGATAGGTTGAAAACCTTTTTGCTTGCTAAGGGTTTTAAAATGGGATGTGTGGATAAAATGCTCTTTCTCCTCAAGCAAGGCAATGACACTCTCTTGGTCCAGATTTACGTGGATGATATCATTTTCGGTGGTTCTTCTCACGCTTTGGTTGCCAAGTTTGCAGATCTTATGAGCAGGGAGTTTGAGATGAGCATGATGGGCGAGTTGACATTCTTTCTTGGGTTGCAAATGAAGCAATCCCAAGAGGGGTCGTTTGTACACCAGGGCTAGTATACCAAGGACATCCTGAAGAAGTTCGATATGGGTGAGGCCAAGCCTCTTCCAACACCCATGTCGACCACGACGGCCCAGGATGCGGACAAGGATGGAGAAGCTGTGGACCAGAAGGAGTACCAGAGTATGATCGGGTCGCTGCTGTACCTGACGGCGACACGCTCAGACATCCAGTTCGCGGTGTGTCTTTGCGCACGATTTCAGTCGTCGCCGTGCACCTCTCACCGTCAGGCGGTCAAGCGCATTATGAGGTACTTATGCTTCACTCCAGAGTTTGGGATTTGGTATTCTGCTTCCTCCACCCTCTCCCCTTTGTGGTTATTCTGATGCCGATTTTGCTGGTGGCCGACTTGATCGCAAGTCCACTTCTGGGACTTGTCAGTTTATTGGCTCTTCTCTTGTATCTTGGTCTTCTCGCAAGCAGTCTAACGTTGCCCAGTCTACCACAGAGGCTGAGTATGTTGCTGCGGCTAGCTGCTGTTCCCAGTTGTTGTGGATGATGGCCACTTTGCGTGATTTTGGTCTGAGCTTTTCACGTGTTCCTCTGCTTTGTGACAGCATGAGTGCGATTAGCGTTGCTAAGAACCCCGTGCTGCATTCTAAGACCAAACACATTGATGTGCGCTTTCATTTTCTACGAGACCATTATGAGAAGGGTGATATCGACCTTCACCATGTAGATACTAATCATCAGTTGGCAGATATTTTTACCAAGCCTTTGGACCAATCAACTTTTGCTAGGTTGAGAGGTGAGCTTGGTGTGTGTTTCCCCTTTTAGATGGGGGAAACATTCTGGTGTTTGTATTATAGACTGACTTCTTTTCTTTCATTTTGTTCTCATCTTTGGTAGGTTAGTCTTTGTAATTCATCATGCATCTTTACTTTCTGAGCTTCATGTATATAATCTTTAGAATGTGTTTATGCTCTATGCTCTGATGCTATATGATGATACTTGTAGCTTATGCTCTTTCTGATCACTAATACATGTTGTGAGCTGAGCTATTTTATGAATGATGAACTTGCTTAATAAACATAAAACTTGAAATTGTTCACCATTGAGAGATGCAACTAGCATGTGTAGAATGTGTTGATTTCACTTGTGCTTTTCATATATGCTAGGTTGCTATGTCTCTAGTTCTAAGTCTTTCACTTGCTTGGTATGTTCATATTCTGTCATAAAATTGAACCAAGTTAAGTGAATTGGAAAGATCGAGATGGGATTGCTTGTCAACACAACACGGTATCGAGACTGTTTCTCATTGCACTTTGAGTTAAACTTGAGCCATGTAGTGTATGACCAAAACCGACGCTTTAAGATTCTAATTGCATATGCATAGGCTTAGCTCAGTTGAAAAGTTAGGCAATGACAAGCTTTCAACCTCTCGCAATCACATGCTAAATTCTGAACTTGTGTAATTTCACCGCTGCAACTCCGATTAAAATCTGAAATCACAAGTCTATGTTTCATTCTATAGCATAATGATTGAACTTTACTCGGGGTAGTTCACCTTGTATACATGCTTAGCACTTGTTTGACTTCCTGTCTATACATGTTTAGTGCTATTTTCATGGTGAACATCCTTTTCTGAATGGCTAAAACTGCTCACTTTGCTCATATGTTCATATTTCGTATTTGGTGATCAGTTTGAGCCGTTGCTGGCATGTATGCTTGTTGTTGAGTCATCGGATCAGAACTTTGTAGAGCATCTTTTCATTCTATCGACTATATTTCTGAAGCTGCTAACTTGCATTTTTGACTCATATGCATTTTGGAAGGGAGAGATTTGCTTGATAGTGCATTATCAACTAAGGGGGAGAAATTCTGTCAAATCATAAGAGGGAGAAATCATATCATATCCTAGTTGTGGGCACTATTGGAGGGGGAGAGGTTTCTCAATTGGTGTTGTTTTTCAATTGGTTTAGAGCGATTGTTATGCTAGTTGTGTTGAGCCTCTGTGCCTCTATCCTGAGGGACTAGTAGTTATGCTTTGTGAGTATGATTCTCAATTGGTATCGAGCTTTTCTGCTCTCCAGTTGGTATTGAGCTTTCTCGCTAGCGGTGTTGAACCCGTTCTGCCTCTTCTTGAGGGCTAGCTCTATTTTGGCTTGAATTTCAATTGATTTTTCGATTGGTATCGAGCTTTCCTGCTAGCGGTGTTGAGCATGTTCTACCTCTTCTTGAGGGCTAGCTTTGCTTTGCTTGATTGCGTTGAGCCGTTGCCCATGTCTTTGGGGACCAAGTTGTCTTGCCCTTTTCCACTTGACCTTCTTCGGCCTTGCTGTGCTTTTGGGTCATTTGGTCTAGTTCTCTCTCCTTCTTCTTCCTTCTTCTATTCCATTATGATTTGTGTTGGTAGTTGACAATGCACTCATCAAGGGGGAGATTGCGGATACATGGGTGTATGCCGAGTCTCGAGTGATGAGTGATTGTCAACGAGTTTGATGCGCATGTTCTTTGGCTTGTGTTGTGTAGGTGTCGAGCACGAATACAGTGATCGAAGGCAAGGTGAAGGTCAAGTAGAGACGTGTCGTGCCGATGGAGAGTGGTGAAGGGTGGACGTGAGGCTTGGACTGAGGGACCGGTGGCCTGAGGATCAGCTGTGGTGGCTGACAGCCTGGGACAACGACGAGCGGAGACTTGCAGGGCACGGTGTTGCTCGGGTCGAGGACCTGGGGACACGTATCGGTGGACGGGGTGCATGGGCTGTGCATCCCCTCTACGGCTCGGTTTGGTGGTTGAGCCACAAAAAAACCACCGAGTGGACGGTTTCTAGGTTTGGGCCTCAAAACCTGGGCACTGATGGTTTCCGAGTTTGGGCCACAAAACTTGCGCTGAGGATGGTTTCCAGGTTTGGGCCTCAAAACCTGGGCGCTGGCGGGTTTCTGAGTTTGGGCCACAAAACTCAGGCGATGGACGGCTGGTTTCCCGGTTTGGGCCTCAAAACCGGGGGCGAAGTCCGGGAAAAGGAGGAGCGGAGTGGTGGCGGCACATGACGGCAATCGGTGAGGTTGCGTCGAGACAACGCTACCAGTTGTGCCGGCGTGGCCGTTGGATCAGCACCTACTTCGAGTTGGTCCAAAATAACCCTAGTGTTTAGCTGGTTCGCTCTGTAATTAGCTGTAAGGGTAGAAGGGTTATAATTGTATTAGGCTATATAAGGAGAGGCCTCCCCTCCCTCCAGACTATCTCAGCCATTTGCTATTTTCTCCTAGGGTTTCCTGCTCTCCCATATCCCTGCTGTAGCAACTAAGATCCACAGAGACGGTGAACAATACCTCTGTGTATTTGCTTTTTGAGGAAACAAGACCATAATCTCGTTGTCTCCTCGTGGGGATGACTTTCGGCTGGCAATTCGTGGTTGTGATTCGCGTTTTGGTGTTGTTCTTCGCGGGTTGCTTTTCTCCATGATTTTTCCAGTGATCGTTCTCCTTACTCGATGCGTCTTTTTCGATTCCGTTTGAACTGAGTTGTTCTAGATCGTGAGGCACTTCTTTCCATTGAAGGAATTCACCTCTAACCTCATGATCTAGTAGATCGGTCGATTTTCGTTTCGGATCGAGTTTTGTTCCCTTTGCCCCAAATTCTTCCGATTCACCGATTTGGATTTAGGTTCGAGCGATGATCTCTTCGGGATAGCTCACTAACCTCGTTGGAACTCCTCATACCAAGTCTAAGCCTTAGAGCTTTTGATTCGGAGGAGATCGGGTTGAATCCGGGGAAGAACTGTGCAGTTTCGGGGGCATTGGACGCTCGGGTCGGGGGCATCGGACGCTGTGTTCTTGACATCGGACGCGCAGGTGCCACGTGTCTCCTGACTGCGTTTTTGAAGGAGCATCGGACGCTGACCATCGGACGCTCTGTTGCCATCGGTCGCGTCCGAGGGGTGAGCATCGGACGCTAGGGCTTCACTGTAGCCAGCGTCCGATGACCATGCAGTAAGGTCCCAGACTTGTTCATTTTGCATCGGAAGCGTCCGGTGCTTAGACATCGGACGCTGGCCAGCGTCCGATGCAGGATCTTCTGCACTGTTTTGTCCGCAGTTTGCTCGTACGACTTTGGATTTGATTTTGGGTTTTTGGGTTGAGTTTCTAGGGTTTTGTGTCCCGCTGTGCTTCTTGGAAGCATCCACCCTACATATAGGGTCGTGGACACTCACAAGCTCTAGGTTTGCTTTTGGTGTTGATTCTTGGGACAGTAGGTGACAAGTTTCTGAAAAGAAATTTGAAGATCCCATTCACCCCCCTCTGGTCGCTTTCTGGTAGCACTTTCGGTCCTTCATGCTCGTGGGGACGAATTTCGGCTGGAAATTGAGGTGGTAATTCGTGTTCTTGTGTTGTTCTCCGCGTTTTGCTTTTCTCCTCAAGTTTCCCGTCGATCGATCTCTCTCCACGTTGCTCTGTTTGCAAAACCGTTTGAATCAACTTGTTCTTTACTGTGAGGGGATCATTTCGACAAAAGGAATTTAACTCAAACCTCACGAGCAAGTAGATCGATCGGTTTTCATGTTTGGATCGGCTTTCACCTTTTTGCCTCCGATTTCTTCCAATTCACCGATTTGGATTTAGGTTCGAGCCATGATCTCTTAGGAGTAGCTCACTAACATCCTTGTGACCTCTCAGATCGAATCTTAGCCCTAGTGCTTTAGATTTGGAGGAGATCGGATTGAATCACTGAAGAACTGTGCTGTTTTTGGGGGCATCGGAAGATGGTCACGGGAGCATCAGACGCTGCTGTTCATAGCATCGGACGCTCCGGTGACAGGTGTCAGTTCTGGTGCTTTTAAGTGGGCATCGGACGCGTCCGGGCCTGAGCATCGGACGCTGAGCTGTTACTGTAGCAGCGTCCGATGGTCATGCAGTAAGGTTCCAGGAAGGACCTGTTTGCATCAGACGCGTCTGTTGGGTAGGCATCGAATGCTGCCAACGTCCGATGCAGTGACAGATTCACTGTTTCGTTCGTGGTTCGTTCGTCCGATCTCGGATTTGGTTTCCGTCTTTTGCATTGGACTTCTTGGGTTGCGTAGTATCCCGCTGTGCTTCTAGGAAGCATCCACCCTACATCTAGGGTTGTGTATAGTAGCAAGCCTGTGTCCTACTTCTAGGGTGACTTTCTGGGACAAGTGCTATAAGTTTCTGAAAAGAAATTTAAAGCTCCCATTCACCCCCCCTCTGGTCACCTTTGTGTAGCACTTTCGGTCCTTCAGGTAGCCTAGACAACCAGGAGCTCCATCATCCATGGGCGTAGCTAGAATAGAATTAGAAGAGTCGAGGGAAGCTCAGATTCCGGATCTAGTCAGGAGGAGCTAGGTAATTAGCCTTGTCTTCTCTCTTGTATCAACATTGTTCGTCTAATTATTCTTCTAATTGTCTAATTGTCTTCAAGTTCATTATCTTGTGTTCTAGTTCATCTTCTAATCTCTTTAGTTCATCTCTGTGCTCTAATCTGGTTCTAATTATCTCACTAGTTCATCTTTGTGTTCTAATCTACTTCTAATTGTTCATCTAGTTCTTGTTCTAGTTGATACATGTCATGACTTGTTACTATTTCATGTTAATAATTATAATGTTCATCGTCTACTTTGATTATATGTCTAACATAGCTAGGGTATCTTTATGTTTATGTTCTTGTTTGTATAGCGCTCATTCTATCGATCGCGGGGTGAGTGGGTCAACATTGTGTAAGCATGGTGCTTATACGTTGTTTACCTGCGAATGCACCCTATATTCCGGGCCAGCAAGTGGTAGATCGCGAGGGTGACTATTATAGCCTTGTTGAGCCCTTTGTAGTCCACTCCCCGAATATAGGGCAAGTAAGACCTGGTCACCCGGAGGACATAGACTCTGAATCTGATCCTCCATGCGTGATGTCTCCTGCGTATAAATATAAGTTATTCTAACCATGAATGCTAAACATAATTGCACTAATTGATGTAGTCTATGACCTATAGTTAGAACCATGTTAGGAAGTCAATTTATCTCTTTCTAGTTTTGGCTACGATCCGACCTTGGGTGAGAATGCTCTGTTGGAACTCTTTTTATATGGTTTACTCTGTTCTATTACATTTATCTTATTTATCGTTCTTGATTGATTCCTGTGTTGAGTATAGATCTAGTGGAACTCTTATCATAATCATACATGTGTGTCATAGTTATAGATGTTTATCTCTTGTCACTCGGTTAACTAACGATATGCATTGCTCCGTTATAAATAAATGATACCTTGGAAACTCTTTCCTTGGTGAAATGCTACAATAGATGTATTTTATCTATGCGCTTGCGGATAATCTCATTTCATATTTTATAAGGGCAAGATCATAAATACCATCCACGTCTCTAGTGTTGTTGCTAGTGGTGACAGCCTAGCGTTAAAGGTAATGTTGTTAGATTTGTCTACCTACATTTCTAGTGTCGTTATCTGAAGTGATGCTAAGAGATGTCAACACCGGGCAAGTGATCAATAATAAGATACCAATGAATATCACGAAGACAAGATGACACAATTATTTTTCTCCGAGGTTCACTTGCTTGCCGGCAAGCTACGTCCTCGTTGTAGCGATCACCCACTTGGAGGTTCACGAGCTAATTGGCATCACACGCCAAACCCTCAATAGGGTGCCGCACAACCACACCACAAGATGGGGACCCACAAGCTACGAGCAATCCACTAGAGTTACCTTTCGTGATCTCCCACGGGGAAGGTACAAGAAACCCCTCACAAGTCACTGATCGGAGCCGAAAACACTCACCAACTTCCGCTCAATGATCCTCGCTGCTCCAAGCCGTCTAGATGTCGACAAACACCAAGAGTAACAAGAGAAATCTATAGCGAAACATGAACACCAAGTGCCTCTAGATGAACACACTCATGCAATGCACTTGGCTCTCCCAATCTATCTCAATGTGATGAACAATCAATCAAATGGAGTGAGAGATGTTTGGCTAGGATCACTATAGAGTTTAGGCAATCCAAATGGCCAAGAGAGTGAGCACAAGCCGACCACAAACCTTATATAGACCCCCCACAAAAAAGAGACACGAAACCCCCTTTCACTCTGAATTTGCGGGGCCATCGGACGCTCCGATGATTTTACATCGGACGCACGACCAGCGTCCGATGCCTGGATGAACGCCATGCATCCCCTTTCATTCAACTGCAACCGCTAGATCCCAACGGCTAGAATCAAGCGCGAGTTGTTAATGTTGCATCGGACGCTGCAACGGACGCACAGGTCCAGCGTTCGATGATCTGTTAGAGATAACAACGGCTAGTCGCGCCAACATTAGACGCTCGCACAGTGCCACATCAGACGCTACAGGACCAGCATCCGATGTCTATGCAGAGAGCATCCAGAAAGCTCCCGCGTACATCGGACGCGTTCGAGGCAGCCACATTGGACGCTGCCCCCCTGAGAACAACCCTAGGACACATCATCAGCATCGAACTCAGCAACAGTGTTTTCCCAGAGTCCGTTGCCTGCGTCCGATGCTACTTAGTCAGCTCAGTTTACTTAGGGTATACCATCGGATGTTGCCCCCAGCATCCGATGCTCATCAGACTAGCGTCTAATGCTCCTCAGAGAGCACAGAATCAATCTCCACTTCATCCCTTGTGCACAAGTGTTAACTCCACCAAGATTCCACTACTTGTGTACGTGAGTTAGCATTTTACCAAGCACTTTCCAAGGGATGTTAGCATACACTAGATTCTAAATGCATATGAAAAGTAAGATCATCTAGTGGCACTTTGATAACCGCATTTCACAAATGAGTTTTGCTCCTCTTAATAGTACGACTATCAATCTTAAATGTTATCACACTCTCTAGTGTCTTGATCACCAAAACAAAATGGCCCTATGCATATACCTTTGCCTCTAGCCAATTTTGTTTTTCTCTTTCTTCTTTTTGAAGCAATGGATCCATTGATCACCATCATGTGAACATCACCATCCATCTAGCTCAATCACTTGGTGTTGGACCAACCTATCTCATACACACTTAAGCATGGGGTTAGTTCAAATAGGTTTCATCAATTATCCAAAACCAAACAAGGGCTTCCAATCTCCCCCTTTTTGGTAATTGATGACAACCGTTACAAAGATAGGAAATAAGTTCAATTTTGAACTTGTGTTGCTTGTCCAAGCATTGTATCATGATAGAGAAATGGACAACCATTACAAATTCGAGTTTGATAGTACTAGCTCCCCCTACATATGTGATTCATGAGTTTGGTACAATATATTCACATATGTATGGATAGGCATGTTAGGAGAGTTACTACTATCAAATGACGCTAAGGTGTAAAAGATTGGACCTTTGAAGCATGTTACAATCAGAGTTGCCATCATACACCATCCTTAGCATCTTTGGTAACTAGACATCCATCACAAACTCAAGGACCCCGTGAGATCAATCATAAAAGAGAGGTTCTTAATTCCATTTGGATGTTTTAAGGCAAATAAATATCTAGATATAACCTATGTATGCTAGTATTTCAAAACATCAATCAAGTTTTATTTTTAGCATACACCACACAATCATAACGAATTTGAATTTAAAGTTTGCAATGCAACATTTCATATGAATATGAAGGACCGAGAAGGCTACCCGAAAGCGACCAGAGGGGGGGGGTGAATGGGAGCTTCAAAATTTCTTTCTGGAAACTCAATGCCACTGTCCCAAAAACAACCCCAAAGACAAACCCTAGAGCTTGCTAGTGTCCACGACCCTAGATGCAGGGTGGATGCTTTCAAGAAGCACAGCGGGACACTACACAATTCTAGAAAGCCAACGCAAAAGACGGAAATCGAAACCGACAACGAACGAGCAAGCTGCGAACGAAAACGTGCTGAACTTGCACTGACCGGACTCTGCCTGCGTCCGGTCACTGAGCACCGGACGCGTCCGGTCGTGCAGATACTGTTTTCGGAGCTCTCTGTTTGTGACCGGACTCACTGTTCTGGAGCGTCCAGTCACTAGCAGTGCGTCCGGTCAGACAAGAACAAGCCCGGTGAACAGTGCCAAAGACGAGTCCGGTCAGAAGAGAAATGATGCGTCCGGTCAAGTCACAGGAGAGATGCGCTGGGTATTCAACGACCGGACGCACTGGGTCAGCGTCCGGTTAGCCCGTGCCCAGCGTCCGGTCACTCCGTGACTGCACTGTTCGTCCACCGATTTGCCTCGATCTCACCCAAAATAAGTCCTCTAGGGATCAAACTTGGTGAGATGAGTCACAAGGAGTATAGTGAGCTATCTCTAAGAGATCATGGCTCGAACCTATCTCCAAATTGGTGAATCGAAGAATTTCGGGGGAAAGGAGAAGAACTTGACCCGAAACGAAAATTGACCGATCTCCTAGACCGTGAGGTTAGAGGTGAATTCCTTCAGTGGAAAGAAGTGCCTCACGATCTTGAACAACTTGGTTCAAACGGATTTGCAAAAGATGAACCGAGCAAAGAGATCAAGCGACGGGAAAATCATGGAGAAAAAGGATTCCGCGAAGAACACGAACAAAACGCGAATCACACCCACGAATTGCAAGCCGAAGCGCAAACACACGCTACGACAAGGAGGTTACGGCCTCCTTTCCTCAAAATCAACAGTACACAGAGTTCAAGTTTTCTCTGCGGATCTCAGCTACCTACAGCAGGGGATGGGAGAGCAGGAAACCCTAGGAAGCAAGAGCAAATGAGATGGCTAAAACTAAGATAGGGGAGGAGGGTGTCTCCCCTGACTACTTAACCTATTCTAGACTAAGTCTATTTCCTACTCTACCCCTCTCTATTCTAATTACAGAGCGAACCAGCTAAACCCTAGGGTTATTCTGGACCAACTCGGTGGTAGGTGTATCCAACGGCCACGCCCGCACAAACCGAAGCGTTGCCTCGACGCAACCTTCGGATCGCCGCCACGTGCCGCCCTCGCTCTGCACCCCCGGTTTTGTGGCCCAAACCGGGAAACCAGCCTTTTCCAGCCAACCCCCGGTTTTGAGGCCCAAACCGGGAAACCAGCCCACCAGCTTCTGAGTTTTGAGGCCAAACTCAGCAAACCCTCAGCGCCCAGGTTTTGAGGCCCAAACCTGGAAACCGTCCTCAGCCCGAGTTTTGTGGCCAAACTCAGAAACCCTCAGCCCGAGTTTTGTGGCCAAACTCGGAAACCGTCCACGCCCAGGTTTTGAGGTCCAAACCTGGAAACCGTCCATCCGATGGTTTTTCCCTGGCTCTACCACCAAACCGAAGCTGTAGAGGAGATGCACTGCCCGTGCACCCCGTCCACCGACACGTGTCCCCAGGTCCTCGACCTGAGCAACACCGTGCCCCGCAAGTCTCCGCTCGTCGCTGTCCCAGGCTGCCAGCCACCACAGCTGATCCTCAGGCACTCCGGTCCCTCAGTCCAAGCCTCACGTCCGCCCTTCACTGCTCGATACATCGGCATGGCACGTCCGCCGCACGGCACGCCCATCCTTCATCGTACCCAGTCCGTCGGCACGACACGTCTCAACTTGACCTTCACCTTGCCCTCGATCACTGTCTCCGTGCTCGACACCTGCACAACACAAGCCAAAGAACTTGCGATCAAACCCGTTGACAATCACTCATCACTCAGAGACTCGGCATACACCCATGTATCCGCAATCTCCCCCTTGATGAGTGCATTGTCAACTACACACACAAATCATAATGAAAGAAGAAGGTAGGAGGAAGGAGAAGAGAGAACTCGACCACATGACCCAAAAGCATAACAAAGCCGAAGAAGGTCAAGTGGAAGAAGCGAAAACTTGGTCCCCAAAGACATGGGCAACGGCTCGACGCAACCAAGCAAAGCAAAGCTAGCCCTCAAGAAGAGGTAGAACAGGCTCAACACCGCTAGCAAAAACCAATTGAGATTCAGAGCTAAAAATGGCAAAATGCTAGTCCCTCAAGATAGAGGCACAGAGGCTCAACACAACTAGCACGAAAACCACTCCGAACCAATTGAAAAGCAAACGAAAGGTATCCGAACCAATCACAATCAACCTCGACGCCAAATGAGGAAAATGTTTGCTAGTCCCTCAAGACAGAGGCAACGGCTCAACACAACTAGCAAACTCCCCCTCGACAAGTGCAAGCAACCAGGGACTCGCCCTTAGGTGAACGGACTCCCCCTTAGGTGAACGCCAGGAGACATATGATTTGCAATGCAAAAACTCTCCCCCTTAGTTGAAAATGCACTTATCAAGCACAAACTCTTCCCTTGAGCCAACACAACTCCCCCTTCCAAAATGCATATGAAGTCAGAAATGCAAGTTAGCAGCTTCAGACATATAATCAAAAGAGTGCAAAAATGCTCTAATCGGTATAGCTCCAATGGCACAACTAAGCACTCAAATAGTGAAGGCTCAAACTGATCACACATACGAAATATGAAGCATATGAGCAAGTGAGCAGTTTTTAGCCAAAAAGATAGTCACCATCAAAATAGCACTACACATGTATAGATAGGAATCCAGACAAGTGCTAAACATGTATACAAGGTGAACTACCCCTAGCAAAGTTCAATCATCATGCATAGGAATGAAGCATATACTTGTGATTTCAGTGTTACATCGGAGTTGCAGCGGTAAAGAATTCACAAGTTCAATTATTTAGCATGTGATTGCGAGAGGTTGAAAGCTTGTCTTTGCCTAACTTTTCAACCGAGCGAAGCCTATGCTGAAGCAATCAGAAGCTTAAAGCTACGGTTTCGGTCATACACTACACGGCTCAAGTTTAACTCAAAGTGCAATGAGAAACAGTCTCGATACCGTGAGGTGTTGGCAAGCAATCCCATCTCGATCTTTTCAATGCACTAAAACTTGGTTCAAATTTTAAACATGATATGAACAGACCAAGTAAGTGAATGACTCGGAACTAGAGACATAGCAACCCAGCATATATGAAAAGCAGGAATGGACTCAACACACCCTACACATGCTAGTTGCATATCTCAATGGTGAACATTTTCAGATTTTATGTACATTAAGCAAATTCACCATTCAAAAATAGCTCAGCTCATAACATGTACTAATGATCAGAAAGAGCATAAGCTACAAGTATCAACATAAGCATCGGAGCATACTAAACAGAGCATAGTTACATTCTAGTAATTATAAACATGAAGCTCAGAATGTAAATGCGTATGCTAAAATGTAACAGAAAAGAAGATCAAAGTAAAAGAGTCAGACTAGGAGATAACTCAAAATGCTTCCCCCATCTAAAAGGGGAAACACACACCAAGCTCACCCCTCAACCTATTAAAGGTTGATTCGTCTAAAGGCTTGGTGAAAATATCAGCCAGTTGGTGATGAGTATCGACATGGCGAAGGTCGATATCACCCTTCTCCTAGTGGTCTCGCAAGAAATGAAAGCGCACATCAATGTGTTTGGTTTTCGAGTGAAGCACGGGGTTCTTAGCAACGCTAATAGCACTCGTGCTGTCACAAAGCAAAGGCACTCGAGAAAAACTCAAACCAAAATCACGCAAAGTGGCCATCATCCAGAGTAACTGGGAACAGCAGCTAGCCGCAGCAACATACTCAGCCTCCGTGGTAGACTGGGCGACACTAGACTGCTTGCGAGAAGACCACGAAACAAGAGAAGATCCAATGAATTGGCAAGTCCCAGAAGTGGACTTGCGCTCAATGCGACAACCAGCAAAATCGGCATCCGAATAACTGCAAAGGGAGAGGGTGGAGGAAGCAGAATACCAAATCCCGAGCTCAGGTGTGAAACGAAGGTACCTGAAAATCCGCTTCACCGCCTGACGGTGAGAAGTGCGCGGCGACGCCTGAAAGCGCGCACACAGACACACCGCGAACTGAATGTCCGGGCGTGTCGCCGTTAGGTAGAGGAGCGACCCGATCATGCTTCGGTACTCCTTCTGATCCACTGCTTCTCCATCCACATCCGCATCCAGGGCAGTCGTCGTCGACATGGGTGTGGGAAGAGGCTTGGCCTCACCCATATCGAATCGCTTCAGCAAGTCCTTCGTGTACTTGCCCTGGTGCACAAACGTCCCCTCTCGAGATTGCTTAATTTGCAACCCGAGAAAGAATGTCAGCTCGCCCATCATGCTCCTCTCGAACTCCCTGCTCATAGTATCTGCAAACTTGGCAACCAAAGCGTGAGAAGAACCACCGAAAATGATATCATCCACGTAAATCTGGACCAAGAGAGTGTCTTTGCCTTGCTTGAGGAGAAAGAGCGTTTTATCTACACATCCCATTTTAAAACCCTTAGCAAGCAAAAAGGTTTTCAACCTATCATACCAGGCTCTAGGGGCTTGTTTCAAACCATATAAAGCTTTGTGGAGTTTAAAAACATGGTTTGGAAACTTGGAATTTTCAAAACCGGGGGGTTGCTCAACATAAACTTCTTCTTCTATGTAGCCGTTTAAGAAGGCACTCTTGACATCCATTTGAAAAAGTTTGAAACCTTTGGATGTAGCAAAGGCCAAGAGTATCCTAATTGCCTCCAAACGAGCTACAGGAGCAAACGTCTCCTCATAGTCTATCCCCTCCTTCTGACTATAACCCTTCGCTACAAGCCTGGCCTTGTTTCTAACAACGTGGCCATCCTCTCCTTGCTTGTTTTTGAAAACCCATTTTGTCCCAATAGGCTTACACTCAGGAGGAGGTGGAGCTAGAACCCAAACCCGATTTCGCTCAAAATTTTCTAACTCCTCATGCATGGCATTGACCCAATCCGGATCCGTCAAAGCGTGTCCAACATCTCGGGGCTCAAAATTAGCAACAAAAGCAGAATGAGCGAAGTGCGAGATTTGCTGTGACCTGGACCGAGTGACCCGTTCGTCGATGTTGCCGATCATCTGCTGAGGCGGGTGCTGGCGCTGGATGTGTCGTGGCGCCTCCCGAGCTGATGTAGCCTCCCCTCAACAGCAGCTGGTGCCTCCCCGGGTACAAATGGTACCGCTCGGGGTGGCGGATCCCACGGCCCCCAGGAAGAAGAGGTGTCGGGGCCGTGAGTCGTCGTAGAAGCCGCTCTTTGCGGCACGGCAGGTGGAGGGGGTGCTGGATCATCCATACCTTCAGCACCCTCGTCCTCGTCATCAAAAAGAGGCTCACCAACCTCATGATCACCTGCACGCTCAAAACGAGAAGAAGGACAAACCATGGTCTCGTCGAAGGTGACATCGGATGTCTCCATGACTCGGTTAGTGTCAAGGTTAAGTACACGATAAGCTCGAGTGTGAGTGCCATAACCCAAAAACACACCGTCAGAAGAACGAGACTCAAATTTATCCAGGTTGCCTTTCTTCAAAATAAAACAATGGCAACCGAAGACTCTAAAATAACTCACCTTGGGTTGTCTACCAAAACGCAACTCATAAGACGTCTTTTTCAAGAACGCTCTCAGAAAAATGCGATTGGAAATATAGCATGCAGTGTTCATAGCTTTGGCCCAATAGCGCCTAGGAGTCCTATGCTCATCGAGCATCGTCCTGGCCATCTCAACAAGGGTCCGATTCTTCCTCTCTACAACACCATTTTGGGGCGGTGTGTAGGGGGAAGAAAACTGATGCTCCAAGCCAAGGCGGTTACAAAACTTCTCAAAATCCGAATTTTTGAATTCGGAACCATTATCACTTCTAATAGCTCGCATCGAGTTCAAAGGGAACTCGTTCTGAAGACGCAAAATCAGATTGCGAGCGAAGGAGAAAGTTTCGGTCTTCTCAGTCAAAAAGAAGACCCACGAATACCTCGAAAAATCGTCAACAACAACCAAAACATACCACTTACCACCAACCGAGCTCACCCGAGCCGGACCAACAAGGTCCATGTGTAAAAGCTCTCCGGGGTGCGAGGTCATGACCTTAGTCACTAGATGGTGGGGAGCGGCAACCATCTTCCCATGTCTGCAAGAATGACAAACTAAATCCTTCTCCATCGAAAGCTTGGGCAATCCTCGGATTAGGCCAAATGAGCTAAGTCTTGCAAGCAAGTCGAAGCTTAAATGATCGAGCCTCCTATGCCACTTCCAAAGATCGGAGGAAGAAGGACTAGCCAAAAGACAGCGAGAAGAACCAAACGACTCCGAGAAATTCGCGCGAAAGACTTTCCCAAAGGGCGAAATCAGACATACAAGATCGCCCTGAGGATCTAGGATGCGACTAAGGTTTGGTTTAAAACGAATCTCATAGTCATCATCAAAAAGTTGCGAAACAGAAAGCAGGTTAAAATGCAGGTTAGAAACAAGAGCAACATCGCGCAACACAAAGTGCTCATTAACCCGCACCGACCCGCGAGACAACACCTTACCTTTACTATTGTCGCCGAAGGTTATGTACTCTTTTCCGGCGACCGAGCTAAGGCTGGAGAACCACTTGGCGTTTCCGGTCATGTGCCTCGAGCAACCGGAATCCACCAACCAAATGTCCTCCAACCATTTTACCTACATCAATAAAAAGACATAGGGTGAGCATACGGTCCAACACTGGGGTTAGTGAAGTAGGAAGAATACCAGTGTTGGCCCGGCTGCTCAAAAGAACGGTTAGTGTAAAAACCATTCCTAGACTGTCTACGAGGGTAGCGATCACCACGCACAGGAAAACGTGGTCCGCTAGGGAAGGAGCGCTCACCGCGATACTCAAAACGCGGTGGGGGAAAGCGCTCAACTACAAAGCCTTCGCCACGGGGTCCATAGCCTCCAACTGCAGGCTCCCGCCGGGCACGCTCTCTACGAGGCCTACGCCTAGGAACTTGAGGTTCAGGACCTCTAGGCCTGGCCTCTCTCCTCAGAGCTCTCCTCTCCCTAGGCCTGGGAACTTGAGGTTCAGATCTAGCAGCTCTCCTCTGGACATTCGGCCCATGCACACCATGGAAAGGGTGGTACATGTCCGGGTTGTCCATCTCCCGAGCACGGCGCGCCTCTCGCTTGCGCCGAAAGCAGAACTCACTCAAGTGACCATCCCTCCCACAGAAGTCACACTGGTACCTCACCGCACGCACAGGGGGTTGTTGGTACGCAGGACTGTGGGTATGGCTCACTTTGCCCTTCTGTGGCAACTCCTCCTGGATAGGTGGCATTGTATCCAGCTTGTTCTTTAGGTGGTTGGGTTTGGGATGCCACACTTGGTTCTTGGGTGGAGCTCTCGGAGGTTCCTCAAACACCCCATCCTTGGTGGTAGGCTTAGGAGGCTCTTTGGGTGGAAGCTTGGTTAGTTTGGGAGTAGTGGTGGAGTTGGGCTTCTCACTCGGATTCAGACCACTCGACTCTCCAATCTTCCCAAAAGCAGAAAGATCAACACCCTGAGCAAAACCTACACCAGGACCTCCAGCAGCTCGCTTGAATTGGGAGATCATCATCCCGAGCTGCGGCTCACTACAAGAGACCCATGACAAGATGGTCCGAAGGTATGTGTTTTCCTCCTCGGTTTGCATCTTGCCATGCTTGACATTGGCAATCTCCATCTCCAAACCCTCGCACAAGGCGCACCTAGCCATACAGGTGCTACCCGAGCTGGCCTTCTCAAGAGACTCAATCTTGGCATTCTTCTCTGCCAACTCGGTTTGCAAGCCAGGACAGGTCTTGCAAGCACCTAGCAAAGAGGGTTTGGCCCTCAGCTCATCCAGCTCTCCAACCAACGTAGCATACTTTCCTCTCAAGGTGAGAAGATCAGTCATGTGCGTGGTGCACGACTCACACTCAACCTCCTCCGACACGACCACGGTGGACTTGACAAACTCAAGCTCCCTCACCGTGTCCTCCCACTTCTGCCTAAACTCCTTGCGCTCTCTAGCGGCACGCCTAAGCAACTTGTCCTGACTAAGGAGCGCGGCAATAAGCTTCTCAACCTCGGCAAAGAGATCGTCGTAGGTGAGGGATACCTGGGAGGTGTCGTCGTCGTCGTTCCGAGGGGAGTGCTCCAGCTCGCCTCCGACCTCATCACCAAGCGCCATGGTGCAGAAGCCGTCGTCGTCGGCGAAGAAGCAGAGTCCGTTCAGCTTGTCCTCGATCCTCTTCTTCTTCTCGGCTTCGTCATCGCTTGAGCAAGCGGAGTCGTCATCCGTGCCGTCGACGTCGCTGAGCGTGGCGAAGAACGCACGCTGCTCAGCCTGGGCCTTCTCCAAGTACTTCTTCTTGATGTACTCCTTGTCGAAGCCGCCCCTCCGCTTGTGCCTTGGGGGAACGTACTTCTCCTTGCGCTTGCCAGAGTCGTACTTGTGCCCATGATCGCCCTTCCCCGAATGCTTGTTCTTCTTGGGCAGTTGGCGATGAAGTGGTCGGGATCGCCGCACTCATAGCAGCCCGAGCGTCCTCCTTCGCGGCGACAGTTCATGCGGTTGTTGTGGAACCGCGTGAACCGGTTGGCGAGCATTGCCAACTCGTCATCCCCCAACGACTCAAGCTGGTCCTCTGTGACAGAAAAGAGAGACGAAAGAGCGAAGCCAGCAGAGGAGTTAGCAGAAGAGCCAGAAACCAAAGCCATGGTCGGGCCAGAAGGATTCGCATAAGAAGCCCTCGACATGGCGTCAATCTCACTGGACTTGAGCTTACTGAAGAGCTCGTCGCAAGTGAGGGTCTCATAGTTAGGCGATTCGATGATCGCCTGGACCTTTGAGTCCCACACCAACCGATCGAGAGTGTGCAAAAGCTTCAAAGCTCTCTCATGATCGTCGAAAGGCAACTGCTCCTTGTTAGCCCTCATCCTGTTGACAATCACCTGAAAGCGAGCGAATAAACTTTCTATGCTCTCGCCAGGCTGATGTCGAAAGTTCTCATACTCTCTCTTGAACGACTCGTAGAGTCGGGTTTTGACTTGAGAGGTGCCCTCATGAAAACGCATGAGGGTGGCCCAAATCTCCCGAGCCGTAGAGAGGTGAGAAACGCGATCAAACTCTCCCATGCTCAAACACGAAAAGAGAGCATTACAGGCTCGGCTATTGGCTTCGTGCTCATCGATCTGATGCTGAGTCACACGAGCAGCCAAGACCACGTAATCAGCAGAGTTGCAAATATCCCAGATGGAAGCACCCAAACTCTGCAGATAGGCCGACATGCGTATCTTCCAATACGCATAGTTCGTCCCATCGAAAAACGGCGGTTTGCCCACGCCGCGATCCATGTCGCCTTCGGTGGATCTGGAACCGGCTAAGGTGGAAGATCCTTAACCCGCTCCGATACCAATTGAAGGACCGAGAAGGCTACCCGAAAGCGACCAGAGGGGGGGTGAATGGGAGCTTCATAATTTCTTTCTGGAAACTCAATGCCACTGTCCCAAAAACAACCCCAAAGACAAACCCTAGAGCTTGCTAGTGTCCACGACCCTAGATGCAGGGTGGATGCTTTAAAGAAGCACAGCGGGACACTACACAATTCTAGAAAGCCAACGCAAAAGACAGAAATCGAAACCGACAACGAACGAGCAAGCTGCGAACGAAAACGTGCTGAACCTGCACTGACCGGACTCTGCCTGCGTCCGGTCACTGAGCACCGGACGCGTCCGATCGTGCAGATACTGTTTTCGGAGCTCTCTGTTTGTGACCGGACTCACTGTCCTGGAGCGTCCGGTCACTAGCAGTGCGTCCGGTCAGACAAGAACAAGCTCGGTGAACAGTGCCAAAGACGAGTCCGGTCAGAAGAGAAACGATGCGTCTGGTCAAGTCACAGGAGAGATGCGCTGGGTATTCAACGACCGGACGCACTGGGTCAGCGTCCGGTCAGCCCGTGCCCAGCGTCCGGTCACTCCGTGACTGCACTGTTCGTCCACCGATTTGCCTCGATCTCACCCAAAATAAATCCTCTAGGGATCAAACTTGGTGAGATGAGTCACAAGGAGTATAGTGAGCTATCTCTAAGAGATCATGGCTCGAACCTATCTCCAAATCGGTGAATCGAAGAATTTCGGGGGAAAGGAGAAGAACTTGACCCGAAACGAAAATCGACCGATCTCCTAGACCGTGAGGTTAGAGGTGAATTCCTTCGGTGGAAAGAAGTGCCTCACGATCTTGAACAACTTGGTTCAAACGAATTTGCAAAAGATGAACCGAGCAAAGAGATCAAGCGACGGGAAAATCGTGGAGAAAAAGGATTCCATGAAGAACACGAACAAAACGCGAATCACACCCACGAATTGCAAGCCGAAGCGCAAACACACGCTACGACAAGGAGGTTACGGCCTCCTTTCCTCAAAATCTACAGTACACAGAGTTCAAGTTTTCTCTGCGGATCTCAGCTACCTACAGCAGGGGATGGGAGAGCAGGAAACCCTAGGAAGCAAGAGCAAATGAGATGGCTAAAACTGAGATAGGGGAGGAGGGTGTCTCCCCTGACTACTTAACCTATTCTAGACTAAGTCTATTTCCTACTCTACCCCTCTCTATTCTAATTACAGAGCGAACCAGCTAAACCCTAGGGTTATTCTGGACCAACTCGGTGGTAGGTGTATCCGACGGCCACGCTCGCACAAACCGAAGCGTTGCCTCGACGCAACCTTCGGATCGCCGCCACGTGCCGCCCTCGCTCTGCACCCCCGGTTTTGTGGCCCAAACCGGGAAACCAGCCTTTTCCAGCCAACCCCCGGTTTTGAGGCCCAAACCGGGAAACCAGCCCACCAGCTTCTGAGTTTTGAGGCCAAACTCAGCAAACCCTCAGCGCCCAGGTTTTGAGGCCCAAACCTGGAAACCGTCCTCAGCCCGAGTTTTGTGGCCAAACTCGGAAACCCTCAGCCCGAGTTTTGTGGCCAAACTCGGAAACCGTCCACGCCCAGGTTTTGAGGTCCAAACCTGGAAACCGTCCATCCGATGGTTTTTCCCTGGCTCTAACACCAAACCGAAGCTGTAGAGGAGATGCACTGCCCGTGCACCCCGTCCACCGACACGTGTCCCCAGGTCCTCGACCTGAGCAACACCGTGCCCCGCAAGTCTCCGCTCGTCGCTGTCCCAGGCTGCCAGCCACCACAGCTGATCCTCAGGCACTCCGGTCCCTCAGTCCAAGCCTCACGTCCGCCCTTCACTGCTCGATACATCGGCATGGCACGTCCGCCGCACGGCACGCCCATCCTTCATCGTACCCAGTCCGTCGGCATGACACGTCTCAACTTGACCTTCACCTTGCCCTCGATCACTGTCTCCGTGCTCGACACCTGCACAACACAAGCCAAAGAACTTGCGATCAAACCCGTTGACAATCACTCATCACTCAGAGACTCGGCATACACCCATGTATCCGCAGAATATGTACATTCAAATGCAATAAGTAGGTTCATGAGCTTGCTCCCCCTATTTGTGTGCTCAAGATTTAATTACTCCCCCTTTGTCATACTATATCATCTTTGTACATCTTTGTAACAATCTCTCCCCCTTTGTCATTAAGTACCATAAAGGCACACCAATTTTAGTTGAAGAAAGTCAATCAATGGGGTGAATATGATCACATGATGGCTTCACACATCTTTCAATGGTTATCTTACTCACGTTGGTTAAACACTTCAATGCTTGTTTTCAAGATTAAACACTAGGTTTATAAGCTCACAAACATGCCATATGCTACCACTAGATCATATCAAACATAGAAGCAAATAGTGGTACCATATATACATTAAATTCATTTAATTTTCATGAATGAGCCTATATATCATGCATGGTGATGACTAAATGTACTAAACATGCTCTTAGCAAGGATGAATGTCATGCCAACTAATTTTACCTTTGCTTTGTTGAAGGAGAGGCATGTCATATATAATGGGGTGCTTCAACTCATGTTGGAGAAATCAAGTATGTTCAATTCATTCCTCAACTTGCAAAATCTCTTATCATCAAGTGGTTTGGTGAATATGTCGGCTCATTGATCATCGATGCCCACATTTGTAATTGATATGTCACCCTTTTGTTGATGATCTCTTATGAAATGATGTCTAATTTCATCTTGCCCAGCGTCCGATGTCACTTTAACATGTCTGACAAGAGGTACAGTCGACCGTTGGTCGAGGTCATCGGAGCGTCCGATGCCAGGCATCGGAGCGTCCGATGCCCCCGCAGAAGCACCTGTTCAGTGCTCTTTTGGATGGCCGGTTGGGGGAGTATTTATACTCCTCCCCCTTCCTCCATTAGAGTGTTCTTGCCACTTCCATCTGCTGAGAGACACATTGTGAGTGTGAGAAAGTGCAAGAGCCCTAGTGAGGTTGAGAGAATTAGTGACCTCCTAGTGAGAATTGAGTAGCAAGTGTGCATCCATCCATCTCTTTGACCTTGTCTTGGTCAAGTGAGAGTTCTAGCTTGTTACTCTTGGTGATCGGCATCACCTAGACGGCTTGGTGGTGATCGAAGAGCTTGGTGATCATCCAGAGGCTTTGTGGATGACCCAAGTCAAGTTGTGACCGGTAGCGAGCGATTCACCAGGCCGGAGTGGCGAAGAATCAGCTCGTAGTGAGCACTTGATCCTTGCGCGGATCAAGGGGGAGCGATACCCTTGCGCGGGTGCTCCAATGAGGACTAGGGGGTGTGCCGACACCTCGATATCTCGGCAAAAAGATCGTCTTGTCATCTATACTCCTTTACCTACGCATTTACCTTTGAGCAATTCAATTCCACAATATATTTGTTGTTCATCCATTATTGAATGGCTTTGCTAGAGTAGGAGTGGCATAGACTTTGTCTTTTGTGCGGTAGAATAAAAAGAAACACACTTCTAGGCACAAGGGGGTTAATTGGTCTTAATAGGTTTTAATTCTTGCTAAAGTTTTAGAAAAGCCCAATTCACCCCCCCCCCTCTTGGGCATCTTGATCCTTTCACGAAGCATTGGAGCCATTGATCACCATCATGTGAACATCACCATCCATCTAGCTCCATCACTTGGTATTGGACCAACCTATCTCATACACACTTAAGCATAGGGTTAGTCCAAATAGGTTTCATCAATTATCCAAAACAAAACTAGGGCTTTCACTATCCAAAATCAGCACCCTAATCCGATAAGCATGGAGCAACATGATGCATACCGGCAACGAGCGAAGGCCAGGCCAATCGAGCCTGGGCCACTAGCGAAGGCCAGGTCGATGAACCTGGTTGGCGACGAGCAAAGGTGAAGTCCCCAAGCCTAGTCGGCGATGAGCGTAGGCAGCGACGAGTGAAAGCGGCGACAAGCGAAGGCGGGACAAGTCAAGACGATGAGCTTAGTCGGCGACGAGCGAAGGCGAAGTCCCTGAGCCTTGTCGGGGATGAACAAAGGCGAAGTCTGGTCGGCGACGAGCAAGGGCGAAGTCCCTGAGCCTTGTCGGTGACGAGTGAAGGTGACGGCGAGCGAAGGCGTCAATGAGTGAAGGCGACGAGCGAAGGCGAAGTCCCCGAGCCTGGTCGACGATGAGCAAAGGCAAAGTCCCTCAGCCTGGTGGGAGACGAGTGAAGACTAAGTCCACGAGCCTGGTCGGCAACGAGCAAAGGCGAAGTCCCTGAGCCTGGTCGGCGATGAGCGAAGGTGGCGGCGACCGAAGACGGTGACGAGTGAAGGCAGCGGTGAGCGAAGACAACGATGAGTGAAGGCGACGAGCCTAGTCAGTGATGACCGAAGGTGAAGTCCCCGAGCCTGGTCGGCGACGAGCGAAGGCAAAGTCCCAGAGTCTGGTCGGCGACAAGCGAAGGCGAAGTCCCTGAGCCTGGTTGACGACGAGCGAAGTTGGCAGCGACCAAAGACGGCGACGAGCGTAGGTGGCGATGAGCGAAGGAACCGGCGAGTGAAGACGGTGATGAGTGAAGGCGACGAGCGAAGGCGAAGTCCCCGAGCCTGGTCGGGGATGAGCGAAGGCCAAGTTGATGAACCTGGTCGGCGATGATCTTCTTCCTGAGCGATCCAATCCCCGAGCATAAGAAGCTCTTTGACTGAACCACGTCCCTAAAAAAATAAATATGGAGAACAATAGTACAAGATAATGTACAAATAAAATATGGAGAAAAACTAGTGGCGTTGAATGACTGCAGCTGATGAAGTCCCCGAGCTTCGGAAGCCGACATGGAGCATCTGGAGACGGAGGTGGAGGCAGCCGTGGAGGCCCTTGTAGTTGACATCAACTTGTATTTTGCCGCAGGCCACTCAGTCGTGAGCCGAAGCGATGGACATTTCGGCCTTGGGTATCCCATGATCCATATCATAGAGCGCGGAGCCCATGTACATGTAGGAGTCATAGGAGTCCCCAAGGATGCACTATTGGTATCCCGTAGCGCAGAGGGCAGACGCTCGTGCACGCGTAGGGAGGTACTAGAGACAAGGCCACTCTCCGAGAGGTTTGATCGAGGCATGACTTAGGCTAAGGCGTATGGAGACTGTTTGGAGACCGAGTATACAGGCACTAGGCGTATAGCCTTGGAAGTCTCAGCCCGAGCTTAGCCTTTCCTTCGTTGCACAGAGGGCAGACGCTCATGCACACATAGAGAGGGCATGACGTCACTCAGGAGGACTGCTGGCCACCATAGCGTAGAGGGCATGCGCTCATGCACGCGTATGGAGGTGACAACAGCCCGACTCTGAGGCTTTTTCGGCATCAGCCAGGCTGCTTGGAGTGGTCGGCGATCGTTTGGAGAGGTCGGCGAACGTCTGGTCAGAGCTGAAGAGCTCAAACTGGTCGAAGAGCCGTCGAAGCGCCTCTGAAAGGTAGATGTCACGCCGCGCAGCATGAAGGGCATGGAGATCGTCGACGGAGCGTGGCTGTCGAGCCGTGGAGCATGGCGATGCGTCAAATGCAGATCCGATCTGGGGCCACGGGCGGGTTGAGCACTGGAGACTCCTGAGGATGTATGCTGGTGATGCTGGAGGCGAGGACGGCGGGAGAATTGCAAGCGAGCCATTTTGATGACATTGATGCGGTCGGCGATCCTTTGGTTGGCCCGATTGATGGCCTCGATCAGGTCATCGCAACGGACGGATCTCGGCGCGCAGAGAGCTGGCGTGATGATGTGGTAGGTGGATGGCGAGGCATCCGACGCAGGAAGCTGCGCAGATTCCACGATCTCTGAAGTGAGGACCGAATCACCGACAGTCCAGATCATAGATCCGATCTGAAAAGTGGTGCCGGCCTCTGGAAGGATCATGGAGCGAGGAAAGGTGTCCGCTTGGAAGATCATGGGGTCATAGCACACACCCCGTACCTGGCGCGCTAACTATCGACAAAATATCGTCGATAGTCTACCGGGGGTATACCCAAGGTAGTAGATTAGATTGAGGATGTGTGGAGACGACTGCTCAAGCATAAACACAGGGATGAGACATGGCGATTTAGACATGTCCGGCCCGACAAGTCCCGTAATACCCTACGTCCTGTGTTTTGGTGGCTGGATTATCTTATGCGATACGTTCCAATCTCCCATTGGAGGTGGTTTCTGGTCGCCTTATATAGTCGGGGAGCAGAGTTACAGTTCGCAATAGATTACAAACGGTTCCTTAAGGCAAGAAATCTGGATCTAACTCTTGGATCTTCCTTGGCGGACAAGGCTTCGTGAGAGTCCCTGGCGAGCACGACAACCTGGTCGCGTACCGCAGGGCCTTCGAGCTGGGTTGTCCTTGACGAAGGGTCCAATTATGTTCATGACGGTATACGGATGTAATATCCCCATAGAGAGACGGCTCCGCCTCCAACTACGAGAAATGTGTGGCTTTTTGATGTTTTTAGTATGACAAAAGTTCATAACGTCACTACATTATCCGATTTATGACATATATTATAAGATTTATGATATTATGTATTAGAAACTTTAACTTTGTGACAATAATTCCATATATTATGATATATACAAACATCATATGATCATTTGTGACATTGGCTTTTAAACAGTGACAACGTGATAGATAGTGATAAATAATAAATTTAGTACACTATGTATTTTTGATATTATAAATATTTGTATTATTTATGAATGAGGGAGTACATCTTAAGCGTGTCGATGATTTAGGCACCTCCAAATAAGCATCGTTGCCTTCTACTGTTCGTTTAAGGTATAAGTCAGTTCGATTGATTTATTATATGTCTAATTTTTTAAAAAGAAAAATACTATTTCATAACTGTTTATACGGATTAAAGTCAACAACAAACGATCAATACACTAAGGTCTTGTTCCGTTCACGAAATTTTTGGAGAAAAATTAGTGTAGCACTTTCTTTGTTATTTGATAAACTTTGTCTAAATATGGACTAACTAGACTCAAAAGGTTCGTCTCGGTATGAACAGACTAAAAGTACAATTAGTTATTTTTTACCTATATTTAATGCTTCATATATATGTTTAAAAATTCGATGTGAAAAGTACTGCATTATATTTTTTAGAATATTTGGCCAACTGAACGTGGCCTAAGCAAATATGCACGGCACAGCTCGGTACCATAAAAGCATCTCGCGTCGAGTGCAAGGAAAAGATGCTCCTGCACAACAACACTTGAAGACTAGCACAACGCGTATATCTAATAGGAGGAGTTTATGCTAATCTCAATTATTTTTTGGCAAATATTTATAGGACATAGGACAGGAGTATTCTGGTACGGTATGTCTGTATTCAACTCGACTGTGGCCAGACGCCTTGTGGCTTCTGCCGCGCACATGAGTTGTCCCTGCACTGCACTTTGATGGATGCGTCATCCGTGAGCCGTGACCATGGCTTCTTCTATCTGGTGCAAACACACACACACGCGGCAGTGCCCGGAACGTGAGCATGTGACGTCTGGTTTGACCCAATGTGGGTTTAGTCCAGAAGTTGTCTCGTACGGTACTAGTGTACCAAACATCTGGGCGTCGGTGCAGACTCTTGGGGCGTGTTTGTACCTTATTTCTGTCCATTCCGGCCGACTCGGCAAGCTGAAGCCCGGCCTTCACGGTGCAACTTTATCTGTTTGATGTTATGGGCGAGTCAAGTTGAGATCGTATTTATCGTCATTGGACAGAGAGATATGAGCGCCTTGCACTTAGAACTTGGTAACGTTAACCCTAAAGCTTTCATTGTGCCATTTTGATTGAATATGTGTGTTGACACTCAAAAGTGTCATAGATAAATAATAAGATTAGAAGAGGTATTCGGCTCATAATATTTTGGAGTTGAATTTATCTCTTAATACTTCGTAGTTGAAAGATCGGATGTTCTAAGTAAGATGGACCTGGTTATTTAAGGTCTTCCGACCAGTTGTGCTATTGTCGACCAGGTGACGCTGGTCGGAAGCCTTAAATGGTGATGAATGTTGATTCAAGTGCCGATTCGAAGATCCTTCTTTTGTAAGGGTGATTTATTAATCGGTGTGAGAAATTTGGGCTATTGTCTACAAAGCACATTGGACCAGTTTAATCGATTTGTAAATCGGCAAGATCAGGTTTACTTTGTCTAATCCGGATTGAACTCTTGGATTCTATATTTTGATAGAGTCCGGATAGGAAACTTGGAGATCGTATCTGGAGATGTTTCCTATTGGGATAAGAGCAACCCCCTCTATATATATGAGAGGATCATGACCGATTGAGGCATCCAACCCTAATCGATCAAAATCAATCTACTATCCCTTTTACCCTTTTTTCTTCTACCTTGTTGTTCGGCGCGTCTCCCGGCGAGACTCGACGGCGTCCTAGGCGGCCTTGCTGGTCCTAGGGCAATCTCTACGTGCTTCTCCCTGACGGGTCTTCCCGGGAGGAGTTCTAGAGTTACCAACACAGGGATCTAAAACCCTAAATCGGTCTAAACCGGTCTTTAGATCGGTTTTCATCGGTTTAGCCAGGTTCCCTGCTGTCCCAGGTTGATCTGCAACCTCTTCGGGCGTTCTAGCCCTGCTGATGTGTGATTCAGATCACTTCCGACGTCAACACACTTCCTATTCTTCACATTGTATTCACTAAACATATATCTTGACATATCAATGAGGGTCCTATTCTTCCTTTCAACTATCCCATTAGATTGAGTGTATTTGGCCGAGAATTGATGCTTGATTTCAAACTCATCACATAGCTCATTGAATGACCGAAAATGCTAAAGCAAGACGACCAGAGGGGGGTGAATGGGAGCCTAAAATTTCTTCTCGAAATTATGGCCTCTGTCCCAATAAAATCAACCCCGAAAGCTTTGGACTCAAACGTGGTGCCCACGACCCTCGGAAAGAGGGTGGATGATACCTAGGATCACAGCGAGGCACCACACAAGAGAGCAAACCAAACCTCTCAAAACCCCAAGTCGAGTTCGTGCCTAAAAGACCCACTCCAAACGTAGATAGAGAGCTACGTCGGGATTCCTCCAAATACCGATGCTAACAAGTAGCAAAGATACGTAGAGAGGTTCCTAGGTGAACTCTAGGAGCAAAGGAGGAGTCCGGAGACAAAACGGAAAAGCTGGGAGAACAAACGCACTCAACTGCAACCTACAGGCAATTCCCGAACTGTCCGGACTCTTGGTCCCGGACTGTCCGGTGTGAGCCGGACTAACCGCCGGCCAAAAACCCAAAACCGAACTGTTCTGCTACAACCCTGGACAGATACCGGACAGTCCGCGGTTTGCACGCCGGACTGTCCGCGGTTCACGTGAACAGTGAACTCCGAGCGTCCGGTGCCTGCCCTGTGCAGCGTCCGATGAGGACCCCAGACTGTCCGCGGGTCCTGGCGGACTGTCCGCCGGCTACAAAGCCAAAACAGCAAAGCTGCTGTAAAGTCCCTGCTCGGGCCCGGACTGTCCGCGCCCAACACTGGCGGACTGTCCGCCGGTCACCCGAGGGGAAAAGCGCCGAGGCAAACAGCCACTGGTCCGGCTGGAACCCCGACCCGCGGACTATCCGCGGCTGGAGGGGCGGACAGTCCGCTACCACCCAGAACGCCCAAAAACGCCACGGGACAAAACCAAAATCGATTGGATCTTCACCAAATCGAACGAGGCTGCAAACTAACTTCACCCAAGTGTTCTTCTATGTGTTGGGAAGCTAATCCTAGGATATCATTGCTTCAACCCAACTAAATCATGAGAAATCCGAAGAACACTAGAAAAGGGGAAGAACGAAGAACGAAAACGATTTCGGCCCGATCTACTTGTTCGTGAGGGTAGGGATGAATTCCTTTGGTGGAAATGTTCTCCTCACTTCAAAGAACAAGTTGATTCAAACGGGATCACAAAAGACGCAGCGTAGAGGGAGATCGGGAGAGGGGAAAATCGTGGAGAAAAGAAGAACGCGAAGAACAAATTCAAAACGCGAATTCAACCACGAATTTGATCCTTGGATTCAGCAAGATGAATTGATTAAGCACTCGGTGTCGGGCTACAAGCCAATCCTAGCAACACAAAGCTTGGATGGCAAAAAGCTCAAGAACAAGAGCCAACTCTCCCTAACCCTAGCCTTCTCTCACAGGAACAAATGAGAGAGACACCACCAAGAGTTCCCAAGGATGGCGGCTGCCCTAGCAGCCCCCTTCATATATATATAGGCGCACGTCCGAAGACCAAAACATCCTTACATTAAGCACTCATCCCAAATACCCCCCATGGGTAAAACCGTCCAGACTTGACAGTTTCGATCCGACGGCCACGCCTGCACATCCGATAGCTTCGCCTCGACGCGACCTCCCTGATGCCACCACGTGTCGTCACGTCGACCACCGCGCCTTCCTCGTGGATAGCTTTGCTGCCGCGCCAGCCTCTCCACGCCGCCACGCGTCGACCGTCCTTTCGGACCAACCCCCGGTTTTGAGGCCCAAACCGGTAAACCTGTCAGCCCAGGTTTTGAGGCCCAAACCTGGAAACCGTCCACCCCGAGTTTTAAGGCCCAAACTCAGAAACCGGCCACCCCGAGTTTTGAGGCCCAAACTCGGAAACCGTCGATGGTAGCTTTTTGAGGCTCAGCTACCGAACCCGCACCGTAGACGGGATGTGGTTCTCACACCCCGATCACCAGCACCGATGCCGATGCATGTCCAGCCTCCACGCCGGGCACAACGCCTTCGCCTTCCTTCTTGACTTAGCCGACGGCACTTGTGCCGCACGCAAGCCCATGTCCGACCTCCCGCCAAGTGACACGACTCCAGCGTCTTCCTCCCGACTCGGCCGATGCACCGCACATCCCCATGTGCTCTTGCTCGCCGATGCCACGTGCCAGCTACCACAGCTGGTCCTCTGGCCTCTGGTCCGTCAGTCCAAGCCTCACGTCCGCCCTTCACCGCTCTGGGTACATCAGCATGGCATGTCCGCCGCACGGCACGCCCATCCTTCACTGCTCCCGGTCCGTCGGCACAACACGTCTCTACTTGACCTTCACCTCGCCATAGACCACTGTATCTGAGCTCCACACCTGCACATCAACACAGCCAAGAGACACATGTCGCACACGCACACCAACACAGAAACACCACACAACTCACGCCACCGGTTAGTCATAAACAATAAGCGCATAGCGAGATATGGACTAAACCGGGTAAAAGCCTCAAACCTTCCTTATCAATGTCAATCATTCATCATATGTGTTCCCACTCATTGATCCTTGTGTTTCTAAACTCACTTCCATTGTCACTTCTCACTTTCTTGATTCTTCTATCAAACTCATTTTGGCTTCTCTTGACAAAGGTTTTGAATGTCCCAAACACTTCACTCTTGTCAACAAGAAAGAAGACCCATGTGTACCTTGTATAGTCAGCCACTGTCACAAAGCCATACTTGTTTCCCCCAATACTTGCATATGTGGTTGGTCCAAACAAGTCCATGTGCAATAGCTCAAGTGCATGTGTTGTGCTCATCATCCCTTTGTTAGGATGGGTGTTTCCAACTTGCTTTCCCATTTAACACGCACTAGAAAGCTTGTCCTTCTCAAAGTGAACATCCTTTAGCCCTCTCACCATGTCATGCTTGACTAGCCTCTTTAGTTGTTTCTTTCCAACATGTCCTAAGCGCCTATGCCATAGTCAACCCATACTTGATTTGGTGAATAAGCATGTTGTCAATTGAGTTTCACTAGCATCAATATCCACCAAATAAAGGTTCTCATATCTAAATCCTTTGAAGACCAAATCACTTCCATCAACACTCACTATCTCCACATCATCAACACCAAATATGCATTTGAATCCCAAATCACACAATTGTGCCACGAACAACAAGTTGAAGTTGAGAGATTCCACTAATAGCACATTGGAGATGCTCAAGTCATTGGATATTGCAATCTTGCCCAAGCCTTTGACCTTGCCTTTCTTGTTGTCACCAAATGTGATAGCATCTGCATGATCATTGCCACTAGTGTTGATTGATTAGAACATTCTACAATCTCTGGTCATCTGTTGAGTGCACCCACTATCAAGCACCCAATGCCTTCCTTCGGCTTTATAGTTTACCTACAAAAGAGATCAATTCTTTTTAGGTACCCAAACCTTTTTGGGTCCTCCAAGGTTAGTCACCAAGCTCTTGGGCACCCAAATAGCCTTCTTCTTTGGGCCAACCATGGGTGCACCAATGTACTTAGCCTTCACACCATTAGTGCCCTTTGTAAGCATATAACAAGAATCAAGACGAATGGATGAAACATGAGCATGGTTCTTGTTCTTATTCTTTTTAAAGCAATTTTGCTCGATGTGCCAGTATTGCTTGCAACTATTGCAAAACCGACCATTGCTCTTCACAAAACTAGTCTTGTGAGTAGCAAAGGTTGCCTTTCCCTTCTTGGGGGTGTAGCCAAGTCCCTATTTGTTGTGTGGGAACCTTTGACTACCCAAGCACTTAAGCAAGCGGGCATGTCCACCATAGGCATTGCCTATGGCATGAGTGAGCTCATTAACCTTGTTCTTAAGGTTTTCATTCTCTACTATAAGGAAAATGGACCTCAGACCATTTAACTTTGAATTTTGGTGTTTGATGAACAACATAACCAAATTGGACTAATGCGTTTGCAAGTGTTTGTTTTGTAGTCCAATAGGGTGTAAATGTGACTTGGACTAAGGCGACTTAGTGATCCGATGATCAACACCTCAAGCAAGACATTAGGAGCTCAGTAGAAGACCCTCAAGATCAAGCAAGTCCAAGGCACAAGAATGGAACCAAGAGGGCGCAAGAAACCGCGAAGAACTGAAGAAAAAGGAGTGACCGGACGCTGGCCAGGATGCGTGCGGTCAACACATCTAGCCGGCAACGCCACGTTCGGACGCTGCGACAGTTGTGATCGGACGCATCGATGCTACTGTTCCTTAGCGCGAATGCATGACCGGACGCTTCGAGGACGATCGGACGCGGGAGCTCAGCTGAGTCCGCAGGAACACAGATGAGTTCCAGAGGCACAAAATCATGACCGGATGTGTCCAATCATCTGTGACCGGACTCATGCCAGAGTCCGATCAGTGCCTATGCAGCCGGCCAACTAGCCGTTGTGAGCGACCGGACGCGTCCGGTCAGGACGTGACGTGCGTCCGGTCGATGGCAGAAAAGTCCATCTCTTTGCCCAACGGCTCTATTTGCTTGGGGCTCTATATATATCCCCATGGTCGGCCAAAACTAAGAGGTTGGAGCTCAAGGAAGTGTACCAAGTGCATAGACACATATTTAGTTGCTCTAGCCACCAAAGTGCTCAAGTGATATACTAGGTGATTAGTGTAGGTGCTTTGTGAAGTGCTTAAGGTAGTTAGACCACCGCTTTGCGCTTGCTCTAGGTGTTAGGCCTAGTGTTTAGTGAGGTTGAAAACCTCTTATCTACCGGTGCTTGCGCGCACCGTTGTTTTAGATCGGCGGGGCTTGTAGTCTTGCGAGACCACACCAACCGCGTTTGTGGTGTGGCCGCCTCCGTGTATCAAAGGGAACAAGGCCCGCAGTGGTTCGGCCGGAAGCTTGATAGTGAAGACGGCAGGGAGCATCCGGGAGAGGCTTTGCCACGAGTGGCTTAACCGGAGACCCACTGGCGCGTGGGGAAAACCCGGAGCTATCCACGGAGTTACCCGACCGGGAGCTTGGCCCTTGCGAGGGATTCCTTGCGAGGGGCTCCAACGAGGACTAGGGGGAAGCTTGTGCGCTTCTCGATACCTCGGTAAAAATACCGGCGTCATCGACGGGAGTTTGCATCTCTACCACGCCCTTTAACTTCTGCATTTACTTACTACCTTTGTTGTGTGCTTCACCTTTCCTAGCTTAGTTAATAGGCTAGTTGATAGGTTTGGATCATAGGTTGCAAAACTCTTTTACGGTAGAGATAGCATACACACCTAGAAAAACCTTAGTTGCACATTGGATAGTTTACTTTCTTGCATAGGTTTTGACTAGGTGGAAATTAGAGGCCATAGTTTAGAGTAGAAGTTTTAAGTTGCCTAATTCACCCCCCCTCTTAGGCGTCACGGTCCTTTCAATTGGTATCAAAGCGAGGTTGGATCATTTGTGGACTCTTGGCTTTACCGCCTTCGAGCCGATGCCCCTAAGAGTGGTTGGGATGGATACCTCTAGGCCTCCGCACTTTGACGGCACTAACTTCCTTTACTATAGTGCTAGGATGGCTTGCTTTTTAGAAGCCGTTGATCTAGGTGTTTGGAGGGTCACCCGCGACGGGATGAAACCCATTAAGAATCCCGAGATGCCTACCGCGGGTGATGAAAAAGAGATTAATCTTAATGCTAGAGCTAAAAATTGCTTGTTTGAATCTATTAACATGGATGTCTTTAACCAAGTTTTTACTTTGCAAACATCTCATGAAATTTGGTTAAAACTACATGAGCTCCATGATGGTACAAGTAATGTGCGTGAGCAAAAACATCACCTAACTAAAACAAATTATGATTCCTTTAAAATGAATGATAATAAGCTTGTTCGTGATATGTATTCTCGTTTGAATCTAATTATCAATGAGCTCCATTCTATAGGAATTACAAAGTTAGGTGATTTGGATATTGTGAGGAAGATCATCTCCGTGCTTCCAAAGAACAAGTATGCAACCACCATCACCATCCTCCACAACATGGAGGACTTGAGCACCATGACCCCAGCCATTGTCATTGGCAAATTGGTGGCATTTGAGATGTCACGCAAGATGGGTCAAGAAGAAGCCACTTCATCGAGCAAGGGCATTGCTCTCACATGTGATGAGCACAAAAAGATGAAGGGCAAAAAGCAAGTTGAGACAAGCTCAAGCTCCTCAAGTGAAGAAGAGGATGATGAAGATGAAGAATCAAGTGATGATGATCAAGCCTCCACCTCATCCGACTCCTCCTTAGATGAAGAAGAAACAATAAAGCTTATGAAAGGAGTGAAGAGGATGATCTACAAGCTCAATGTCAAGGGTGTGCCCATCACAATAGAAGATTGCCTGTTCACCAATCAAAGAAGAGAGCAAAGAAAAAAGGGATGCTATAGATGTGGCAAGAAAGGGCATTTTGTAGAGGATTGTCCAAAACAAAAGCCCACACCCAAGGACAAGAAAAAGAAGGGATGCAAGGCTAAAGCCCTCACCACCATCAAGACATGGGATGATTCATCAAGTGATGATGAAGCCCAACACAAGAGGTGCAGTCACAAGCACTCATCATCAAGCTCCTCACGTATGTGCCTTATGGCACGAAGTAACTCTAGCTCTATCTCTAGTGATAGTGATAGTGATAGTGATAGTGATAGTGATGATGAGCTACCTTCTTATAATGAACTTGTGTAAGATAATCTCAACTATGCTAAAGCTTGTACTAGTCAACAAAAGAAAATCAATAGTTTGAAAGAAAAATTAGATAGGTCTCAACAAGGCTACAATGTTATGCTTGAACAATATGAAATTTTTTCAAATTTGAATGTTGAGCTATCTAACAAAATTGAGAAACTTGAGGCTAGTACAAGCACATGTGATAGCACAAGTAATGATGAGCAACTTGTTAAGAAAAATGAAAAACTAAAAGCAAAGTTAGCTAGCACACAAGATGCTTACAAAAGTTTGCTTGCTAAAATGGAAATTATGTGCAAACACTGTGATGAGCTAACTAACAAAGTTGCCAATCTTGAAACCATCGGAGCACACCCCACCGAGGCACCTAAAATTGAAAAATCAATCTTTGATATGCCTAAAAAGGATGCCTCTACTTCTTGCATTGATTTACTTGATTTAAACTCACCCATGTGCAAACAAGCTTGTGTTGAGAATATGATTGTAGATGCATGTCGCCTCACCATGGACTTGACTCAAGACAAAGGAAAGTCAAAGCAAACCCAAACTCATCAAGATAACACCGTCAAGGGAGTGAAGAAGCTTGATGAGGAGCAAACCGTGGTTTGCTATGTTTGCCACAAGGAAGGCCACAAGTCCTATGAGTGCAAGGTGAAGCATGGGGGAGAAAAGAATAAAGAGAAAACAAAAAGCAAACAAGCAAGCTCTCCAACACCTACACCAACAAGGTGAACAAGAAGGCTACCACACCCTATCTCTTGAAGAAAAAGAAGAATGACAAGGTGGTGGCCATCAAGGTGAACAAGCAAGCCAACAATGGGGCCAAACACATTTGGGTGCCTAAGGACATTATTTCAACCATGAAGAGCACCAAAAAGGTTTGGATCTTGAAAGGAAAGTGAGTAGCCAAATTGGCAAATGAAGAATTTGGAGACTTGGCAAAGTTTTGGGTGCATATCATGGGGTGCATCACATTGGATCATGTCATTGCCAAGTATGTTAGTGGGTACTATGGACCCAAGTTCCCCGTCCCATGTTAGGTAACTAGATTTAAATTCTTGCAATTTCTTTTAGCATCTAGTTCCTTCCATTGCCTAGGTTTGCATTTGCATATTTAAATCCTTTGTCATGCATACACTAGGCTCATCATATGGTAGTTTTGCTCGGTATCACTCTCATCCTTGGAGAAAACCTACTTGGTTTAATTTGCTTAGGAGCACGACATATAGCTTCTCTTACTTGTATTCATCTTATATGTGCCAAAGTCCAAATAGTAGATAAACTTCCCCGATTACCATCTTCAATTGGTGTCACATTTCTAGTGATGTCAACTTGTAAAATGGTAGTTTGACCTTACAAGTCAATGTGCATGTCTCCTACAAGTATTTCAAACTTGTATGCACACTTTGACGGGGAGTTTACTCTACAATTTGGAAGCTTTGAGACTAACACTACTTTCAAGTTTATCATGTGTGTAGTAATCTCATTGCAAGGAAAATGGAGTTCCCGAAGACAAGCATCATGTGTTGTAACCATAATTCATTTGGTATCTACATATGGTATTCCTAATCGATAACATTATGTTGATTTCACTTTGATACTCTTATATGCTCTCTCCATGCATTATATAGAGTAAACTCCTTTATGCTCAAATTTGCCCGTTATGCATATGCTTTGCCTTACACCATATGTTTGCATATACTTAGGGGGAGTTTAGCCTATATAATGTTTCCTCCCTTGTACTTTTAAATGTCTTCCTTTTTGGTGTTTGATTCCAAAGGGGGAGAAATATGAAGGGACCAAAAGCAAGTCCAAACTAAAACAAACAAAATAACCAAAACCAAATTTTCAAAAATTTATGGTTATCTTTTTTGGGAATGGTTCACAAAAGGAGGAAGTGGATTATGGAGTTAGGGGGAGAACTAATCCATAAAGCCAATAAAAGGAACTCAATGGCAAGGGCAAGATATGTTATAATAAGTGGGTTTCAATTTGGTATCTATTAAACATCATATGATCTTGCCTCTGCATTACATCCTAGAAAGAAGATTGCATTTTAAAATTTTGTATCTATTATTTGCTTGCTTTGGTCATGTTGTCATAAATTACCAAAAAGGGGGAGATTGTAAGGAAAATGGACCTCAGACCATTTAACTTTGAATTTTGGTGTTTGATGAACAATATAACCAAATTGGACTAATGCATTTGTAAATGTTTGTTTTGTAGTGCAATATGGTGTAAATGTGACTTGGACTAAGGCGACGTGGTAATCCGATGATCAACACCTCAAGCAAGACATTAGGAGCTTAGTAGAAGACCCTCAAGATCAAGCATGTCCAAGGCACAAGAATGGAACCAGGACGGCGCAAGAAACTGTGAAGAACTGAAGAAAAAGGAGTGACCAGACGCTGCCCAAGCAGTGACCGGACGCTGGCGAGGATGCGTTCGGTCAACACATCCAGCCGGCAGCGCCACATTCGGACGCTGCGACAGTTGTGATCGGATGCACCGATACTACTGTTCCTCAATGCGAATGCATGACCGGATGCTTCGAGGACGATTGGACGCAGGAGCTCAGCTGAGTCCGATCGAACACAGAGAGGTTCCAGAGGCACAAAATCGTGACCAGACGCATCCGATCATCTGTGACCGGACTCATGCCAGAGTCTGATCAGTGCCTATGCAGCCGGCCAACTAGTCATTGTGAGAGACTGGACGCGTCCGGTCGATGGCAGAAAAGTCCATCTCTTTGCCCAACGGCTCTATTTGCTTGGGGCTCTATATATATCCTCATGGCCGGCCAAAACTAAGAGGTTGGAGCTCAAGGAAGTGTACCAAGTGCATAGACACATATTTAGTTGCTCTAGCCACCAAAGTGCTCAAGTGATATACTAGGTGATTAGTGTAGGTGCTTTGCGAAGTGCTTAAGCTAGTTAGACCACCGCTTTGCGCTTGCTCTAGGTGTTAGGCCTAGTGTTTAGTGAGGTTGAAAACCTCTTATCTACCGGTGCTTGCGCGCACTGTTGTTTTACATCGGCGGGGCTTGTAGTCGTGTGAGACCACACCAACCGCGTTTGTGGTGTGGTCGCCTCCGTGTATCAAAGGGAACAAGGCCCGCGGCGGTTCGGCCGGAAGCTTGATAGTGAAGATGGCGGGGAGCATCCGGGAGAGGCTTTGCCACGAGTGGCTTAACCGGAGACCCGCTAGCGCATGGGGAAAACCGGGAGCTTGGCCCTTGCGAGGGGCTCCAACGCTAGGGGAAGCTTGCGCGCTTCTCGATACCTCGGTAAAAATACCAGCATCATCGACGAGAGTTTGCATCTCTACCACACCCTTTAACTTCTGCATTTACTTACTACCTTTTTTGTGTGCTTTACCTTTCCTAGCTTAGTTGATAGGCTAGCTGATAGGCTAGTTGATAGGTTTGGATCATAGGTTGCAAAACTCTTTTATGGTAGAGATAGCATACACACCTAGAAAAACCTTAGTTGCACATTGGATAGTTTACTTTCTTGCATAGGTTTTGACTAGGTGGAAATTAGAGGCCATAGTTTAGAGTAGAAGTTTTAAGTTGCCTAATTCACCCCCCCCCTCTTAGGCGTCATGGTCCTTTCATCTACCACCAATGATGAATCACAAGTAGTATAAGTGCATATTTTAGTTGATCTAGATGATGATGCATTTGTGGGAGCAACAATAATAGGAGCACAAAATGATTCATCAAGTATATCACATGTTACTCCTATGTTGCATGTCTCTATAACATCCTCAATCTTACTTTGATTAAGGAGGAAAGAGTGGGCTTCCTTAAGACTAGTGTGAGCTTGATCAAGCTTCTCATGGGCTTCATCTAGCCTCTCATGAGTGGGCTTGAGCACATCGAAGGATTGCTCAAGAGCCTTGTTGGCCTTGCATAATTCTCTGCACTCCTTCCTCTTAGTCTCAATGTAAGAGTGAGCATCTTGTAGCATGCTCATGAGGTCCTCCTTTGAGTACTCCTCATCATCATCACTCTCACTCTCACTCTCGTCGGATGATACCTTAGTGGCCTTAGCCATGAAGCATGTCGATGGAGTGTTGACGATTGAAGGCTTGTTTGAGATAGCAAGATTAGCCATAGCCTTCTTCTTGGTGTTCTTCCTCTCATCATCACTAGAATCATCATCATCACTTGAGGAAGCATCACTATCCCATGTCACAACATAGGCTCCACCCTTCTTCTTTTCTTTCTTCTTCTCCTTATTTTCCTTCTTGTCCTTCTTGTGATCATCTTCATCATCACTTGAGTGTGGACAATCTGCAATGAAGTGATCCTTGCTCTTGCATCTATAACATCTTCTTGTTGAGCTCTTGGTCGCATCTCTTCTCTTTCTTGCTCCATAGCCCTTCTTCTTCATGAATTTGCCAAATCTCTTCACAAAGAGGGCCATTTCTTCATCGTTTATCTCATCATCGCTTGTGCTAGCTTCATCATCACTTTCCTCCTTTGCTTTGCCCTTGCTCTTGCTCTTGGAGGATTATGCCTTAAATGCTATGGTCTTCTTCTTCTTCTCTTCCTCTTGGGCTCCCCCATCCCGTTCCACACGGTATGTGTCTTGAGTGACCACATCACCTAGTACTTGGTTTGGGGTTACCGTATCCAATCCTTCCCTCACTAGGATAGTCAGCAAAGTATCAAACCTTGGTGGTAAGCATCTCAAGAACTTGTGAGAAAAGTCCTTGTCCTCTTCCTTTCCTCCCAAAGCCTTCAAGTCATTGACAATCATTTGCAACCGGTGAAACATCTTTGGTATGCTCTCATCATCTTGCATATTGAAAGTGACAAGCTTGTCTTTTCGGATATAAAACTTGGCACCCTTTACGGCCTTGGTGCCCGCATATGTTTCTTCCAATCTCTCCCATATCTCACTTGCTCTTTCAAGATCCTTGATTTGCTCAAAGACTTTTCTGTCAAATGCTTCATAGAAAAGATTGATTACCACATCATTCTATTGAAGCTTATCTTCTACTCTTGGGGTTGGATTGGTTGTGTCAATCACCGCAAAGTCATGCTTAATCACATCTCATATCTTCCTATTCATGCCTCTTGTGAAAGCACACATCTTCCTCTTCCAACAATCAAAGTTGTTGTTGTCAAAATGTGGTGGCTTCCCCATATAGTTGATTTGAGCCATTGTAACACTAGAGGTTGTTAATCCTCAAACAAACGGTGACCACGACTCTGATACTGCTTGAAAGGTCCAATTTGGGTAGAGGGGGTGAATAGCCTAATTAAAAATCTACAAAATTACTTAGGCAAACACTATTAGTAAAACAAATGGTGAAGCTTTTTGCACTAGCCTAATAGTGTGTTGAAAGCCACCTAACCAACAATTCTACTTAATATCTCTATGTCACACAATCAAACAAGTTACGCTAGAGATATAAGATATGACACAACAAAAATAGATTGACAAGAAAAGTCTTCTAAAGATATCAACTAGGAATATGAAGCAAAGTAATCAAGTGTCATCTATATAAGATATATGGACAAGATACAATACATGCTCAAGATGTATATGTATAGCAAAAGTGATAGCACAATGAGTATAAATGATTAGCTCAACTAATATGAATGTAAATGAGCGATAAGGAATGAGCTAGTCTAGAGATTATATCACCGAGCCTTTGCAAACGCCTAGTAGGGAGCCCATCACTGAGATATGAATGAATTCCAATCCAATCAAGCACACGAGACACGATGATTTATCTCGAGGTTCACGTGCATGCCGGCACGCTACTCCCCGTTGTGTCGACCAACACTAGGTGACCCGGTGGCTAATTAGCACCACGTCAAGCTCACAGAGAGCGCCACAAGAATCTACCACTAGTGAGGTAGCTCAATGACACGAGCAATCCACTAAGGATGCCTCTTGCCGCTCCGGTGAGGTGAGGCTCCAAAACCTCTCACAATCATGAACGGTGGTGGCCAAGAACAATCTCCTTCTCTTGCCAACTCCACCAACTTCCTCGAAGCTGTCTAGGCACCGACAACTGCCAAGAGTAACAAGCAACTCAAAGGCAATGCGAAGAACTAGTGCCACTAGAATGAACTCTTTTCAAAACTTAGCACTAGATCACTCAATCTCACTAGAAAATGATCAAATCAACTCTAGAGATGAGTGGGGAGGCTTGGCTATGCTTACAAGAATGCTTGGGGATCAAAATGTGCAAGAGTGGCCTCTAGTGAGCCGACCAAGCCACATATATAGCCCATACATGAAGCGATAGCCATTGGGCAGAAAATTTCCCTGACCGAATGCACATCATCGGGATGCACATCATCAAGGGGTAGCCGGTTGCTGGATGATAGCCACGTGTCCATCTTTTATGAAGACGTTCATCAGATCTCAATGGCTATTTATAGAACCGCGCCTGTTAATGTTGGATCGGACGCATAGAAGAAAAACGATCGGACGCTATACCGCCAGCGTCCGGTCCGATCCAGAGAGGTTCCAGAGATGATTTTCACGCATCCGATCACGAGCGATCAGACGCACCCTAGCATCCGGTCCGCACCTGACACCCTGACCGGCTTACGTCACAGTGACCGGACGCACCAGTGTCGAGTCCGGTCACACACATCATCAGAGTCTGGTCAAAGCTAAGACAAACCCTGACCTAGGGTTAGCTACCGGACGCGTCCAGTCACAATATGACCAGCGTTCGGTCGATGCAGAACAATGTGGTTTTGCCTCTTTTCGACTTCTATTTTTCACCCTTGCTCTCATGCGCCAACACCAAAGTGTTTCACCACTTGTGCATGTGTGTTAACATTTTGCAAAGCATTTTCCAAGGGTTTTGTTAGTCACTTACTAGGTCTATAGCATCAATATGTTAGAGAACTCATAGTGGCACTTGAACACCACATAAGTCGTGAATTAACTCCTCTTAATAGTATGGCTATGTATCCTAAATTTGACCACACTCACTAAGTGTCTTGATCACTAAACAAAAAGAGCCCTATAGGCTATACCTTTGCCTTTGAGCCTTTTTTGCTTCATCTCTTCTCTTCTTCTCACAATTCACCAATGGTAGAACACTTGGTCACTTGAATTGCATGCGGCCATCACCATCCTCCATGGTTTCCACCTTGCTAGCTCCACCACTTGGCTTGGTCACAATTTCTCATTAGCTACACACATGCTTAGCTATAGGATAAGAACAATAGGTTTCATCAATTAACCAAAACCAAACTAGGGTTTCAGGCGGCCACTAAAGTTGTGGCTGAGGAGGGGGCTGCTGCCACTGCCACTTAGGGGGTCCGCTCATTAGCTTCTCCATGAAGCTGAGCGTCTGCTGCTGAAGCGCATGCATCTGCCGCTGAAGGTCGTCAGACCGCTCTTGTGCCTGCTGCTGGGAAGCTAACATCTAGCACTACATGGCATCTAACCTCTCCTGTGGTTGCTGCTGTGCTAGGGCATGTGCTTCTTCTAGGCGCTGCTGCTCCTAGGCAAGCCTCTGCACGTCCTGTGTAACAGTCTGATGCTACTCCATTTGAGAGAGAATAGAAAGAAGTGTTGGGTCAGAGGAAACAATAGTACCAGATGAACCGGCTTCAGTGTCGTGTGGATGGGGCTGAGTGTGAGGCGGAAGCTGGTAGTCCTCGTCGGAGCTGTCTGTGGGTCCTCGGTGACAAACTGTCCCTAGCACTCTAACTCAGCAAGCTCTCTCTCCGCGAGGACTCAGACTACCTCGTCCTGCTCTTGTGGTCTCTAGCACGTCGGGAGCTAGATAATGCTAGAACTGCCTGTTGTTGTCTGCGGTTGCGACCGTGTCCAAGAAGCTGACTCATGTTGTACTCACGGAACACAGTCGCAGTGCTGGAAAGTGACTGCCCGGGGTCGACGCTGGTGGTGGTAGCTACCTTGAATAGGATATAGGAAATCCAGTGAGTGTAAGGAAGCTGCCTCCGGGCCTTGATGCCCTCTGCGATGGTATCCTCCATCTCTGACAGAATGACATCTCAGACGTCGACCTCCTGCTGCCTGACGAGGTAAGCAAGTAGCCACAACTGCAGTCGAGATAAGCCCTCTCTGAAGCCAACCCTCGAAAGCAAGGTACGCTGTAAGACCTCGTTGAGGCTCTGAGTCATAGGGGTGAGGTCCCTTGGCGCGCGACTCGAACCCTCTTCGAAAGGCTCACTGAACCACAAATGCACCAAGTCTGTGCTAGGCTGCTCTCCGCCGTGAGGGCGTCTGGGTGGCTCAGTCTTGTCATAGCACAAAGTTTAGATCGGGGTCTAAGAGTGACGCAGTCCAAACCACTCTCGGATCTCTAACGAAATCAACCTGAAGGGCTCCCCTCGGAAAGAGAACTCCATCATCTCGTGGTCCGAGTGCACCCAAAGAGAAGCGTAAAACTGAAGCACCTAGTCCTCAATATATTCGCCCGAACGCCCCCAACAGGTCTGCCAAAACCAGGTAAGTAAGTGAGAATGGGGTGGATCAGCTCTCCAGCTTCTTTGACAATGACCTCTATGTTGCAGACTCTGTGTGACCTCAAGCTGATGCCAGCGTTCCAAAAACCCTGGTAGAAGTCCTCCTGAAGCACTATAAAGAAGTCCGGACCAGCCTGCTCCTGCCTCTCCCTGAAAAACCACTGCTCAACTGGAATAAGCCAGAGAGACTATATCTGCGAGCAGGTGGTCACGCGGAGGTCAAGTCGCAGGATCGACTGCGGCGCACGCCTGGAAGGAGCACGTGCACCACGCCGAGGACCCTCGGGCCGAGGTGGCACCTCGATCCGGCGACGAGACGACTTGCGCCTGGGCTGCTCCTCTAGTGTAGCCTCCTCTGTCTCTGCCTCTGCCTCTGGTGCCTCGGCCTCTGGCTGGCCCTGCCCTGAGCCCTGCGACTCGTCTACTGGGTTTGTGAAGTGCATTCTGCGACCGGCAACCATAAGAGTACCAGCTGGAGAACCATGTCGACGCTCTGTCTCCTCAATCACTCTCCGCTGTTGTAACACCCGGTTTTCTGAAGAATACCAAGTGCCTTCTATATGTTTGCCTAGGAAGTCCACAAGACACATATAGCAACAAATATGGAATTTCTCAAAGACAATGCTTTATTATATATCGAAACATAGATACAACAAGGCTTACACTTAAAACAAAGCAGAGCGGAAACTCCACAGGGACGGTTGACTGGGGGGAAACACTCGCCTAGAACTCTTGGAACATCTTCTGTAACTCCTCACTTGAATCCACCATCTGGTACCCATCCGGGATTTTTATTGATTGTACGCAAAGCAAGGGTGAGCGCACCATACTCAACAAGTATAACATGAGGGATGCAAGGCTCAAAAGGCAGACACGGCTGAACTGCGGTAAGCACTTTTAGTTGGTCATGTTTTGTTTATTAGACCTATGTCACTAGAATATGCTTAAGCTCCCATGGTGAAAGTATAATTAAGTATCATCAAGATTGTCATTACCCACATTATTCATAGAACTGTCTCAAAAAGGATCCAGGCCGCTCATGACCGAGAGCACGATTGATATATCAGTTTATTCTTAACTCTGCAGAGCGTGTACAACTTTACACAGGGTCATGATTGCCATTGCCCGAGGTGATCAGCCTCTTCACTCACTGCCAAGGTAAGTCGGCAGGGATCACTACCAAGCCTTCCCAAAGTTGGTCTAACAAGTCATAGCCGCTAAGGTTTTCGTCTCCCAAGAGTTATGAACACCTCCCCACTAAGGTAACACCCCATCCTCGAAAGCAATTACCCTAGTGGGACCGGGCCATAACTACATGGTACGCCCCTCTTGCCCTTTCGGTAAGCTACAGATGAGCTAGAACAATCAAAGCACTTAGCTAAGACCAGAGCCATGTAGTCCTCGTGGTTGTACTGTAAATCCTGGGTTGCCGCTTTAAGATTCAGAACCAACATTTGTTCCACAAGTCATTAATCAAGATAATCATTATAATATTTCGTAATTGCAGGCTAAGCAGAACTACCCATATGCACAACCCAAGGTAACAAGGAATACAGGATAACAAAGTTCTAGGTAGAATCTCTAGGGTTCATCATATTAGACACATGCATATGAAAAGTTGATTAAAAGGTTGCTGGGTAACAAAAGAACTCATTTTACACTTGCCTTCCAAAAACTCGTGTTGATGGTTCCACTTCTTCAAAGATCTGTTTCACGTCATCCTTGGACAGCTTGAACTCTCAACGGGATCAAAGACACCACACAAGCATCCATTCCCAATCATTATATTCTAAAAAAATATTTCTATTAGAATAGTACACCAAACAGTATCAAAATAAGGTTAAAAGCTTATAAAACTATTCTACGCATCGATACGATCACACGAACGTAAAGATCACTCTAATCGGATTTAAAACGAGAAAGTTATATTGAAAACAAGGTTCAATGGCACTTTTGTAATTAAAACTGAACTATTTTTTGAATTAAAACTACTATTTTCGTAAAATCCGGTGCTTACTGGACTGCGGGTCCTATTTTCCAAAACCTCAGGGTCCAAAGTGAAAGAAAACCACGCGTTTTATAACTGGATAGGACTGCAGGTTAATTTTGGGAAAAGGCAGGGGCTTTTCTGCAAAATGGTGCTTGCGTGTCTGCTGACTATGCTGCTCGGCTGACGTGTTGGCCACGTGGCGTCGAGCGAGTGGCGTGGCTCACCACGTTGGCATGGACTGCTGCGCGGGTTGACGTGGACTGAGTCTACGGTGCGAGACCAACCTCGACATCTCTTCGAGGTCATCTTCCCCGACGCTCCGACCATGCTTCCCCGCTATCAGGGACGATGTGTCGACAACACCGATCTGATCGAATCCATCGATCGGGTCACGACAGGCATCATCGACACTCCGCTCTCGTAGATCTGATCAGAGATCGATCTCCCGAGCATGACATCGCCCGCACCTCTCGTTCCGACCTCCAACCGTGTCATAGTGATGATCGCCGCAATAATCGGTGCTATGACAACCACATCCGACGCTATGATGACCAGTAGGAAAGATCGAGGGCGAGACAACTCCATCACCATCAGCAAGAAGACATCGTTGTCTCAACAAGAAGATCCATCTACGACGAGGATTTCGAGAAGCTGCTCGACGACCCGTGCCCTATGCTCGCTCTGATCATCTACGAGCCAGAAGCGAGCTATCACATCTTCGTCGAGCCAAAGACGAGCCATCGACGAGCCAACAAGTCACCCGCGAGCCATCGACCAGCCGTCGAGCCACCGTCAAGACAACGAGCCGCCGACGAGCCGTCGATGAGCCACCAACGAGCCACTAGCGAGCCATCACGTCATCGTCATTGTCTCACCGCCATCCTCGCCGACCGCTCGTTGTTGACTCATCGTCGTCCTCGACGCTTCTCGCCGACTACTCCATTCGGACGACAATCAAGCTAAGTATTATCTTTCATACATCAATCAAATATTTCTTCGATCGTCATATCTCTAAATATTATCATGTGCCTATGTGGTCGCATTATTTCTCACAACGGCTCTTCGTTATTTTTCACCATATACCATCCTGAGGATGACGTATGTGTTTTCCCGAGCAGTCACGTTTACACTCGTGCTTTCCAGAGACGGCCCTGTCTCCGGCTCCTCCCTACACATGAATACAGCTTCGCGCTCTGCGTTACGGGTGGTCGGCAGCGGCTCCTCGGTGACGCTGGTCCTCTTACGCGTGTCTGGGCTCCGCGCCTCACGCTCCGGAGTTATCGGCTAGCCGGGGCTGGTGACTCAGTTACAAACAAACTGCTCGGGGAATTTCATTTAATGCTGAACGTTCATACCAGCTGGCTAACCGTTGAGCGACACATGCTGTTTCTTTATCACTGATGTTTTCTCCATATTTTATTTGTACGTCATGTACTACTATTCTCCATGTTTATTTTACAGGAACCATGTTCGGTCTGCGAGCTAATTCTTTACGCTCGGGGACTGGACCAGTTATGATGGACGAGAAGATCATTGTTTGGGACCAACTGGCGCTCGGACTTCATCGCCGAGCAGCTGGTCGCTTCGCTCGGTGCTCACCACCTGGCGCTCGGACTTCGTCATCGACCAGCTGGTCGCTTCGCTTGGTGCTCACCGTCTAGCGCTCGGACTTCATTGTCGACCAGCTGGTCGTACTCTTCGACGCTCATTGATGGCTACACCGAGAGCTCACTAGCTGAGCTAGGGACTCCTTGGTGCTCGGGTTCGTCGACCACCTGGTCGCTTTGCTCGGTGCTCTCCACCTAGCACTCGGACTTCATCGTTGACCAGCTGGCCGTACTCTTCTACGCTCATCGACGGCTACACCGAGAGCTCACCAGCTGAGCTGGGGACTCCTTGATGCTCGGGTTCATCGATCACCTGGTCGCTTTGCTCGGTGCTCACCACCTGGCGCTTGGACTTCGTCGCGGACCAGCTGGCCAGACTCCTCGATGTTCATCGACGGCTACACCGAGGGGTCACCAGCTAACCCGGGGACTGCTCGGTGCTTGGACTCGTCGTTCGACAACCTGCTCGAATGACATACTACTTTCACCATAGTGGATTTACCTTTTTTGATAAGCCTACTACAAGATTTATTCTTCATCTTCTAGCAGCCTTCGGGACTACCGTGTATACATGGCGCTTGATCGCGCATGTATATAGGTCTGATTATTCTCAAGACCCTGGAACCACGAGACCGAGTCACCTGCTGTCAGGCTCGGGGACTAGCTGTGGGGATATAGACCCCAGGGTACCACATGATGGTATATGGCCTGCACCACCGGGGGTCGTCCGGCCCGCAGATGAAGGCGTGCGGCGCACGACATGCACCGCACGACAGTTGTAATCTAGATATAGTACCAACTCTAATATTTACCATATAACTCTGTCCCTTCAGAATATATAAGGAGGGGCAGGGGTCCTCCGAGAGGGCAAGTGAGGTCACAAGCCAGATCCAATCAATACAACTCTGACGCAGGACGTAGGGTATTACGCTAAACCTAGTGGCCCCAACCTGGATAAACCTTTGTGTTCATCTTGTTTTGCCTTGCATCAACGTGTGGGTCGTTGTCTTACGCACCTTCCCCTCTAATCTACCACCTTGGGCATACCCCTAGGTGGACTATCGGCGATATTTCGTCGACATGAAGGAAAAGAGCGTGGGCCGCTGGGCGCTGGGCCTCCGTATGCGCAAGAGAGGGGAAAGGAGGCGGGTCGGGAACAGGCCGCAGCTTGCGCGCGGGCTGACGCCCAGTTGGGCCGAGTGCGAGGGTGGAAAGGGAGGGAGGAAGACAGCAGGCCAGACCGGTTTCTAGAGTTGGGCTGAAAGGAGGGAGAGAGTGAGAGTTTAATAGAAAGGTTTTTTTTTTCTTTTTATTTTCAAAGCAAAACTTGCTCAAATTCAAACTAGGTTTGAATTCAAACCACCCAACACTATTCCTACACTCAAACAAAATATTATGCACCGGCATGAATGCAACAAAAATATTTCTAAGCCCTAGGGTTTATTTTAATTATTCAAAAAAATTGTTATTTGACCTAGGTTAAATGCTCAGAAAATTAAATAAAATCTCAAATTCATTACTAAATTTGGAAAATGAAATTTAGGGTGTCACAAATCTACCCCCCTTAGGATGAATCTCGTCCTCGAGATTCGGATGATGATTCGAAAAGATGGGGAATTCTGATCTGAGATCTTCTCCTTTCGAAGTTGTCTCATCTTCTTGAAAGTCGGCTCCACTGAACTTTGATAAAGATAACACACTGGGATAAGAGATTGATAAGGAAGATAGAATTGAACCCCAACGATCTTGTCCTACAAACCTAAGCCTTAACTTCTAACTAGATGAAGAGGTGATCATCACTCCACAACTCCTCACAAACATGACAAAGATTCAAATCAATCATAATCATAAAGTCAAACATACAACCACTTAGTTACATATGACACACATAGGACTCAACTCAACACTCGTTACTAAACGTTTTTGCACTATAAATGGTAAGTTTCCTATTGGATAACAGAGGTGACAACTTCACTCTAGGCCACAGTAAAACAAGTTCCAAAAGTTTTGGTATCAAGAATTTGCAATAGAATAGAGATAAGGAGTTAAGCATACTTTTTAATAAATTACAAGGTAAAGAGAGAGTGAAGTAAAACTTTTGAAACGTCCATTTCTAACTAGGTTTGCGTCCTACAGTCAACATTGCTCTGATACCAATTTGTAACACCCGGTTTTCCGAAGAATACCAAGTGCCTTCTATATGTGTGCCTAGGAAGTCCACAAGACACATGTAGCAACAAATATGGAATTTCTCAAAGACAATGCTTTATTATATATCGAAACATAGATACAACAAGGCTTACACTTAAAACAAAGCAGAGCGGAAACTAATCTTCGGGACTCCAAACTCCACAGGGACGGTTGATTGGGGGAAACACTCGCCTAGAACTCTTGGAACATCTTCTGTAACTCCTCAGTTGAATCCACCATCTGGTACCCATCCGGGATTTTCATTGATTGTACACCAAGCAAGGGTGAGCGCACCATACTCAACAAGTATAACATGAGGGATGCAAGGCTCAAAAGGCTGACACGGCAGAACTGCGGTAAGCACTTTTAGTTGGTCATGTTTTGTTTATTAGACCTATGTCACTAGAATATGCTTAAGCTCCCATGGTGAAAGTATAATTAAGTATCATCAAGATTGTCATTACCCACATTATTCATAGAACTGTCTCAAAAAGGATCCAGGCCGCTCATGACCGAGAGCACGATTGATATATCAGTTTATTCTTAACTCTGCAGAGCATGTACAACTTTACACAGGGTCATGATTGCCATTGCCCGAGGTGATCAGCCTCTAAACTCACTGCCAAGGTAAGTCGGCAGGGATCACTACCAAGCCTTCCCAAAGTTGGTCTAACAAGTCATAGCCGCTAAGGTTTTCGTCTCCCAAGAGTTATGAACACCTCCCCACTAAGGTAACACCCCATCCTCGAAAGCAATTACCCTAGTGGGACCGGGCCATAACTACATGGTACGCCCCTCTTGCCCTTTCGGTAAGCTACAGATGAGCTAGAACAATCAAAGCACTTAGCTAAGACCAGAGCCATGTAGTCCTCGTGGTTGTACTGTAAATCCTGGGTTGCCGCTTTAAGATTCAGAACCAACATTTGTTCCACAAGTCATTAATCAAGATAATCATTATAATATTTCGTAATTGCAGGCTAAGCAGAACTACCCATATGCACAACCCAAGGTAACAAGGAATACAGGATAACAAAGTTCTAGGTAGAATCTCTAGGGTTCATCATATTAGACACATGCATATGAAAACTTGATTAAAAGGTTGCTGGGTAACAAAGGAACTCATGTTACACTTGCCTTCCAAAAACTCGTGTTGATGGTTCCACTTCTTCAAAGATCTGCTTCACGTCATCCTTGGACAGCTTGAACTCTAAACGGGATCAAAGACACCACACAAGCATCCATTCCCAATCATTATATGCAAACAAATAATATTTCTATTAGAACAGTACACCAAACAGTATTAAAACAAGGTAAAAAGCTTATAAAACTATTCTACGCATCGATACGATCACACAAATGTAAAGATCACTCTAATCGGATTTAAAACGAGAAAGTTATGTTGAAAACAAGGTTCAATGGTACTTTTGTAAATAAACAAAACTATTTTTCGAATTAAAACAACTATTTTCGTAAAATCCGGTGTTTACTGGACTGCGGGTCCTATTTTCCAAAACCTTAGGGTCCAAACTGAAAGAAAACCACGCGTTTTATAACTGGATAGGACTATGAGTTAATTTTGGGAAAAGGCGGGGGCTTTTCTGCAAAACGGTGCTGGCGTGTCTGCTGACTGTGCTGCTCGGCTGACGTGTTGGCCACGTGGCGTCGAGCGAGTGGCGTGGCTCACCACGTTGGCGTGGACTGCTGCGCTGGTTGACTTGGACCGAGTCTACGGTGCAACCGGTTGACTGGTTACATACCCGAAAGGGTATCTTCTAATCTGGGCCACCCGATAGGAGATCGAAGTCTGAGAGGGCTTCGGGAAACGACCGGCAGCCGGAGCAGCGCTCCCGCGGCGGCGCTCCATGTGTGGCCGACGGAGGTCGGCGGTGGAACGTTGGAATGGTGTTCTAGGCCATCTCGGACTCAACCGAGACCACTAGAGGGGTCACCAGAACCAAACAGACTCAAGGGTGGGGTCGGATGGGGTTGAAGGACACCGGATAGGCACACCCGAGTGGAGACGCCATTGATGAGATTCGGAGCTCGGCGATTAAGGCGATACCGAGCCTTAAACTTGAAAAAGAAGGGATGAGAAGGGAGAGGTTGTTACCGTGAGCTCGAGAACACTGAAGATTGAAGGCCAACGCCACGGTACCGAGCAGTGAAGGGAGGGGTGGTGTTTGGTGAAAAAGGAAAAGGAGGGAGGAGCTCGACTGGGAGGAAGGATGGTTCGACCCGGCTTTTATAGGGCTCTGGAAGCGGTAGGGGAGGGGACGGCAGCGGTTTCGACCAGGGCATCAAGATGCAGCTTGAAGTCCTCTTGATAGCCCTCATTCATGTTGGTAGTTCTTAACTTGACTAAAGATAGAGCTAGGCAACTATCCCCGGTAACGGCCCAGAAATGCTTGTTGACACTTGCTAATGTCGTTACTAGGAGTAGACTATGGAGTCTATCCCTGGCAGCGGCGCCAGAAATGCTTGAAGCAAGTCCAGTCACTATACCTAAAGGAGTGAAGCTAAAGCAGCTATCTACTAATGTCAAATGGGGTTGTCAATCCCGACACTAGTAGGAGCTAGCTAGAGAGATTGCAATCTACCAGGAGGAGATTCTGCAAGCGCACAGAACTATCGTAGTAGCACTTCCCTGGGAGTACCAGGTGTCGATTTATTTGATCCCAAAGGAAGGCTAGGGTGGTGTATGAGTCGAGTCAAGGAGGGGACGAGAGTCGTAGAATAAGAAAAGGGAAAAGGAGAGAAAAGAAGATGAAAGGCTAGAAAGAATATATGGGTGGATAGGTAAGGATGAAATGGATGGTAAGGTAAGGTGGATGGATAGGTAGGTAAAAGGGGAATAGGATAACTAATGATAACTAACTAATAACTATTAACTACTCCTAGATAACCACGAAGCAAGATAACTACGAAGCAAGATAGGCAAATGTCAATTAAGCAACCAAGTTAACTAAAGTTTTATTCCTATCTTATCAAGTACCGAGGCGTACTAGCCTTTACCACTGACTTAGGTTGAACGCTAGCACAACGAGCCTTACTGTTAAACTGGGCCAACTACGTGGTGGAATTCAAGGCGCACAGGGCTGTCACCACCTGCTTACTACCACAGCTATTCAGGGGTCCAGCCGTATCTGAAGGTAAGTCTATAACTAAGCACCACGCTTAATTATATTCTAACTATCTCTACCCTAGCTTTGAATAGAGACACCCTTGCGGACGTCAGAGCAAATACTTGACTTAATAAGATAAACACTAAACTAACTAAGCAACCTATTGGCAAAGATCAAACACTAAGCTCACTAGAGATTAACTACTATGGCTAAGTGAATTGAACTATAGGATAGCTAGGCACTCAAGCAATCAATCAAGTATACTACTCAATACTGGTAAGTAGAATAAAGTAATACTTGAAATGATGAACTAGAATATAGTAAAGTGCTTGAGATACAAGAGCAAAACCTGAACTGGAGATGAAGGAAGACTCTTCCCAATTCCAGGACCGATCACTCGCACGCTTCTACTCTTGAGCTAAGCCTTGAGCAGCGCTTCCGCGAGGGCAAAGATGCCTTGCTCTACAAGCTACCTACTTGCCTAAGCTTGGCTAAACCCTAAGCTATTAGCTCTCTAGCTCTAGCCTTGCTTTCTTTGCTTCCTTTCCTCCTTGCTTGTGTGTTTTGAAGTGATGCCTCTAGGGGGTATTTATAGCCCAAGTGAGTGAGGGGGGTACTTATAGGGGGCAGCCAGCCGACCTAGGGCAAACCCTAGTGGCGGGCGCCAGCCCTAGGTGGCGGCCGCCACCCCCTCACCGTTGGATGCACCGTCATTGCTTCAACGTCATCCAGGAGCTCCAGAGAGGCGGTTGCATGTCCAGATAACCGCCATTCGGTCATGATCCACGCCACTCCCCTCCTGAGCCGTCCGATGCCACTGACCTAGTGACCAAGGGCCAAGATTTGGCCTTGGGGAGGTCACACGGATCGGTGACGTGGCAGGGAGTGGACTTGGGCCAACTCAAGTGGCGGGCGCCACCCCCCTGAGGCCCAATTGGGCCCTGCTGAGTGGGATTGGCCTTTGGTGGTTCAAATATCCAAATTTGGTTCAAATCCTGCATTCAAATCAAAATCTATGGACATGTGGAATTCAGTTAGTTTGAAACCTATTTGACTACATTTCATGCCTTTTTGGTGAATTTTAGGGTAACATGTTGATGGTAAAACAGGTGTTTAAGGAACATCAACAAGCTCCCCCAAGCTAACCTGTTGCTCGTCCTCGAGCAACAATGCGGTTTAAGCATTAAGCATGAAATAGATAGCAACTTAAGATGTATACAAGTGCATATTGTATTGTGAGAAATAACTTAGTATATATCATTAATCATAGCAATGTGGGGCTTATAGCTTTTCACTTCAAACATGCAAGAGTGAAATAAAGTAGTAGATAGGAAACTTTTATCTTGCTTAGGTTTGACTAGGGTTCTGTCTGAAGGTTTTTTAAGGTTTTCAGAAGATAAATACTTGCTCAAGTCCTCCAAGATTCACTCAATCACTCAATGGTGTTTAAATCCTCACTTAGGCCAAAATGTAGCCTCTCCTATTTCTAAAGAATGTTATGTGGAGTTATAGGTAGGCTAAGAATCATGAGCAAATTGCCTAATGTTTATTGCTAAGCTAGACACTCAGATCATAAGGAGCAGCAAATCATAAAAATTGATCAAGATGTGCATGTGTGGTTATGTGGAAGTGTATAGAGAGATATTTCATAATCCTTCCTAGTTAATTTCCCCAGATTATCTATAGGAAAGGATTTTTGAAATGAGTAGGGAAAGGGAGAGAAATGCTTATTCCCAGTGTAGGAATAGCATAAGGCTAGCAATGGGACGTTTGGCAAGGTATTGCATATCTCCAGTGTAGAGAATGAGCAATTTATTTGGTGGTTGCAAACTTCCAAAGTGGAGAGTAGGCAATTTATGGTGGGTGTGTGAATCTTGATCAAAAGATATGATAAGCTTCTCTACTAAGATCTATGCGAGGTCTAACAAAGCTCAACACAGACAAGGCTCTTTGTGGTTTTGACTAACAAATATTTGGCTAGTGGTGGGATGTGATAAAATCTAGGAGGAACTTTTAGCAAGGTTTTCAAGATTTTTAAAAGAAATCCTCCAAATTACGTCCTAATTTCTCCTTAGCAAGTTTAAAGAATTACTCCATTTCTTACTAACTTTATTAACTAAGCATGATTTCAGTTAAAGCATGTGCAACCCACAAAAGCTACAACTTAGACAAGACCAGTTATTCAAACCATAACAATAGCATTTGCATGACATATTTCAAATCTTATTCAGGTTTCAACTTGTTTAAGCAGACTTCATCAATTTTATTCATGGAATGGTTACTTAGGCAAGCATATAACATTTCAAAAGATATAGAATTTAAGAACTGAATTTAAAGTGTAGGCTTGAGACATACCTTATTGGAGCGGGAGTCTCCCCCAAGCTGGCTTCTTGCTTGGTGAAGGATCTTCTTCTTCTCAGTCGGAGCTCTTGTTCTCATTTTATTAAAAGGGAAACTATCTAATGTTGTGAAAAAGGGAAACTATCCTATTATGATATTTTATTATTCTAGCTAAGTTAACATATACTTATGCATATAACTAATGGTAACTGATTTTTTTTAGTTACATGCATGACATATGTTATTTATTTGAAAAAGGGAAATTTGAAGGGAAATTTAAAAGTAAATCCATACCTTAGATCCATGGAATTTCATCCTTATTGGGTAGATCTTCTTCCTTGGGTGCTTCTTCTTTAAGTTCTTCATCGGGTTCTTCTTCTTTTGGCACCTCTACTTTGTTATGTGAATTACACAACTCAGGAGAAGGTGGTTCTTCCTTTCTGTTCCACCTTGTTATTGGGCGCCTCCTCTTGGTACGAACGGGTTTTGCTTCCTGCATGTTAGCGGCATATGTGGGACCACGGGAAAAGGAGAACATTTCCTTCCTCCCTCCTAATGTCATTTGCATTTTACCACTCCCCACATATATGCAGGCATTCACAGTATTCAAGAAAGGTCTACCTAGGATTAGAGGCACATCTTTCCTATTTCCCATATCTAGTATTATGAAATCAGTAGGAACATATGAACCTCTAATTTGAATAGGTAAATCATTGACTATTTCTTCTACATAGCATGTTGCACTACAAGGTTTTTCCCCTCTAGCCACGAAACACTTTGGCAACACCACTAATTTGGGTGCAATTGGGGGGTCCTTTGACAACCAAACACTAAATTGGTAGTAATATGGGTACATATTGCTACACTTTTATTGTGTTGCGATATTGTTTTTTTAGTTGCAACTAGTGCATGATAATGCACCCATTTTAAGGATTTCTGTTGCAATTTGTGCGATGAATAGCTACACCAATGTTGGGTTGCATTAGCATTACGTGTGTTGCAAAGGAGTGGTGATATGGCAACCATATTATCTTTGGTTGCTTATGAAGGGCACAATCACGATGATTGATTTAGGTTGCAACATGCTTTGGTTGCTTGTGGCAAAAGCTAGATGACTATTGCATCCTTTCTTGCTGCGAGATGCAATATATATACGTATTGCCACTATTTGGGCGTGGTAGTAATACTAGTCCATAGTCGTGGCAACTGTTATATGGTTATTGCAACGAAGTCTTAATTGGTTGCACTTTAATTTCTATTCTCCTTTATATATAGGTAGGTCAACAGTTCCCAATCCGCACGCCACGTTTTCCTTCCCAAACCCGGCCACCGCCGCCGCCATCGCCCCCCACCCCCCCTGCTCGCTCGTCGCGCGCCTGACGTGTTGGCAGTCGTGTTATCGATCTAGGTATGGCGGCACACAGGGAAGGTAACTTGTCCAGTGGGAGTAGGGTATCGAGGAGGGAGGAACGACGAGGCACCTGTATTCATGGACGTCTTTACGTGTGGGAGGAGAGTGAAGTCGATGGGACAGATTGGGGGCTTTTCCTGAAGCGATGCCCCTGTATTCATGGGCGTCTTTACATGTGGGCCCCACCATCAATAGTCTCTGGCGTCATTTGAGAAATGTTGACCATTCATTGACCCTAGGCACGTCATTTGTTGTTAGGATTGCACAACCTGAACAATTTTACTCTGAACAATTTGTTAAGATGTATTATGATTTTAAATAAAAAGATTATTTGCGCTATATCATACAAATGTTTCTATTTTTCCTTTCATGGATATCCAAAACCAAAATTATTACTAACAATTTTTTGTTCACACCCAAACAAATTCGTATAAGTAATCAGATAAAAAGTCATCATCTCTGAATTCTTCCTCAGAAACAATTGGTGCAACAACTCCATCCTCTATGTACGTGTCATCTTCCTCATCTTCATCGTCATCTAATAAGGCCACATGGTCTGGTTCATCAACTGCTTCGGCCTGCACCTGAGCAATAACAGATACATCCCCGGTTGTGCCTTCCTTATCCGATCTTGTCCAATTTGTTGTCAAATCCTCTTGTCCACCGAGTAAATCATTTGCCTTGAATACCCACATCAATTGAGTCCTCCAGTTCTAATTCAGGCATGGCATACAAGTCCCTAGGTTTCATTGCAATAACACTTCTCCAACCAGGTTTGTTTACCAGATCCACATAAAACACCTATTCTGCTTGTGTCGCTAGAATATAGGGTTCATTCTCATACCTGTTCTGAGTAGTATCGATATCAATAACCCCAAACTGATCCTTATTGTATCCTCTTCCTCTGCTTGTACTGGCAGCAGGCACATCATACCAGTCACACTCGAACAAAATAACTTCCTTTTGTCCAGGGAATTCTAGTGATATCATTCTTTTAATCACCCCATACCAGCACATGTTACCAGTACTAGGGTCGCCCTTGACAAGCACACCACTGTTTTGTGTTGCGAGGCTTTTCTCAATGTCAACTGTTCAAAATAGCCAATTATTGATATGGCATCTATGCAATATACGAGCTCGGTTGTCAGTCCAGTCAGCAAGTGCAAACATCTCGGCACTTACTTCCCCTTTGGCATATTTCTCTCTGAACTTGCCCACGAACCATCTTACAAATTGTTCCTCGTGTCGCTTTTTAAGATTTCTTGTACCACCACGTAGCTCCAGTTCTACTTTATGCTCACTGCATATAGAAAAGTTATATTAATAATGTAAGTATAAATTATAATATTTAAAAATATTGTTGTGTTTAATTAATATATGTAACTTACTCGATGAATGGTTTAGCGTCATCATAATTAGAAATTATGTAGTGCTTCATCTTCCGCATCTCATCTCTTTCAAGGAGTTGGGCAGTCTGTCCTCTCCTCTTATAATCCATTGCAGCAAATACGCTCTGACCTGGCTCATTCACGGCAACACTTTCATGACGATCAGCACGATTCAGTTTGGTGTCCATGTCCAAGAATCTAGAGCAAAATGTAAGGCACTCCTCGAGTATGTATCCCTCGGCTATTGATCCTTCAGGGTGCGCCTTGTTCCTCACATATCCTTTCGTAGTACGTAGGTACCGCTCCACTGGGTACATCCATCTATAACAAACGGGCCCTCCAAGTTTAGCCTCTTCAGCTAGATGAATAGGCAAATGCAGCATGATATCAAAAAATGAAGGTGGGAATAACATCTCAAGTCGGCATAGAGTATCAACAATTGTAGTACTAAGTTTGTCCAAGTCTACTTCCACCAGCTCCTTGGAACTTAGTTCATCGAAGAAATTACTAAGCTGGATCAATGCAACGACAACTTGTTGTGGCAAAATCCTCCGCACCACTAAGGGTAACAGTTTCTGTAGAATTAGATGGTAATCATGAGATTTCAAGCCAGACACCTTACATGCTTTTAGGTCTACACATCTTCTTATATTGGAGGAGACCCCATCAGGCATTTTCACTCCATATAGAAATTTGCATAAATTATCCTTCTCATCCTTATCTAACTTGTACAAGGCTGCTGGCAAGGTATACTTATCTTTCTTGATCACAGGATGCTGATCTGGTCTTATCCCTAGTTGCTGCATGTCAAGCCGGGCCTTCTCCCCATCCTTACACTTACCATCCAATTCTAGCAGAGTGCCTAATATGGATTCACATATATTTTTCTCAATGTGCATGACGTCCAAATTATGCCTAATGAGCAAAGAAGACCAGTATGGGAGCTCAAAAAAAATACTCTTCTTCCTCCAGTTGTGTCATCTTTCATCATCATCGCGCTTCCTTTTTTTGGTCAATGTCTTTCCAAAACTCACTTGTTCAAAACTTGCATACTGCTCAAGGACCTGTGCACCAGTGAGTGGTACTGGTGCCTCCCTGGTTTCGACCATGTTGTTGAAGCTGACCATGTTCTGGCGCCAAATATGGTCCAACGGTAAGAAACGTCGACTGGCCATGTAGCAGTGCTTTATCCCATGCTTCAACCATAAAAAATCAGTATCTTTGTGGCAATATGGGCATGCAAACTTTCCTTTCGTGCTCCAACCAGACAGCATAGCATATGCTGGAAAGTCATTAATTGTCCAAAGTAAAATAGCATGTAATCTAAAGTTTTTCCTAGTTTGTGCATCCCATGTTCTAACACCTTCTTCCCAAAGCACCTTGAGCTCTAATATAAGAGGCCTCAAATAAATGTCAATATCCATTCCAGGAGATTTCAGAACAGGGATCAACATTGACATCATCCAGTTTGATTGTTTCTGACACAACCAAGGAGGCAAATTGTAAGGTATTAAGACAACAGGCCATATGGAGTAGGTTGTACTTTGCATCCCAAAGGGATTGAATCCATCCGAAGCAAGACCCAGCCTAACATTACGAGCTTCTTTTTCAAACCACCTATATTTGTTATCCACATGCTGCCATGCCTTCGAGTCAGCAGGGTGACGCATTTTTTGATCATTGACCCTCTCTTTCTTATGCCATTGCATGTCCTCCGATGTGTTCTTCGACATATACATTCCAAAAAAGCTAAAAGTGGCTTTAGGGAAAATTATGCTACACATCCTCATATCCCTCTATACCTCTTTGTATAGTGACTAGGACATGTAAGAGAGATGGGTGCCTTTGTAAGCATGTCCATGACCACTTTCTCAAAATTGGTTAATACTTTTTCCTCATCATAACACACCTTTAGGTATATGCCCATGCAAATTTTTAGAATTTTCTATGGACTTTAGGTATTTATTTCATTTTTCCTTTAGAAAATCAATAAATAATTATAGTAATAGGTAAACTTTGTCCAAAAAATGCCCAGGTGCACACAACATCATAAGTCACCTACATAAACATCCTAAAAAAGCTAAAAGTGGTTTTGGGGAAAGTTGTGCTACACATCCCCATATCCCTCTACACCTCTTTGCATAGTGACTAGGACATGTGAGAGAGATGGGTGCCTTTGTAAGCATGTCCATGACCACTTTCTCAAAATTGGTTGATACTTTTTCCTCATCATAACACACCTAAATTATATGCCCATGCAAAGTTTTAGAATTTTCTATGGAATTAGGTATTTATTTCATTTTTCCTTTAGAAAATCAACAAATAATTATAGTAATAGGTAAACTTTGTCCAAAAAATGCCGAGGTGCACACAACATCATAAGTCACCTACATAAACATCCCAAAAAAGCTAAAAGTGGTTTTGGGGAAAGTTGTGCTACACATCCCCATATCCCTCTACATCTCTTTGCATAGTGACTAGGACATGTGTGAGAGACGAGTGCCTTTGTAAGCATGTCCACTTTCTCAAAATTGGTTGATACTTTTTCCTCAACACTACAAACCTCTGAGATTTAGTTTCAAGTGATTTGGTGAAAGTTGTGCTACACATCCAAATTACTGTCCAAAAATCTGACTGCAACATTTGTAGGAAAGCAATGCAACAGGCTTGTGAAACAGATGAAAAATACATTTGTAACATATTGGGAGTGGCACAGAGTTGGGGAATTCTTATTCAGAGATTAAATTTCTCCAATCCAATCTAGATTTGAAAGTTATATTTTTCAAACTCGAAAACATTCTTGGACAAATTTTAGAAAATTAATAAATCCTTTATTTTATTAAGTGTTTTCGGGGCACATCCCAAAATATAAATTTTAGCGCATTTTCTTAGTCAGCTGTTTTTGGAAATTTCCGAAACTAAACTTGGCCAGAAGATCACGTCATGAGCGCCAGCAACTAACTACAAACGCGTGCCTATGTTCAAAAGCAAAATGCTACAAAAGCGCGCCTGATTTTTTTTCTTTCTAAATTTTGTAGCCGGCGCGCTGATGAGTGGGAACCAAAAGTGGCGCCATTTTTTCCCTCTGAAATTATTTAGCAAGAGTGCCAAACTAACGCGCCAATGACCACGTTTAAGCTGAACCGCCGCGTTGATATATAGGCCCACTCCTCAAATCCCATCTTAATTAATCTCCTTTCGCTCGTTTAGGGTTCCACAGACGCCGCCGCCGCCAGCACACTGTGTTTTCGATCGTCTTCCCATCTCCCGGCCTAGATGCCGACGTCGAGGGACGCGACAAGGGGGACCCCCTCGTCGTCGACAACGCTACGCACACCTGCGTCGGCGATGCTACCTACAACCATGGTGATACCAACGACTGCACCTTCCATGGTCGCGCCCACCAGATGTAAGGCGATGACTTCGCTCTTTCGGGAAAAGAGTTTGTCCAACGATGACACAATCCATAACAGCCAAGATCCACAAGATTCAGTACCTTCGTCTCAGGACGAGATCGAGAACAGGTACGTAATTAATAGGGTCATTGCTGTATTAGTTTTCTTTGGAATGTATTAGATTTGTTTGCTAGGATTAAACTAAAAGCATGTGCAGTAAGTATTGTGACATGATCTTGTGCATGCAAGTAGAGAATCTTGTGGATCTTGTTGTTATTAATTACCATGAGCTAGGTCTATGACACTTATATTTGAGTAATAAGTAAATGTGATCCCTATGCAATGTTCCTATTAATATTTTTAGTAGTGTGTTCTATCATTCTATGCTACCGATTTAATGTAAGTGTCATCGCTTAATATGCAGCATGCAAGATAGATGGACAATACATGTTGTCTGCAAGGGGACTGAAGAGGGAGAACAGTTTTATAAGGCATTTTCTATTGACAATAGAGAAATCAATCTAGGTAACTTAACAACATTGAAATCAAAACTAGGGTATGGGTCTAGGGACTACATGTATTTCAAGAAGAGAACTGTTGATGATCCTGAGTCAGCAACACTAAATGAACTTGAATACGATGTTGATGCATCAGACATGGTAGATAGTTGCCATGATGAGAGGGAGATTAGATTAGTTTTTTCAAAGAATCCAGTAGCAGACCTATGTGTTGCCATAACACCCATCAAAAAGAAGAAAGGTACCTCTGATGATGAAGAAGACGAAGCTTTTGATTTAGATGCTTACAAAGATTGGCTAGCTTATCTGCATTCCAAGGACGAAGCCTTGGGTGTGTTAAAAAAAATCCCTTGTGTGTATATATATGGATTTTAAAATGTGCACTCATATTATTGTTCTTTTTCAGAGTTACAAGATATATACAGGGAGGACACAATCAATACATTCATAGAATGGTTGAAGGTTCAAGGAGATCTTGATGACATCAGTAATATCCCTATCCTAATTGCCAAACAAATTACAATTCTTTTGCAAAGTTCTAATTATGCTAGCTGATCATGTGACAATATTGTATGCAGATGCTTTTAAGGATCCTAGCAATCAGATACATTCCAGTCAAGACAGCAACCGATCAACAACAGAGAAGGGACCATCTCATGCTCGGCGTTTTAGATCAGTTCAAGGTATTTTTCTTTGATCTCTAAGCTCTGAGCCATAAAGACAAACCAATTTTCTTTGATCTCATAGCTCTGAGCTTAGGTATTATGTCGTTTAATATGCTTTAGTAAACAAAGTTTTGTAGACATAAGACAAACTAATTTTCTTTGATCTCTTAGCTTTGAGCTTAGGCAATATGTCGTTTAATATCAATTTGTAACATTTTGTTTACATGGAATAGGATCAGAAAATGGGAAGAAAAGAAGGAGTGGTACCCTCAACTGCTGTCGTTTAATATCAATTGTAACCTCTTGTTTCCATGGAATAGGCTCAGAAAATGGGAAGAAAAGAGGACGTGGTACCCTAAAATGCTTAAAGGCACTCTCCAAGAGACACAAGGCTGGCAATCAGAAGCTCCATGTTGAGTTCTCCAGACTCGGAGGAGCGGTAGGTGAGAACGCGCGCACGTTCACTAATGAAATAGTGATGTTTACAAGGAAGAGGGCACCACTCATTGGAGTGAGAACATGGAAAGATATCCATGATGATGTAAAACAATCAATAGCATCTGACATATTGGTAACATTCTTTGCTTGTGTATACATTTTAATTATACAATAGCATAACAACTGACCAAGTATTTGCATGTCCTTGTAATTATATAATAGGCTAGGTGGGACCTTGAGGATGCACATGATTCAAAGATGAAGATATGGGCCATTGCTAAAGAGCGTTACAAAGGGTGGCGTGCAACGTTAAGTGCTACAGCCAAGGCATACAGCAGCTACAAGGAGAGAATGAGCCATATGCCTGAAGAATTGGACATTGTAGAATGACACTATTTGTTGAAGTATTTTAAAAATGCAAAGTTTCAGGTTTGTTTCACATTCTGACTATTCTTAACATTAGCAAATTAGGAAGAATGGCGATGTCTAACTCATTAATAAGATGTCTGTTCAAATTGCATTATGTAGGAAAAGAGCATGAAGAACGCTGGGAATCGATCCAAGAAAAAGACCACACATTTGTCAGGCTCTAAGCCTTTTTCTCAGTGTAGCTATGAGAAGGTAATAACTAGAGAAGCACATCTACAAGCTTTCTTACTGCATGATTTACTAATTTGTTCTGTTCTTGTCATATCAGAGAGACCTAGTAACTGGTGAGGAGCCCAATGACTTGGACCTTTGGTACATTACTCACACTAAGAATGGGGCATGGAAAGACCAATCATCTGAAGAAGTCTATGTAAGTTCCCAATGAACTTGTGCATAAGTTTGTAGTGCATGCAAGTAGAGAGTGCCTGCAATGTCGTCATCAACTAACTCCTTCATCTGTGCCTTGTAAATTTTAGGATACAACAAGGAGAATTATTTGTGATAAGGAATCAAAGGCAGAGGGAAACTTCCTTTCACTAAATGAGAGGAACGAGCTTTTCCAGGAGGCATACAAGGAAGTGACAAAGTGCAAATCAAAAAAGTTGCATGGTAATGGGTACCTTACAAAAAAACCCAACTAGAAGGCAGCTGCTGAATGCGGAACGCGAGGAACAAAATCGTAGGGAACAGCAACAGCATGAAGAACACCTCCAGCTCATGGAAGAATTTGACAGGCTACAACAACAAATGCAAGCATGGGAAGCTGACAGGACAGCTGAATTGGCAGCTGAAAGGGAAGCTCAAAGGGCATTTTATGCAGGACAGATTCAAGAAATTATGAGTGCAAGGGAGGCTGATAAAGAAGCCTTTAGGGAAGAGATCCAAGCATTACTAGCAGGACAAGCTCAGCCAGTGTTGCAACAGGTACTAGTAATGTAAAATGTTAATTTGTAAAACCTAGTCATTGAATGACTTTATTTCCTTTGGGTCTATAACTAACCATCTCTATTTGTCCAGCCAAACAACAATGTCACTGCAATTGCAGAGGAGATGGCTGTTGGAGACAACACAAGTACTCAAGTTGATGACCCTACCTTAGAGATGTTAGTGGACTCAAATCAGGTTGACTTTGAATTGACAACTTTTTAATGCTATCATCTAATACTGCACAAAATGGTGCCTAATTAATTTTATCCTTGCATCTAATTTGTTCCCAGGACAAGGAGCCTGAAGGCAACCTGGAGGATTCTCAAGAAAGGACAATTGTCGCTCGGCAAACAAGAAGTGCTAGAGCTGCAAAAAATGAACCATCTAAGGCAGCAGCGAGCAGATTCGTTACTCTACAGCAGTTGAAGCAGCAACCTAGTAAGAAACGAAACGACAACACCAGCAAGAAGCCAGCAGGTGATTGTTTCTGTTTCAGCTGTTAAAGTGTTTATAGTTGAGTTCATTACATGCTGTCATTCTGATAATTTTATGATGGTCAATTCATATAATTTTTTGATGAGCAAATCATAAAAGTTTATGATCAATAATGAAAACTTTGGTTTAGTGTCTACTGCTATGTACCCTTAATGTTAATTTTAGTTTACTTGATGCTAAAACATATGCCATTCATTCTATCCAGGAAGGTAAAGGCTTTGCGATGGAGCGACAAGTGATGGGATCGTCTTGGAGTCATCATCTTGCTGATCACGTGATGGGAGTGCTGATGAAGTGCTTCATTTCGTATCAATTAGCCTAGGATGATATTCATTTCGATCGTATCAAGTCGCCATTTAGATTTCTTTGAACTAGTGGAGGAGTGTGTGTGTGGTGGTCACAAACTTTTCTAGGAAAGTGCTACATGTGTGGTGTGGATGGAGTGCGAAACATTTAAGTATGTGGTGTGCTGTAATTTGATTACTACTTTTATGGTTAAATTGGGTTTTGATGCATGTTTGATTGTTTAATTGTTATGATTTATAATATAATATTATTTTTAATTGTTGGTGACACGTGGCAGTATGTACAAAAATAATAAAAGCGACACCATTCATTGCAAAAGATAATTTATTCTATCACAACCTACTTGTTTCGATGTCACAACAGATCGTGGCAACAAAGGGAGGTACACAAGTTGCAACCTACTTTTTTTGATGTCACAATGGGTCGTGGCAACAAAGGGAGATACACATGTTGCAACCAGTTTATCATGGCGGTAATAGAGGCATGAACTTTACTCAACCAAAACGTTTTTGGAAGCAATAGAGGAGATCACATGTAACAACCAATCACGTTATGTGGCAATAGAGTGTCCCACCTCTTGCCTCCAAACACACTTGGTAGCAATAGAGAGGGCACCCGTATTGCACCTAGACCCATTTCGTGGCAACATAGGAACCCACATATAACAACCAATTCCAGTTTGTGGCAATAGAGGGGTTGTCCCTGTAGCAACCATAATTGGGGTGTCGCAATACAACATTTTTGCAACGCTTCATTTTACACATTGCAACGCTTATAGATGGTGCAATTGAAACATCTGGCATCACCTAATGTGGTTGCGATAGGATGCATGGCAACCAACTCGAGTGTGGCGCTAGATGCTTGTTCCAATGCCTCAATGTGTTGCAATACGTAACCTCCTGCAACCACCAAAAGACAGTCGTGGCGAAATAGTTAATACCACCGGGCTTTACTCAACACCATTTAACAAAATGGTTTGGTTTCAATTGCTCATATTGCAACCAAAATAGGCTTATTACAACGTATTTTTGTTGATGCTAAAGGGGAAAAACCTTGTAGTGTTGATTGATCAGCTAGCATGACATGGGTAGATGTGGATGACATGGGTGGAAAGAACGAGTTTTCATAAAAATCTTTAGATAGAATGTTCACACTCGATCCTAAATCACACATGGCATTTTTAAAGACTTCACCAAAGATTGAGCATCTAATTATGGGACTACCAGGATCACCCTTTTTAACAGTCATGGTTTGATCTTCATAATAGTTAAAATATTTTATTTCAACCATATTTGCAGTTTCCATGTCAGGTTTAGCAGGAATTTTGCCAGTTTCAAAAGATGGTATGATAGCAGCAAGTTTGGCTAATTGGGTTTCTAACATCTTATTAAAACTTAATTGATTTTTCACAGCAGATGAGAAATCTTCCAATTTAGCATTTATATTCTCAAGGGTTTTATCATTTGACATTAATCGCTTATTCAAGAAATCAGTAGTTCTACCTTGTGAGTAAACTAAATTTTTCAAGAATGAGAAATTATCAGAATTCTGAAAATTAGAGCGGGGGAATAAATTGTTACCTTGAGAATTTGCAGGCTGATTTCATCCTTGATTCTGTTGATGGAAACCGTTGTTGTTGTTGATGAAGTACAAATCTTCATGTAACTCGGGGCAGTGGTTCCCAGAATGTCCGGTTTCTCCACAAACTTCACAAGTCATGTAGGATTCCAGAGATTGGACACTCTCTTGTTGGTTCATCTTCTCACAGCTGTCCAGCTTCTTTGCCAGCAGGTCCATCTTGGCCACGATCATGTCGGCATCCTTAAGGGAATGCATACCTCGCTTACGGGGCTGCAGTCTCTCGTCATTCCATCCTTGGTTCGACACCATCTTCTCTATGAGAGCCTTAGCATCTACAACATTTAGAGAAAAGAATGCACCGCTGGCGGTGGCATCCAAATGGCTTCTAGAGAGTGGGGTTAGGCCATGGTAGAAGTTCTGGATCAATAGACAGTCCTCCATACCATGGCGTGGACAAGCAGCGACGTACTCTTGCATTCTCTCCCAAGCCTCGGGAATAGATTCCTCGACTTGTTGCGTAAAGCTGGAGATTTTGTTGCGAAGAGCGTTCGTCTTGCCCATCGGAAGGAATTTGGTGAGAAAAGCATTGGAACAATTGTCCCATGTGTCTACATCGTTGTGATTGGTATAGAACCATTGCTTCGCTTTTCCTAGCAAAGAGAAAGGAAAGAGACGAAGACAGATGGCTTCTTGTGTTATCCCCTTAATGGTGAAGGTGCCGCAAATCTCCAAAAATTGTTGGAGGTGAGCATTGGCATCCTCATGAGCTTTGCCACAGAACGGGCTAGCTTGGACCATCGTGATCAGAGCCGGTTTCAACTCAAAATTGAGGTTGGCATCGATCACGTCTGGTCCTGTCGCTACATTGGTGGCAGAAGGAGCAGAAAACTCACGAATGGTCTTGTTGGCCATCGTGAAGATAGAACGAGATAAGAAAGAAAGAAGTTGAAAAAGATGAAGGAAAAAGATAAGAAGGACAAAGGAAAGAAAGAATGGGGTAAGACGGGATTCGCTAAGCGGGAGCTTATACGAAGATAAATTCGACACGGACTCAACCGATACACCGATTGCCTTCCCCGGCAATGGCGCCAGAAATGCTTGTTGGTAGTTCTTAACTTCACTAAAGATAGAGCTAGGCAACTATCCCCGGCAACGACCCAGAAATGCTTGTTGACACTTGCTAACGTCGTTACTAGGAGTAGACTATGGAGTCTATCCCTGGCAGCGGCGCCAGAAATGCTTGAAGCAAGTCCAGTCACTATACCTAAAGGAGTGAAGCTAAAGCAGCTATCTACTAATGTCAAATGGGGTTGTCAATCCCGACATTAGTAGGAGCTAGCTAGAGAGATTGCAATCTACCAGAAGGAGATTCTGCAAGCGCACAGAACTATCGTAGTAGCACTTCCTTGGGAGTACCAGGTGTCGATTTATTTGATCCCAAAGGAAGGCTAGGGTGGTGTATGAGTCGAGTCAAGGAGGGGATGAGAGTCGAAGAATAAGAAAAGGGAAAAGGAGAGAAAAGAAGATGAAAGGCTAGAAAGAATATATGGGTGGATAGGTAAGGATGAAATGGATGGTAAGGTAAGGTGGATGGATAGGTAGGTAAAAGGGGAATAGGATAACTAATGATAACTAACTAATAACTATTAACTACTCCCAGATAACCACGAAGCAAGATAACTACGAAGCAAGATAGGCAAATGTCAATTAAGCAACCAAGTTAACTAAAGTTTTATTCCTATCTTATCAAGTACCGAGGTGTACTAGCCTTTACCACTGACTTAGGTTGAACGCTAGCACAACGAGCCTTACTATTAAACTGGGCCAACTACGTGGTGGAATTCAAGGCGCACAGGGCTGTCACCACCTGCTTGCTACCACAGCTATCCGGGGGTCCAGCCGTATCTGAAGGTAAGTCTATAACTAAGCACCACGCTTAATTATATTCTAACTATCTCTACCCTAGCTTTGAATAGAGACACCTTTGCGGACGTCAGAGCAAATACTTGACTTAATAAGATAAACACTAAACTAATTAAGCAACCTATTGGCAAAGATCAAACACTAAGCTCACTAGAGATTAACTACTATGACTAAGTGAATTGAACTATAGGATAGCTAGGCACTCAAGCAATCAATCAAGTATACTACTCAATACTGGTAAGTAGAGTAAAGTAATACTTGAAACGATGAACTAGAATATAGTAAAGTGCTTGAGATACAAGAGCAAAACCTGAACTGGAGATGAAGGAAGACTCTTCCCAACTCCAGGACCGATCACTCGCATGCTACTACTCTTGAGCTAAGCCTTGAGCAGCGCTTCTGCGAGGGCAAAGATGCCTTGCTCTACTGGCTACCTACTTGCCTAAGCTTGGCTAAACCCTAAGCTATTAGCTCTCTAGCTCTAGCCTTGCTTTTTTGCTTCCTTTCCTCCTTGCTTGTGTGTTTTGAAGTGATGCCTCCTGGGGGTATTTATAGCCCAAGTAAGTGAGGGGGGTACTTATAGGGGGCAGCTAGCCGACCTAGGGCAAACCCTAGTGGCAGGCGCCAGCCCTAGGTGGCAGCCGCCACCCCCTCACCGTTGGATGCAACGTCATTGCTTCAACGTCATCCAGGAGCTCCAGAGAGGCGGTTGCATGTCCAGATAACCGCCATTCAGTCATGATCCACGCCACTCCCCTCCTGAGCCGTCTGATGCCACTGACCTACTGACCAAGGGCCAAGATTTGGCCTTGGGGAGGTCACACGGATCGGTGACGTGGCAGGGAGTGGACTTGGGCCAACTCAAGTGGCGGGCGCCACCTAGGGGTGGCGGGCGCCACCCCCCTGAGGCCCAATTGGGCCCTGCTGAGTGGGCTTGGCCTTTGGTGGTTCAAATATCCAAATTTGGTTCAAATCCTGCATTCAAATCAAAATCTATGGACATGTGGAATTCGGTTAGTTTGAAACCTATTTGACTACATTTCATGCCTTTTTGGTGAATTTTAGGGTAACATGGTGATGGTAAAACAGGTGTTTAAGGACCATCAACAATTCACTCGGTGGAGTGATTGCGCTGGCGTAAAGAAGAGGTCGGGGACGACGGCTCGGTGGGCAAGATGGGGAAGTCGCTGGCATGCGGGCCCCACGGACCAGAGAGAGAAAGGGGAATGCAGCGCTGCGCTACTGCGGCTGACGTGCGGGCCCGGTCGTGCAGTGAGAAGGGGGAAGGAGCGAGCGCAGGCTGCAGCGAGCCGGAAGCTTGGGCCGGCGGGCGAGCTTCGCGCGCGGGAAGGAAAAGAGCGTGGGCCGCTGGCGCTAGGCCTCCGTGTGCGCAAGAGAGGGGAAAGGAGGCGGGTCGGGAGCAGGCCGCAGCTTGTGCGTGGGCTGACACCCAGTTGGGCCGAGCGCGAGGTTGGAAAGGGAGGGAGGAAGAGAGCAGGCCAGGTCGGTTTCTAGAGTTGGGCTGAAAGGAGGGAGAGGGTGAGAGTTTAAAAGAAAGGTTTTTTATCTTTTTATTTTCAAAGCAAAACTTACTCAAAGTCAAACTAGGTTTGAATTCAAACCACCCAACACTATTCCTACACTCAAACAAAATATTATGCACCGGCATGAATGCAACAAAAATGTTTCTAAGCCCTAGGGTTTATTTTAATTATTCAAAAAAATTGTTATTTGACCTAGGTTAAATGCTTAGAAAATTAAATAAAAGCTCAAATTCATTACTAAATTTGGAAAATGAAATTTAGGGTGTCACAACTGCTCTGGGGTGAGAGTATCCTCAATACGCAAACTGCCACTGCGGCCTCCCCTCTCAGCACGCTCTGTGGCGTTCGCTACTGCCTGAGCTTGATCGGCCTCTCTCTATTGCCTGGTGCGCTTCCTGCGAGTGATCAGCTTTGCCTTCCCCTTCTCAGCACGAGAAGGCAGAGGGCGAGGAGGAGAATCCTCTAGGGCTCCACCGATGTTCTTGCAGCGCATAGCTGACAAGAACAGATTCAAACTAACACTCAAGGTTATGGACTGGCATTGAGAAGAACAACTGTCACTGAAAAACAACTGACCAGCCCAACTGACAAGAATCCTCTGACAAGAAGCTCCCCCTGACACTGAGAATCACTGCAGCTATCACATGTGAGGGTTGGCCTCGATTCGTACCCACGGGCTTGGCCCCGGGTTCACTGTCACTGACAAACTGACAAGCTACACTGACTCGCTGCAATAGAATAGATAGGAGTCAAAATAAGAACATATATATGCTAGAGGTAAGTGAAACCTATGGAAGCAGAGAAACTTAGATGAGAAAGGAAAAGGGCTCGCTACCTGACACGCGAACAAAACCGACCAAGAAAGGGGTAAGCACCGACGTTCTAGCACCCAGGTACCACGTCAAGGAGGTCTGCAAAGGAATCATGGCAAAACAGGGTTTAATTTGCTTAGAATGGGGGCTTAGGCATTTTATCGAACAAGTGAAGCACACTGGATATGAAAGGAGGGGGTGGTGCTCACTATTCGGGTTTAGTCGGCCGGAGGAGAAGGCTTGCCGGAGTTGAGGAAGTTCCTGGGGAAGCAACAGTCAGAACGAGGACTCCGGCGAGGGGAGAGCGACCGCCGACAAACCACGAAGATGGTGCAGCCTCCGACGAAGGAGCTCCGATGGAGATCAATGGTGGCTCCGGTGGAGAAACTGCGGGCGAGACGGAGGAGCGAGACGACGGAGCTGAGGAGCGGCGGCCGGTGGTGGGTGAGCGAAGGTGCTAGGGTTTGGCAAGCACGGCGATGGCAGAGCGGTCGGGCTTGGGTGTTGGCACAAATGAGGACGAAGGCAAAAATGACGCATGGGACCCGATATGTCAGTGAAAAGAACGAACTGCGCCGCTTAAAGGAGCATCAGACGCTCTGATGTGATCACATCGGACGCTTGAAAGAACTAGTTTGATTTTGGTTAATTGATGAAACCTATTTGGTCTAATCCTATTGCTAAGCATGTGTGTAGCTAATGAGAAAGGATTACGACTAAGCCTTTGATGGAGCTAGCTAGATGGCGACCATGTTGAATGCTGACGGCCACAAGTTCTCAAGTGATGATATGCTCTATCTTCGGTGAAATGGAAAAGGGAAAAGATGTCGTTGCTCAAGTTGAGACTTTAGTTTTATCTTTCTCTTGAGTGATAGGCAAGCCGGACTATCAAGAGGAATACATTTGTGGCTAGCTAGATGTGGAGAAAAATGCTCATGACGTCTAACTTCTAGCGGTTAAGAGACACCACACACTCACGAACACATAGAAGTTTTCTGGGTGTGGTCGGTAGTACCGACCAAGGGTGTCGGTAGTACCGCCTAAGGGTGCTGCGTGCAATGCTCTCTGGATTCGGTCTCAGTTGAGAGCGGTAGTACCGCTATAGATCCGGTACTACCGGGCTCGATAGTACCGACCCTCAGGTCGGTAGTACCGAGGATCTAGGTTGTTTGACACCCTCTCTGTGTTGAGTTTAAGTTGGCTTGGCGATTGTAACGCTTTAGGAACGGTAGTACCGACCCTCGGTAGTACCGACACCCTGGTAGGTGGTACCTTGGTCAGAAGGTGTTCTGCGAAGCTCTTTGTGTAGATCTCAGGTTGGCCTATCGGTAGTACCACCATAGGGCCGGTACTACCAACCACCGGTGGTACTGGCCAGAGGGTCGGTGGCTCCATCGGGTCAACGGTTGCTGTAACGACTATTTTTTGTACAGTCGGTACTACCGACCTAGGGGGTCGGTACTACCGACTATGGCACAGTCAGGACATGCATAAGTAGCCGCTCGACCGGCTTCTAACCGTTACCTCTCCCATTCACCTGACCTAAGAGAAGAAAGAGAGCTCCCAAATGTTGACCAAGCTCCTCTCTCTCCCCCTTTGATTCTAGAGTGAATCTCTTGCAAGATTTGAGCTAGGGAAGTGAGATTAGAGAGTGAGACTCATCGATCTACGTCTAGAGCACTTGGATCCAACATCTCTCTGGCTTGATTTGTATTCTTCACTCTTGGGTTCTTGGAACCCTAGCCGGTTAGGTGTTCTTCGGTTGTTGCCTATGATTGACTCATTTGTGAGGGCACTCCGAAGTGTTTGTATTACCCTCGTGATTCTTAGTGAAGAAATTCAACTAGCCTTTGTGGTTGCTTGAATGAGGCAAGGAGGTGAAAGAGACTCCAACCTTAGTGGTCACCTCAACAACGGGGACGTAGGCACCTCTTCGTGAAGGGGCCGAACCTTGAGTTAAATCTTGTGTCTCATGTTCTTGTTGGATTTGTATCTTTGGATATTTCGTTTGCTCTCGTTTTCTTCCTCCCTCCACTCTCATTCTTAGGTGTGGGAAGGCTCGATCTACAATTTGGGAGGAGCCACTACTTGGACAAGGTAAAAACATCATCTACATCTCCTAGGAAAACCTTGTTCTAAGCTGGATTCAATTTTGCATCTCGTTCATCCTGATTTCGTAGCTGCTCCTAGGTTGTCGGTAGTACCGACCGTTGGAAACGGTAGTACTAAACCCTGTAGTACCAGCCCCTATAGTCGGTAGTACCATTGTGTGATTTGATATCCATTTTGAGCTTTGTGTTTTAGGATTCTAGATTTTTAAATAGGCTATCCCCCCCTCTAGCCATTTGGACCTTTCAACGCTTCGATGTGATCACATCAAACGCGTCGATGCCCATCCAGAGAGTTCCAAAACAGCCAAAATTGCATCGGACGCGTCCTATGCCTTGGCATCGGACGCTGGCCAATGCCCGATGGGACATTAGACATGCAGGTGCCCCTACATCGGATGTGACACCAACACTGTTTCAGCTGGAGTTGCCTACGGTGGGGACATCGAACGCTGAGCCTTAGCGTCTGATGCTGCAATTTGGACTGTTTTGAGTTTCTTTGTTGCGGCTCTCTCTCCCAACCAAGTTCCAACTGAAATAAGAAGCAAATAAACACCAGTTGGAACCTAGTATGAGCATCCTCGCATAAACCCTCAATTTTATAAATAATTTGCTATAGGCTAAGTATCTTTTTAGGAAAATATGCGATATGAAGGACCGAGAATGCAAACAGAAAGCGACCAGAGGGGGTGAATGGGAGCTTCAAATTTTCCTTTCGGAAACTTGTCGTCACTATCCCGAAACTCAACCCCAAGAGCAAACCAAGAGCTTGCAAGTGTCCACGACCCTAGATGTAGGGTGGATGCTTCCAAGAAGCACAGCGGGACACTTCACAACTCCAGAAACTCAACGCAAAAGAAGAAAACCAAAACCGACAACGGACGTGCGAACCGCGAATGAATCAGTGTCGTGCACCAGGGCAAGTACACCCGGGACATTTTGAAGAAATTCTACATGGGTGAGGCCAAGCCTCTTCCAACACCCTTGGTGACTACGACGGCCCTGGATGCGGACAAGGAGGGAGAAGCAGTGGTCCAGAAGGAGTACCGAAGTATGATCGGGTCGCTGCTGTACCTGACGGCGACACGCCCGGACATCCAGTTCGCGGTGTGTCTTTGCGCGCGATTTCAGTCTTCGCCGCGCACCTCTCACCGTCAGGCAGTCAAGCGCATTATGAGGTATTTATCCTTCTCTCCAGAATTCGGGATTTGGTATTCTGCTTCCTCCACCCTTTCCCTTTGCGGTTATTCCGATGCCGATTTTGCTGGTTGCCGTATTGATCGCAAGTCCACTTCTGGGACTTGCCAGTTTATTGGTTCTTCTCTTGTTTCGTGGTCTTCTCGCAAGCAGTCTAGCGTCGCCCAGTCTACCACGGAGGCTGAGTACGTTGCTGCGGCTAGCTGCTGTTCCCAGTTACTTTGGATGATGGCCACTTTGTGTGATTTTGGTCTGAGCTTTTCTCGTGTTCCATTGCTTTGTGACAGCACGAGTGCGATTAGCGTTGCTAAGAACCCCGTGCTGCACTCGAAGACCAAACACATTGATGTGCGCTTTCATTTTCTGCGAGACCACTATGAGAAGGGTGATATCGACCTTCGTCATGTCGATACTCATCATCAGCTTGCTAATATTTTTACCAAGCCTTTGGACCAATCAACCTTTAATTGGTTGAGAGGTGAGCTTGGTGTGTGTTTCCCCTTTTAGATGGGGGAAATACTTTGGATTTTGTATGATACACTGACTTTTTGTTTTCAGTTGTTTTTGCTTCTTTTTTATTTCTTCGTGCATCTTTTGCATTTCAGCATACACTTTTACATTCTGAGCTTCATGTGTATAATCTGAAGAATGTAACTATGCTCTATGTAGTTTTTGCTCCGATGCTTTATGTTGATGTTGTAGCTTATGCTCTTTCTGATCACTAGGGCATACTATGAGCTGAGCTATTTTTGAATGGTGAATTTGATAATGAACTTAAAACTTGAAAATGTTCACCATTGAGATATGCAACTAGCATGTGTAGGATGTGTTGAAGTCACATGTGCTTTTCATATATGCTACGTTGCTATGTCTCTAGTGTTGAGTCATTCACTTGCTTGGTATGTCATATTCTGTTTAAAATCTGAACCAAGTTAAGTAAATTGGAAAGATCGAGATGGGTTTGCTTGTTAGCACCTCATAGTTTCGAGACTGTTTCTCATTGCACTTTGAGTTAAACTTGAGCTGTGTAGTGTATGACCGAACTGTTGCTTTAAGCTTCTGATTGCTTATGCATAGGCTTCGCACAGTTGGAAAGTTAGGCAATAACAAACATTCAACCTCTCGCAGTCACATGCTGTTTTCTGAACTTGTGTAATTTCACCGCTGCATCTTCGATTAAAATCTGAAATCACAAGTATATGCCTAAATTGGTATCAGCATGATGTTTAAACTATGCTAGGGGTAGTTCACCTTGTATACATGATTAGCACTTGTTTGACTACCTGTCTATACATGTCTGTGCTATTTTGATGGTGAATACCTTTTCGGCTACAAACTGCTCTTTTGCTCTTATTTCAGACTTAGTGATCAGTTTGAGCCTTTGCTAGCATTCTGTGCATGTTTCTGAGTCATCGGATCAGAACTCTGTAGAGCATCTTTGCACCCTTTTGAGTATACTCCTGAAGCTCCTAACTTGCATTTTAACTCATATGCATTTTTGAAGGGGGAGCATTGGTCTTGATTAGTGCATTTTCAACTAAGAGGGAGAAATTGGGGAGAAATTGCAAATCATAACTCTCCTTTTGCTTAGGGGGAGCCTTCCTGGTTGTTTGCACTATTCGAGGGGTAGTTTGCTCCGGATGAGTTTTTGACATTTTCAGTTGGGTTGGAGCTGTTTGCTAGTTGTGTTGAGCCTTTGCCTCTTTCTTGAGGAATTAGCATTTGCTTTTCAGTTTTCCAATTGGTGTCGAGCTTTTTCCCTTAAGCTGGTAGCAGTGTGTATCGAGCTTTCTTTGCTAGTTGTGTTGAGCCTCTGTGCCTCTTTCTTGAGGGACTAGCATTTTGCTCTGATATTTTTACTTGATATTTGCTAGCGGTGTTGAGCCTGTTCTACCTCTTCTTGAGGGCTAGCTTTGCTTTGCTTGGTTGCGTCGAGCCGTTGCCCATGTCTTTGGGGACCAAGTTGTTTCGCTCTTTCCACTTGACCTTCTTCGGCTTTGCTATGCTTTTGGGTCATTTGGTTGAGTTCTCTCTCCTTCCCCTTCTTCCTTCTTCTACTCTCTTATGATTTGTGTTGGTAGTTGACAATGCACTCATCAAGGGGGAGATTGCGGATACATGGGTGTATGCCGAGTCTCTAAGTGATGAGTGATTGTCAAGTCGGATGATGCGCATGTTCTTTGGCTTGTGTTGTGCAGGTGTCGAGCACGGATGCAATGATCAAAGGCAAGGTGAAGGTCAAGTAGAGACGTGCCGTGCCGATGGACCGAGAGTGGCGAAGGGCGGACGTGAGGCTTGGACTGAGGGACCAGAGGCTCGAGGATCAGCTGTGGTGACTGGCAGCCTGTGGCAGCTACAAGTGAAGACTTGCGGTCATGTGTTGCCTGAGTCGTGGACTTGGGGACACGTGTCGGTGGACGAGGTGCACAGGAGGTGCATCCCATCTACGGCGTCGGTTTGGTGGTTGAGCCAGAGAAAAACCATCGGGTGGACGGTTTCCAGGTTTTGGCCTCAAAACCTGGGTACGGATGGTTTCCGAGTTTGGCCACAAAACTCGGGCTAAGGACGGTTTCCAGGTTTGGGCCTCAAAACCTGGGCGCTGAGGGTTTGCTGAGTTTGGCCTTAAAACTCAGAAGCTGGTGGGCTGGTTTCCTGGTTTGGGCCTCAAAACCGGGGGTTGGCTGGAAAGGCTGGTTTCCCGGTTTGGGCCACAAAACCGGGGGTGCAGAGTGAGGGCGGCACGTGGTGGCAATCGGGAGGTTGCGTCGAGGCAACGCTACGAGTTGTGCGGGCGTGGCCGTTGGATACACCTACCACCGAGTTGGTCCAGAATAACCTTAGGGTTTAGCTGGTTCGCTCTGTAATTAGAGAGGGGTAGAGTAGGAATTAGAAATTAGGATAAGTAGAGGGAGACACCCTCCTCCCTTCCTATCTCAGTTAGTCATCTCAGTCATTTGCTCTTTTGCTTCTAGGGTTTCCTGCTCTCCCACATCCCTACTGTAGCGAACCTGAGATCCACAGAGAAGAGAACAATACCTCTGTGCCCGTGAGATTTTGAGGAAGTGAGACCGTAATCCCACTGTTGTAGCGTGTGGTAGCCACACGGTTGCAAATTCGTGGTTGTGATTCGCGTCTCGTTCGTGTTCTTCGCGGAATCCTTTTCTCCACGATTTTCCCGTCGGTTGATCTCTTTGTTCGGTTCATCTTTTGAAAATCCGTTTGAACCAAGTTGTTCTAGATCGTGAGGCACTTCTTTCGACCGAAGGAATTTACTTCTAACCTCACGGTCTAGGAGATCGATCGATTTTTTGTTTCGGGTCAAGTTTTTCTCCTTTCCCTGAATCTTTTCGTTTCATCGATTTGGAGATAGGTTCGAGCCATGATCTCTTAGAGATAGCTCACTATCCTCCTTGTGACTCTACTCACCAAGTTTGAACCCTAGAGGTTTCGTTTTGGGTGAGATCGAGTCGAATCGGTGGACGAGCAGCTGTTTCGTGGGGTGACCGGACGCTGGACATTCATTGACCGGACGCTCCCTGTGAGTCCGGTCGTTGAACAGAGTGCAATATTTTTCACGTGATTGACCGGACGCTTGGATCACTCACTGACCGGACGCACAACTTTCACTATTCATCGGTTGTTTTGTCAGTTGACCAGACGCACAGGCTGTGACCGGACGCACTGCTTCACAGAGTCCGGTCCAACACAGTAAGGGTTCAAAACTGATTTGGCTTGACCGGACGCGTCCGGTGGGTTGGGACCGGACGCAGGCAGAGTCCGGTCAGCACTGCTTCTGCACGTTTTCGTTCGCAGTTTGTTTATCCGTTGTCGGATTTGGTTTCCGTCTTTTGCGTTGAGTTTCTAGAGTTGTGTAGTGTTCCGCTGTGCTTCTTGGAAGCATCCACCCTACATATAGGGTCGTGGACACTAGCAAGCTCTAGGGTTTGCCTTTGGGGTTGATTTACGGGACAATGGCAACAAGTTTCCGAAAGGAATTTTGAAGCTCCCATTCACCCCTCCTCTGGTCGCTTTCTGATAGCATTCTCGGTCCTTCAAATCACGACCACAAAATTGCAACCGTGTGGCTACCACACGCTACAACAGTGAGGTTACGGCCTCACTTCCTCAAAATCTCCAGTACACAGAGGTATGGTTCTCTGCGGATCTCAGCTAGCTACATCAGGGGATTGGGAGAGCAGGAAACCCTAAGTGCAAAGAGCAAATGACTAAGATCAATGGGGAGGTGGGTGTCTCCCCCTACTTATCCTAATTCTAAACTATTCCTAATCCCCACTCTACCCCTAACTACTTACAGAGCGAACCAGCTAAACCCTAGGGTTATTCTGGACCAACTCGGTGGTAGGTGGATCCGATGGCCATGCCCGCACAACTCGTAGCGTTGCCTCGACGCAACCTCCCGATTGCCGCCACGTGCCGCCCTCGCTCTGCACCCCCGGTTTTGTGGCCCAAACCGGGAAACCAGCCTTTCTAGCCAACCCCCGGTTTTGAGGCCCAAACCGGGAATCCATCCCACCAGCATCTGAGTTTTGAGGCCCAAACTCAGCAAACCCGCAGCACCCAGGTTTTGAGGCCCAAACTTGGAAACCGTCCACCCGATGGTTTTTCTCTGGCTCTACCACCAAACCGACGCCGTAGAAGGGATGCACCGCCCGTGCACCCCGTCCACCGACATGTGTCCCTAAGTCCACGACTCAGGCAACACATGACCACAAGTCTTCGCTCGTCGCTGTCCCAGGCTGCCAGCCACCACAGCTGATCCTCGAGCCACCGGTCCCTCAGTCCAAGCCTCACGTCCGCCCTTCGCCACTCTCGGTCCATCTGCACGGCACGTCTCTACTTGACCTTCACCTTGCTTCTGATCACTGCATCCGTGCTCGACACCTGCACAACACAAGCCAAAGAACATGCGCATCATCCCAGTTGACAATCACTCATCACTCAGAGACTCGGCATACACCCATGTATCCGCAATATCCCCCTTGATGAGTGCATTGCCAACTACAAACACAAATCATAAAGGAAGCAGAAGAAGGAAGAAGAGGAAAGATGAGAGAACTCAACCAAATGACCCAAAAGCATAGCAAAGTCGAAGAAGGTCAAGTGGAAAGAGCAAGACAACTTGGTCCCCATAGACATGGGCAACGGCTCGACGTGACCAAGCAAAGCAAAGCTAGCCCTCAAGAAGAGGTAGAACAGGCTCAACACCGCTAGTAAATACCAATTGAAAATATCAAAGCAAAATGCTAGTCCCTCAAGATAGAGGCACAGAGGCTCAGCACAGCTAGCAAAGAAGCTCGATACCAATGCCTTACGGCCAACAGAAAGCAGCAAAAACTCTCCCTCGATTAGTGCAACCAGGAAAGCTCCTCCTTAGTTCAAACGGAGGGTAATGATTTGCAATTTCTCCCCCTTAGTTGAAAATGCACTTATCAAGAAACAGTTCTCCCCCACAGAAGATGCACCACCAAAAGTGCCAACCAGAGAAGTTCTCCTACCAACAGGAGAAGTTCACCCCTTCCAAAATGCATATGAGTCAAAATGCAAGTTAGGAGCTTCAGGAGTATACTCAAAAGAGGGCAAGATGCTCTACAGAGTCCTGATTCGATGACTCAGAGAATGCACAGAATGCTAGCAAAAGCTCAAACTGATCACTAACTCTGAAATGAGAGCACAGAGAGCAGTTTTTAGCCGAAAAGGTATTCACCATCAAAATAGCACAGACATGTAAAGACAGGAAGTCAAACAAGTGCTAAACATGTATACAAGGTGAACTACCCCTAGCATAGTTCAATTATCATGCTGATACCAATTGAAAAATGAAGCATATACTTGTGATTTCAAATGTTAATCGGAGTTGCAGCGGTGAAATTACACAAGTTCAGAAATCAGCATGTGACTGCGAGAGGTTGAATGCTTGTTATTGCCTAACTTTCCAACTGTGCGAAGCCTATGCATAAGCAATCAGAAGCTTAAAGCAGCAGTTTCGGTCATACACTACACAACTCAAGTTTAACTCACAGTGCAATGAGAAACAGTCTCGAAACTGTGAGGTGCTGTAACACCCTAGGTGTTAAGCAACCCTAAATGCATAACTTGCCATCTCATGAGCATAAAGCATCATCATCTCATGTTGCATTTCTTTTGTTAAGTGTCATTTCATGTGAGCTTTTGTAATGCTATGCTTGATGGAATTCTTGTTTGTCTTGTTTGTGGAGTGCTTAAGTCTCCTTAGTAGTTGGACCTTGATGGGGAGTCAAAATGAAGCTAGGTTTATGTTGGTCATTTTGGCTAACTAAGTCTCTAACCCTAGTTGCCTTGATAGAGCCCTAGGAGTCCTTTTGTTTGACTAACTAAGACATTCTTGATAGAAGCTTTGCATGGCTGTGGGCCCTTAACCAAAAGTGTGTAGAATTTAGAGTAGAACAAAAGTTGTTTAAGGCCCAACCCATGAAAATGGGTTTACCAAGGTGTTTTAGGACCCACAAGGCAGATTTGAGGGAGTTTAGACTTAGAAATTTTTCTAAGTCTCTAACTGACCAAACAGTTTCGTGGAGCCAACTTTGGAGCTTTCTCGGGAGCAATCTAGGCCGAACCAGAGACCAATCTTGTAACCAAAGTTGTAGCTGACATGTAGCTCTAAGTAAAGGAGCAAGTGGTTTAGCGTTTCACCGAGCGGATTAGGAGTTAATCGCGTGCAAAGATCGGTTGTCAGTCGGCCTGACGGCCACTGAACCGGGCCGGGCCGTGCCGTGCCCGCGCGCGCGCGCGGCGTCATGGCCGACCGCGCCAGGACTTGGCCGCCGCGTGGCGCTCGACGGCCGGCCAAGCTAGCGTCCGCGCTCGGCGTGGCAAGCGGCAAAGCCAACCCCGCCTCGCCTGTCTGAACTCCTCCCTCCATTCTGTCGCCGCGCTCCTCTTCCCCCTCCCGCTCTCGCTCTCGTCCTCTCGCCGGGGCCCGAGTGGAAAAGGGGAAATCCGCCGCCGTTCGCCGCCGTTCCGCCACCGCACCATACATCCAACCTCCCACCAAGCTTCGCCGTGAGCTCCCACACCTTGTGTTATCCTTAGCGCTCTATGAGAGACCGTAGGCAAGCCCCGGGATGAGCCGCCGGCACGGTCGCCATGACCGCCGAGCTCGGTCCACCGTGGCCGGCCTCCGTCTCATGGTCGCATGTTGCCCTAGCGCGTGTTTAGGGGTCAGTGAGGTCCAAGGAGGGGTTGGAGAGTGATGGTTTAGCCGATTAGGGTTAGGTGCCCACGGAACGCCGATGTCCGCCCTGTCCGCCATGACCGGCAAGCTCGGTCCGCCGTGGCCAACTTCCTTCCCGTGGCCGTCCGTCGGTCTTAGCTCGTGTTCGCGAATCGCCGAGGCTCGTAGAAGGTGTTGGAGGTGTCGGTTAAGCCGATTAGGGTTAGGTAGTGCTAGTACGCCGCCGTCCGTCGTTGCCAGGGTCGCCGAAGATGGCGCAGCCGTGGTTGCCGGTGCTCGGAGCCAGAGCCCTGGCTTCTGAGCCTCGGGTTAGGTTTACGAAGGTCGCCGGAGTAGGATTCGGGAGTCCGTTTAGCTCGTCGTGGCCGGAGTCGGCCGGCGTAGCTCGCCCGTGCCGCCGTGTCCGCCATCGTCGACGGCGAGCTCTATCCGAGCATGCGTCGGGCTAGATAGGGGCACCGTCGGGTGCGGAAGGAGAAGGGGAGTCCATTGGTGGGGTTAGTTTCGCCGGAGAAGTCGCCGACGGCGAGCTCCGCCGTGGTCAACTCCTCCCCTGTCTCGGTGGGGATGACAGGTGGGGTCAGTTTGACCCGAGGGCCTGCGCGTCAGTGAGTCAGGTTCCGTCTGTGTGCACTGGTTTGGGTGCACGTAGCAGTTTAGGTTTGAATGTTTTTCAGGGTTTTGTTTAAATAGTTTTTAGAAATTGTTGTAATGCTTGTTAATTCATATCTTGCCAAATATAAATGCTAAAAAGGTGAAACAAGTTTTGTTAGGATTGTTATGTTGAGGTCTATGCATGAAAAATATAATATGTCCAGTTTGTGGTGATTTTCTGTGTAGTTATATTTAATTCATGTTTAGGCTGAAATCTTGTTAAATGCATAGTAAATTGTATGTGTCTCAAAAAAATGTGATTCTTGTTTTGTTAGGTTTGTGTTGAGGACTAGTTTCTGGGAAAAATGAAAAATGAGGTTGCCTTGTGAAATAATTTGGCAGTAGTAATTAAAATGATTAAATGTTGTTTTCTTGTTTATTTTGTAATAATTAAAATATGAAGAGTATGGACTTGGTAAATTTTACTGACTGCTCTTGTGCTAGGAAGTTCAGAAAAAAATTATGAAATCTGTTGTTTGATACTTTGTGCTAGGGGGTGTAGTTCAAAGCACCTTTTCATGATAGAATTTGTCTTTTTCATAGGGGGTAGAGTCTAGGTCCAAATGGGGTGAAATTTGGACAGAGGATTAGATTAAGTGTTGTTAATCTCCAGTAATTTTTATAAATTTTTGTGAAGCTGTCTAGGATAGGTTACTGTTATAGGCCTATTTAACTAGATTTAATTCTACAGATAATTAGAGGGTAATAAACCCGTTAAGCAACTTTGATGTGGTGACAACAAGACTTAGTAAGTAGTATGTTAAATTAAGTAAGTGAGTAGCAGTAGATGGCATGTGCTTATCTCCTGAATTGTTACTCCATGTTGCATCACCATGGATCCCATGTGCATTCATGTTATTCATTCGTGTACCGCATCATGCAGGATCGGTAGTGGAAGCCCAGGAGACGCCGGAGGAGCAGCGTCAAGAGGAGACACCCGAGGAGAGGATCCCGGAAGGAGATGCTGAGGACCTGCCGGAGTGCCGTGATCACCGCCCCGCCGACTTCGAGCGAGGCAAGCCCCGGAGCATTTTTCTCCTACGGTTTGCAAATTACCGTTTACAAGTTAACCTGATATGATTGTTGCATTAGGTTATAGGAGTTGTGGGATACCGTTGCTACATTAATTAATTATCCTTGTCCACCTGCAAATATTACCTTGTTATCCCTGATAAGTCTAGGCTCGTTTATGCTTAGCCCTGCTTAGACCGGTAAAAGTCGGGTGATTTCCTGTCTCCCGCATATAGGTGGATACTAAACATGTTTAGCCTCATGCTATTGTGGAATATAACCATGTGATAATGAATTTGAGACCGGGCGGGATGTAGGGGCAGCAGGACATGGGTTCTGTGTGCTAGTAGTCTCCCGTCTGTGTCGATTAGGAACCGACGAAGGCACACCTCAGTCATTTTGAACGCGTCAATCACTTAACGGAGCAGGTGCGGGTACCTCCCGTGAAGCCGAGTAAGGTGTTTCGAGCCGGTGATGGAGACGTTGACGCCTAACACCCAGGGCCTTACATGTACCGTGGGCAACTATTCTGATCGACCTGGCATGGTCCGAGGGCAGGCAGGGCCTGATCGACCTGGCATGACCGTGGGCAGTTAATAGCTTGAGCGACCTGGCATTGAGATAACCCTCGGTGTAGAAGGGTCCATGGCCGTCCCGCGATTTGGGTTCTCGAACCTCCTGAATTGGTTGTCAACGGCCACCTGGCAGGGTGTGACGGGCGAGTGTGCGACATTTTATTCCCAGCTGGTAGGAATCGATTATAATCGCCATCGCTCCTGGTTAGTGAGTAACTTGACTGAGCATGTGTTACCGTAGTAATATATGGAATTAATGATGGTTATGGTTGGTGAATCTGAAAGGCTATTAATGAAATAGTCACTCTTGCTTGAATAAGTAGTCAAGTGTTTGCTCTAGATCAGGTGCAAATCTAGATAATCAGGCTGATTACATAAAAGTGACTGCTAATACTCTAATGATGATGATTTAATAATAAAATGCTTTTATGCAAAAAGGTAAGTGTGGCCAACCCCAGATACAGCCTTGCATAATCCTTGGTGTTGATTATTTCTGGTTTATGACGGGTAAGTCTAGCTGAGTACCTTCTCGTACTCAGGGTTCTATCCCTTGTTGTTGCAGATGGGCAATGCTTCTTCGGCTATTGCGAGAACTGTCTGTACCCCGTCGAGGGCAGTGACTAGACCATGGGCATGGTCAACTCTTATCTTCCCTGCTGCTTTTGTGGACTGATCAAGCATATGGCACTGTATTGTGAACTAAGGACTTGTGTTTCAAAACTATGTCGCTTCCGCTTTTGAATTCAAACTATGGTTTGTAATAACTGTTGAACTCCGATGTATTTGAACTATGTGCGAACTGAATGTATGTCGTGGACATGTACGCTAATCTATTATGATCTTGGTTAAAGTTGAATGACTTGAAATCCTTCGAGATTTCTGGACTACCGGGTTTATACGAGCTTAAGTACTTGTAGTCTCTGTGCAAGCAGCGATTCGGTGCTTAATCTGGTATAAATTGGTCGGTTCTGTCACAGCTAGCATCGGAGCGTGGTTAGTGTTACTGTTCATGATTCTAGCATCAGAGCGTGGTTAGCGTTACTGTTCATGATTCTATTTGAAAAACTGTATTTTGAAATAAAATTCCTCCATTGTCAAAACTTGTAGCTATAGTAGGTTCTGAAAGACCCTTCTTATAAAGATTTAGGTGTGCCATTGATCAAGTCCTTATGCCCAATACGAACTTAGGTGGCTATTTAAGTACTAACTTCGGGGGTCGTGCATCATACTTATTTTCTGTTTATTCTGTCGTCCATACGGCAAGGGTGAAATTGTATGGATGCTATTCCTCGGAATAGTAATGTATGGATCAATTGCCTCTACGCTAAAGGTAATGAGAGTTATGAGAGCATGATTGGACAACCGCCAATCTAGGGAAGTGCTTATATGATACTGATGCGTATACCTGTTCCACACAAGTATATGTGAAAGTATTGATTGTGGGAGTAATAATTTCTGATGGGTGCATATACTGCTTACGTGTATACCGGGTGTACACCTAAGTGAGTATTAGATTTAAAATTCTGCAGTGCATGATATTCATACTGTGGGAAGGGCTGAAGTGAGTTTCTGCAGGTACGCTAACTTGGGAACGTGTAGTACGTTTAGTTAATGTTATGAGTGAGCGTGTATGCCACCGCCTAGCCGTTAGATTGTTAGGCAGTGAGGACGTATGAAACGTGCATGCATCATGATCATATAATCTTGCATTAATCTTACTTCCTTCCTTATGGTTTCCGTCCCGTTTTTCTAATAAAAGTTGTTCTCAAACTAATAAAAATCTATGTGTGGGTACACTTCTTACAGATGGCACGCACCAAGCGCACTGCTCGCAAGTCCACGGGAGGCAAGAGGCCTAACTACATGCTGGGGCCATGGACCGATGAGGGATCAGAGGACTTTTTGGGAGAATTTGGGATGCCCACTATCCTCTGGAGAGTTCTGCACCTGGTCGGATATCAGGAGGGCCAGGAGCCGCAGTACGACTGGCACCGTGTGCAGTTGTCAGAGGATCATCACGTGTACACAGTGGAGGTGGACGTACCCAGCCGCGATGAGCAGGATCACGTCTGGTGCCGTCGAGTGTTTGCTTTGCAGGGGAGGACCCCCTGGGATGCAGCCAACAGGGTCGCATACACAGTTCTCCGGGACATTATGGAGGACCATCCAGAGGTGGTTGCCCAAGCTACCGCCAGTATCTTCCCGACGACAGACCCTTACCAGGCAGTGTGGCGTCAGCCAGGCGCTACCGTACTTGAGGCTAGCTCTCTTGAGAGGGAGCATTGTGCTGGACCAGCAGGGAGTGCTATGGCTGCTCTGATGGCTACTTATGGGTGCCTGTCGCGCAGCTATGATCATCTGGATCATATTCTTAGCGAGGAGATGGCTGCCCAACATCGCCGGCGGGAGGAGCACACTACAGAGATAGACCTCCTCACTACACAGCTAGCTCAGTTGACAGTAGAGAGAGACCAGGCACTTCAGAGGGAGCAGGAGACTGCTCATCAGCTTGCCATTCAGCAGGGGTCGACTACTTTCTTGGCCTCGGTCATGAGGGAGACTGAGGAGGCGCTTCGAGGAGTTTGTGTTGAGGGCATTCGTGTTTCAGAGGAGAACAGGCTGCTGAGGTTGCGAGTGGGAGACCTAGAGCTGCAACTCCATCACCTGCAGGACTACAACGACCGTTTGCACGAGGAGATCCATCGCAGGGAGAATGAGAGGAACCCCATCTTTCCCCAGGAGGATCCGGAGCCAAGTAGTTCTTCTAGTAGTTCTTCAGATATGTCTAGTGAGGACGGTGACGTTGGTGAGATCGCTAGAGAGTAGTCTAGATCGTATGCTTAGCGTCTAGATGGTCTTTTGCGTATGTTGGCACGCCCGATCTTTTGGTGTGTTGGGCTGGATGTAAGCATGGGTAGCAGACTTATGTGATGTGTGTGAGACCTTGGAAAGTCCCATATGTATGGGCAAAACTATGGATGTTATATTATCTTTTGCATGATGTGTTAAGTGATCTGGTTATGTGTTGATGCGATGTGGATTGAAATTCATTGTACCTCTGTCATTGTTTGGTGAATCATTTTTCCGAATAATTTCAGTGGGTATGATTTATTGTTCTCTACAAGTTGCAACTTCGCCTAATGGTCGCTTACTATCCTATATGCAGATGACGACAACTCGTAGTGAAGCAGGCGGTAGTGGTGGAAATGAGGACCCCAGAGAAAATCGCAATCCACCACCTCCTCCACCCCTGACGGCTGAGCAACTTTTTGCTCAATTTCTTAGAAGCCAGCGCAACATCGAAGCTTTACTGAGGGAGAACTTGGCGCAGGGACATCAACGCCCTAAGCTGAACCAATATAGTTCTTTCAAGGATTTCTTGGATACTAAACCGCCTATCTTCAAGGAAGCTACGGAACCGTTTGAGGCAGAAGAATGGCTGCATACTATGGAGCAGAAGTTTCGTTTGCTCAGGCTCACAGAAGAACTAAAAGCAGAATATGCCGCACACCAGTTGCAGGGACCAGCCGGGATTTGGTGGGGACATCACCGCACCACCTACCCTGCCAATGTTCCCATCACTTGGAGGGTGTTTACTGCTGCTGTCCGAGGTCATTACATTCCGCCGGGTTTGACCCAGATGAAGGTGGCCGAGTTCATGAACCTGACACAGGGGACTCGATCTGTTACGGAGTACCATCACATATTCAATTCACTGGCTCGTTATGTCCCAGACTTCGTTGACACAGACGCTAAGAAGATTGCTAGTTTCAAGAGAGGCTTGAACACTAAAATGGGAAAGTCAGTGGGTACATCGTCTCGTACCAATTTCAGTGACTTCATAAGTGACTGTCTGATTCAAGAGAATCATAACAACAAGCATGCTGCTAGCAAGGCCTGGAAGAGGACCTTTGAATCAGGATCATCACAACCCAGAGGACCACCAGCTCAGCGAAATCTGTATCGACCACCAGCGCCGGGGGCACGTTTTAGGCCGCCGCAGAAGAAGAATCAGCCACAAGCTCAGCGCAATTAGAAGCCATACCAGATAGCTGCTGCTCAGGCTCGTGGAGGTCAAGGCAGTTCTTCAGGGAACAAACCATTGGTTCGGGGACCATGCTACAACTGCAACCAAGAGGGGCACTTCGCAAGATACTGCCCCTACCCAAAGAAGCAACAGGCTAACTACCCCGCACGCCTGCACAACATGACCGCTGAAGAAGCTCGTGCTGGAGAACCCGTGACTGTTGGTATGTGTCTTGTTAACCATCATCCTGCAGTTGTTTTGTTCGATACTGGATCATCGCATTCGTTCATGAGTAAAGCATTTGCACAAAAGCATGATCAAGAGGTGTCTGAAATGGAGTATGGGTTTCGCGTAAGCTCTGTGGGGAGTAGTGTATTGTCTAGGCAGATGGTCCGTGATGCAACCATCGACATCGGAGGGCATAAGTTTGGGGCTAATTTAGTAGTTTTGCCAGGGCTCAGTATGGATGTAGTCCTAGGAATGAGTTGGATGAGTATGTGGAAAGCGGTGTTAGACACTGCAGGAAGAACTCTTACCTTGTCTGATCCAAGGATGGACAACAAGTTACGTATCTCTCTTCCTCGAGGGGCTGATTTTGTTGATCTATCTTGTACCTTATCTATAGAGGACCTGTCGAAAATTCCAGTTGTTCGGGATTTCCCAGACGTCTTTCCAGATGAGTTGCCGGGTTTACCGCCCAAGCGGGCTTGTGACGTAACGGCCCTAATCCCATGGCCCACCGATCACTATCAACCACTGACAGTCGATCCGTACAGCCAAGAGATTAAGACCGGGTTCGCCACTGGGCTACGTCAGTGCCCGATGTCCGCAGGATCATCTCACAATTCAGTTACAATCTCTTGAACATTTTGACAAATAACATCGGAGTAAATAGCGGAAGACTTAAATAACAATAGTTTTACAAACCAGTGTTCAACATAAACTTAAAGTGAAGTTATTACAGACCAAAGTTCAAATAGATAGAGTTGGCAGGGTAGCAGACGACAACAACTAAACGATAAAGATACATCACCCAGCCCGAGGGTGAATAATCACTCATCGGCCTCATCGGCCTCTTCCTGAACCACAGTCACACAGCAGGGTCCAAGGCATACTGAGGGATCTGCCATACCTGCAACATGGGTAAAAGAACCCTGAGTACAAAGGTACTCAACAAGACTTAACCGACTAAAGAAAAGGGGAGGAGACTCAGGAATGAAGGCTTAGGGTAGTCAAGGTAAGGCTTAAGCAAGATCAAGTATTTTGCAGAAAAGCATTTTTGTAAATCTTATTTTATTTTGAAAGATTCAGTATTCCTCAATTCTTCATCCTTCATGATTCATTTTACATTTCAAAACATTCCTAGTTGAGAACCACTCTCCGTTGAGAGTCAATGGAACAAGTCTCCATAACCGAGGAGCAACGTTAATCCGGATAAAGAATACTCAGCTGAGGATCCCTATTCACACTGCATATGTAGCACCCAAGCTTGCATATGCCAACTCGTCTTCCACGATTCCTCCATTATTGGGCCCGGTCCTACGCCACCCGGAAGTACAGTACACCACTCCAATCCGGGACTCTAACCCACGTGGGTACATGCTACTTCCGCCATCTCTCCACTCCCAGTGCGCGGTTGTCGGTCCAATAATGGATTTCTCGGAGCCAGAGCTTTCCGTAGTATGTGAATAGTTGCAAGTCCTGCCCAGCAGGCCCCCATACGGATGGTCCCTAATTTTCCAGCCAGCAACTGTGCCTTGGTTATATCTCACCCAAGCGCAACAGTCCTGTCAGTTTTTCAACCCGTCCCGGTCGGTGTCAACTGTCGAGTCCCGGACTACGACATGACGGCACCGTACGCAAGGACAACCTCTCCTTCCCATTGACTAAGTACGGATCAGATACTTAGCCAATAGTGGGAGTAAACCAGAAATTCCCATAAATATTCTTAAGTGATCACACTTTTGAAATTGGCATTTTTATTGCAAATCTATCATATAGCATTGCTAAGCATTTTGCAATAGTTTTTGAAAAACAGGTGTCGGGTATTTCATTGGTCAAGGTAGATAATGCATCAGAGAGGATTTCACTCAACTCCTATCAACCTAATGCAATAATTTAACTCAAAACATTTAAAGAAAACATTTATAAAAGCAAGGTAGGGTTAAATGCACCGGGGCTTGCCTTGGATGGCAAAAAGAGTAGACTCGGGGTAGGTATAAGCGTCGGAGCTCGGGGTTGCCTTGGGGACGGATCCTTCGGCGGCTACCTCGACTTCAGGGCCTTCTTCGTCAACTATACGGATGCAATGATGAATGCTCATGAGAATGATGATATGGACTTATGGTGCAAGACAATACCACTGATTCAAGATTACTCTTAGGCAAGGCATAAACGAAATCTAGGTTGAGCATAAAAGTAACCATTTCTTCCTTAAGCAAAATTGATTAAACTAGACTTTATCATAACTATCCTAAGCATCACAAACATCATAGACCAAAGGGTAGGGGTCTATGAACATCACGCAATCCCAAAAGTCACTTCACAGGGCATTCACACTAACCCTAATCATTTCTTTCTATTTTTCTTAATTATTTAAAAAGGTCATTTTATGAAGGTGCTCCAAAAATTACCAAATTAATCACACAAGTTCATTAGAGTACAAGTATATGGCAAAACAAATTTCATAATTTTTGGAGGTCATTAAGGTGCTCAATTAAATCTAGACATTTAATTAACAAAAGGCACTATTCCTTAATTAAAATAAAGCTCAAAAATCAACTTGCTCCAAAAGACTTCAAAATTTTACCAGAGACTCAGAAAGGCATAACTAGCACATAGAAATTTATCTCCAGATTTTTGGAGTTATAGATCACTCTCCAAAAATACCAAAACCTTCATTTTTCAATTAAAAGGGGAATTTTACATTTTTAAATCTTTGCAGAAAAGTCAAGTTTTATATTTTTATAAAATACTCCAGAGCATAAAGAGTCTACTGTGAAATTTTCAGAATTTTTGGATCAACACAGAAAATCATACAAAAAGATGAAATATCAGAACTGTTCCCATTTTTAAAAGGAAAAGAGCACTGTGCTCGAGTCGGAACGGGGCTCGGGCGAATCGCGGAACTCTCGGCCGACCGAGGCCTGGCTGGTAGGCTCGGGCGAGACGGAAACCAAACGTTTCGTCCGAGGCCTGGCTCGACGAGGCGGAGGGTGCACAGGTTCTCTCGAGGCCTGGCTCGAGCGAAGTGGTGAGGGTCTGTCCGCCGAGGCTCGGGCTCGGGCGAGACGGAGTGGAAGCAGAGGCCGAGGCCTCGGGTGCTTACCACGGATCGGAGACAGGGCTCGAGGGTGAGGCTCGACACGCGCTCGAGGGTGAGGCTCGGCACGCGCTCGAGGGTGAGGCTCGAGGGACGGTGGTTCGGTGGAGCTCCTTCGGCGGCGAGCGGCGAGCGGCGCTCCGGCGACCCTGCGCAACACACGAGACCGCAAGGGTCTGGTCAGAGTCGCACGGGACCGAGGAACACGACACGGGGGTCGGTGAGGGATGGTCGAGGCCGGAGGCGACGAATTTCACGAACCCGAGCTCGCCGGGTTTCTGCCGGAGATGGGAACGGCGAGGTTACGCCGGGCGATTGGAGGCGGTAGAGGTAAAATTGGAGGGTGGTGAAGCAGCACAAGAACACGGCGGAGCTTTTGAGCTAGGTGGTGGAGCGGCGGAGGCACTGGACTGTGCTGGCGACGGAGGCGGAGATGAGTGCGGAGGTCGGAGCTCCGGCGGGCTTATATAGCCGCGGCCAGGGCCGGTAGAGACCTCGGGGTGGTGTGGATGAGGTTTGCGGAGGCGTGCGCACTCGATTGCGCTCTGGCGGATACGTGGGCGTGCAGCCGGGGCTCGGGCGCAAGCTCGGCCGGCGATGGCCACGCGGCGGCGGCGCGGAGAGGACTGTAGGGGACGGGAGCGAGGGCCAGCGCTCGCGCGCGGGCGCGGAGGGAACAGGGCGACAGCGGCGGCAGGTTGGTGGCGCGTGGGGAGCAGCCGGGCGTGCGGCAGGCGCGGCGCGGGCGCCATGGCCGGGCCCCCCCCTCTGTCGCTATGAAGAAGAGGAACAGTGTAGGGTGTAGGGTTTGACTTTTGGCTAGTTTCTGACTTTTGCAAAATGCTCCCAAAATTTGAACTGTGCGACAAAAACTCCCAATACCAAAGTTGTTCAGAAAAATGAGATCTACAACTTTGTCAAAAAGAACATTTTCAAATTCCAAACAGTTTTTGAACAAAATTCAAAAACAGAAAAAGGGGACACTTTTGAAATTTGAATCAATTCAAAATTACTTTGGATTTTATACTGAAACTAGAAAATCTTCAAACATGAAAGCTGTTCCTTTTATCAAAACCTACAACTTTGCTATAATACACTTTTCCAGAAACTCATTAGTTTTTGAACTCTTTTTGAAAACTGAAAAGGGAACAAAAGTTGGGGTTTGATTGAATTTGAAATAACTCAAAACTTTGTACTGCAACTTGAAAATTTGTAAATACCAAAGTTGTTTCTCTTTGACAGCTCTACAACTTTGCTTTTTGGACCAACCCCAAATTTTGAATAATTTTTAAATTACACCAGAGGGATAAAATCCAGGATTTGGAAATTAGGGTTTTGCAAAAGGGATTTGAAATCAAATTCTGATTTTTGAACTTTGGCCAACACAACAAAACTTCAAGACACCAAAGGAACAAGAATTACACAAAACTAATCACAGAGATGAAATTACCATTTTGCCCTAGTAGAGAGAAGTGGGCTAATTAGGATTTTTGCAATAGAGGTAATTCACATAAAATGATACACTTAGCAAAATGCATACACATGAAATCATGATCAAGATGCTTAATGATGATAATGATGATATGTCAAGTTAATTACAGTTAAACACCAGAGGTGTTACAGCCTCCCCCCCTTAAAGAAATCTCGCCCCGAGATTCCACGTCTTATGAAAGGACAAAGAAGGGATAAAGGCAAAACCTTACATGGACAGCGATTCGAGAAAGTCGGGGTAGTTCTTTGCTAAGAAGTCTTCAGATTCCCAAGTAGCTTCTTCTTCAGAGTGCTGGTTCCACTGGATTTTGTACCATCTTGTGGTGGTTCTTCGGGTAACGCGATCCTTGTGGTCCAACACGCGAACTGGATATTCTGAGTAGGACAGATCAGGCTCTAGCTCGACATCTTCAACTTCCACGACATGTTCAGGTATTCGGAGACACTTCTTGAGTTGGGAGACATGGAAAACATTGTGGACTGCGGAGAGATGATCGGGCAACTTTAGCTTGTAAGCTACCTTGCCACAACATTCCAAAATCTCAAACGGACCAATGTAGCGGGGTGCTAACTTTCCTTTAACTCCAAAACGAGTGACTCCTTTGGTTGGTGAGACCTTGAGATATACATAATCTCCAACTTGAAACTTCAGAGGTCGACGTCTCTTGTCAGCATAGCTCTTTTGTCGAGATTGGGCAATCTTCATGTTCTCTTGTATCTGCTTGACTTTCTCTTCCATATCCTTGACCAGGTCAACTCCAAAGAATTCCCTTTCTCCAGGTTCGGACCAACTGAGAGGTGTACGACAACGACGACCGTACAGTGCTTCAAAGGGTGCCATCTTGATGCTTTCTTGGTAACTGTTATTATATGAGAACTCTGCCAAGGGCAAACAGTCATCCCAAGTATCTGCGAAGGTGAGAGCACAGGCTCTCAACATGTCTTCCAGCACCTGGTTGACTCGCTCCGTCTGTCCATCAGTCTGAGGATGATATGCTGTGCTGTATAAGAGCTGGGTTCCAAGTGAGGTATGGAACGCCTTCCAGAACTTAGCAACAAACTGGGTACCGCGGTCAGAGACAATGGTCTTGGGTATGCCATGAAGCTTCACTATGTTGTTCTTGTACAAGGCGGCATATGTGGGGACGGTGTAAATAGTCTTGACTGGCAGAAAGTGAGCTTGTTTGGTGAGTCGGTCCACGATTACCCAAATGGAATCAAAACCTTTCCGGGTCTTGGGTAGCCCATTAATAAAATCCATGCTGATATCTTCCCACTTCCAGGCAGGTACAGATAAAGACTGCAATTCTCCTCCAGGTTTCATGTGCACGGCTTTGACTTTCTGACAAGTATCACAGCGAGCGACATAGCGAGCGATTTCAATCTTCATCTTTGTCCACCAGAATCTCTGCCTCAGATCCTGGTACATCTTGTTGCTGCCGGGGTGGATGGAAAACCTAGACAGGTGTGCTTCATCAAGGATCAACTGTCTCAACTCAGGCACCTTGGGAACTACTAGACGGTTCTTGAACCAAACAACTCCTACATCATCGATCCTGAAACAATCAGCCTTTCCGGTCTGGACCTTTTCGATGATGTGCTTGATTCCAGGGTTATCTTTTTGTGCAGCAATGACCTGTTCTCTGATAGAGGTCTCTATCCTGACATTGCTCAGAGTTCCTTGTGGTACCATTTCAATACCCATCCTTTCAAGATCATGGCACAAGGAAAGATCATAGGGCTTCGTCGTCAGACAGTTGCAGTATGACTTGCGACTGAGGGCATCGGCGACTACATTCGCCTTACCAGGATGGTAATGCACTTCGATATCATAATCCTTGATTAACTCAAGCCATCTTCGCTGCCTCATGTTCAACTCTTCTTGAGTGAAGATATACTTCAGGCTCTTATGATCGGTGTACACATTGCAAGCACTGCCCAACAGATAATGACGCCATATCTTCAAAGCATGCACCACTGCTGCTAATTCAAGGTCATGGGTTGGGTAATTCTCCTCATGTCGCTTAAGCTGCCGTGAGGCATAAGCGATCACTCGACCTTCTTGCATCAATACACAACCCAAACCAGTACCAGATGCATCACAGTATACATCAAAGGGTTTCTCGATATCTGGTTGAGCTAGGACTGGTGATGTAGTTAACAGTTCCTTCAAGGCTTGAAAAGCTTGCTCACAGGCTGGTGACCAAACAAAATCCACGGAATTCTTCAACAACTCTGTGATAGGCTTGGCAACTCTGGAGAAATCTGGGATGAAACGACGATAGTATCCAGCCATTCCCATGAAGCTGCGAACTTCGCGGACAGTGGTAGGTGGCTTCCAATCCAAGATATCTGCCACTTTTCCAGGGTCAACTGACACACCTTCAGCGGACAGGACATGACCAAGGAATTGAATTCGATCTAGCCAGAATTCACATTTACTGAACTTGGCATACAGCTGGTGATCTCTGAGACGAGAGAGAACGACACGAAGATGCTTGGCATGATCTTCAGGAGTTCTTGAATAAACAAGGATGTCGTCAATGAACACGACTACAAATTTATCGAGCTCTGGCATGAACACAGAGTTCATGAGATACATGAAATGAGCGGGTGCATTGGTCAAACCGAAAGACATGACCAAATACTCATATAGGCCGTATCTGGTGGTGAAAGCTGTTTTGGGAATATCTTCGGGACGAATCTTTATTTGGTGATAGCCAGATCTGAGGTCGATCTTGGAAAACACTCTGGCTCCAGATAACTGGTCAAAAAGAAGGTCAATGCGAGGCAAAGGATATTTATTCTTGATGGTGACCTCATTGAGTGGGCGATAGTCAACGCACAGACGAAGACTTTTGTCCTTCTTCTTCACAAAGATAGCAGGGCAACCCCAAGGAGATGAACTTGGGCGAATGAGACCCTTGTCCAATAGCTCTTGCAATTGGATCTTTAGCTCTGCCAATTCTCTGGGAGGCATTCGATAAGCTCTACGGGATATAGGAGCAGTCCCGGGCTTTAGCTCTATAGCAAACTCAACATCACGGTCGGGAGGTAGACCAGGTAGATCTCCTGGGAAGACATCAGGGAACTCACAGACTACGGGGATATCCCTGATTTCCGGAGCATAGGCAGAATTTAACTGGGTGGTTGTTGGCTTTTGAGGCATTGGAAGTTGGAGAAAGAGTTTGGAGGTACTGTTAGGAATATCCACTCTCACAACTCTATTCAAGATGTCTATCATGGCTTTATACTGACACATCCAATTCATGCCTAAGATGACATCTATCTCTTGATCGCGCAGTACTATCATGGTGGTAGGAAAGACATGTTCCCCCAACATTACTGGTATGCTGCGGACCACTTCCTTAGTATTTATCCGTCCTCCAGGCGAAAGTATGCAAAAACTTTCTTTTAACTCCCCCATGGGTAACTCATGCTTGATGACAAAAGTGCGACTGATGAAGGAATGCGATGCACCAGAATCAAACAAGACGATTGCAGGATGATTGGCAACAGGGAACCTACCGAGCATGACGGGCTCTCCTTCTGGGATGTTACTGACGGTGGTGAAGTAGACTTGCCCGTGCTTCCTGACAAGCTTGCCCTTCTGGACGTGCTGCTGCGGTGCACGGTGCTGCTGCTGCTGTGATCCTCCAGGGCCTTTCTGTGCATACTGGGCATTCTTCTTGGGTTTTGGGCACTCGCGAGCCCAGTGACCAACTTGGCCACAGTTGTAGCATGGGAGGTTGTAAGCTGTTTGTGGGGCGGTGACACGAACACCTGGGGCGTTCGGCTGAGTGGCACTTTGCTGGTTGGCATTATGGGTGGTGGCTGCGGTACGAACGACCACTTGCTGATGGGGGTATGGGGCACGGTTTTGATGGTGACTGGGGTGGTAGATGACTCTTGGGCGCTTATGGTTGCTGGAGAAACTGCTAGACCCAGCCTTCTTCTTCTTTTTCTCTTCCTGGTACTGGCGGTTGCTTTCCTCAAAAGCAACAGCACGGTCAACGACATCATGGTAGGATCCATTCAGGTTGTTGGACAGACCTCTACGAATCTTAGGGTGCAGACCCCTGAGGAAACAATCTCTCTTCTTTTCCTCCGTGTTGACATAGTCGGAGGCATACTGGCTGAGGTGATTGAATTGTCCCACGTACTGCATGACGGTGGAATCTTTCTGTTGCAGGGCCAAGAACTGATCCAACTTCATTCTCATCAATCCCGAAGGGATGTGATGTGCTCTGAAAGCGGTGCGGAACTCTTCCCAGGTCAACTCATGACCTTCAGGTTGGGCAGCCAACAGGTTGGCGTACCAGGCACTTGCGGGACCACGGAGCTGCTGAGAAGCGAACCGAGGCTTCTGGATCTCTGTGCATCGGATGAGACCAAACTTCTGCTCCATGGTGCGGAGCCAATCATCAGCTTCGAGGGGTTCATCGGCTCTGGTGAAAACCGGTGGACGGGTTTCAGTGAACTCCACATAGGTGGTCTCTTGGTTGTGGCGACCACGGTGACCAACATTCTGCTGTCCTTGGTTTTGAGCCATAAGGTTGGCGGCGGCGGCCAAGGCTGCAATGGCATCTGCCAGGGTAGCAGGAACTGGTGGAGGATTTGGAAGGTTGGCACCTCCGGAACTTCCGGCTCCAGTGCGGGTGTTCACAGGCATCTGTTAAGAATTTGGGAACTTAGCATCCAAAGATTGCTTTTGAACGAAACTGACTGATAAGATTCATTGATGCAAGGGTAGATAACTGATACAGAAGTTCGATAAAAACCACTGACTGACAAAAGAAAGGTACAAGACAAGATACAGACTCGACTAAACAGAAGACCAACTAACGCCCCAAACCTAGACTAAGGCTTTAGGTGAGCAGATGGTACAGACACAAGGAATCTAGTCGTCATCGATGATGATCATCTCTTCATCTTCATCTTCGATGATGAGCTCAGGCTCTTCCTCCTCATCTTCATCTCCAACGTGAACATCTTCAGCAGGTTCCACTTCTACATTCTGGACTGGCTCATGTCCTACTTCAGGTTCCTCCACGACTCCATCTTCTGGATCCTCAGCAACAGGTGGAATCATGGGGTGAAGTTGGTTGTACAGCTGATGTACCTCCTCATGAAGTATATCATTGTACTGCTCAACCTGAGCGGTGTACTGCTGTAGTCCATGGAACTGGGCTCTGGCGACGTCCTCGCGGTCCCAAGCCTCATTGCGCTGTTCGATAGCGCGAACCGTGTTCCGATTGGCCTGCTCCAGAGAAGCTCGTGCCTCATAAAACTCCATGCGGGAAAGATAGAAGTCATGCTCCATGTTTTCCATCTCGGCCTTCAGATTCTTGATCTCCTCCTTCAGCTGCTTGCGGTTGCGGCGGGGCAAGCGATGTCCGTTGGAGGATTCTCCAGTCTCTTCTCCGGTGCGTGGCGCCAGCTGGTGACGCGGCACACCATGCGGTCCAGTCGACTTGCGAGCAGTCCGCTTGAGGATGACCATATCTGGACAAGAGGGTATAGGTGAGAAAGGCTAGCAAGAAAAAGGTAAAGGCATACTAACCCAACCGATTTAGAGAGGAAGTTAACTTAAGTGATTATGACATGATGCATGATTCGTTCCTACGGAACAAGGCAATACAACTACTAAGGTAAGGTACATAGGGCTATACAAAGTGTCTTGCTACTAGTTGCCAAAGACAAGATGAGATGAGAGAAGCAATTTGGACTCAAAATAGTCAAGTTTAGTTTTGGACTCAAAAATCTTTTGAAGTTTTCGCAAAAAAAAAAAATGCAACGTCGTAGTGAGATGCTCCGATACCACTCTGTGACGTAACGGCCCTAATCCCATGGCCCACCGATCACTATCAACCACTGACAGTCGATCCGTACAGCCAAGAGATTAAGACCGGGTTCGCCACTGGGCTACGTCAGTGCCCGATGTCCGCAGGATCATCTCACAATTCAGTTACAATCTCTTGAACATTTTGACAAATAACATCGGAGTAAATAGCGGAAGACTTAAATAACAATAGTTTTACAAACCAGTGTTCAACATAAACTTAAAGTGAAGTTATTACAGACCAAAGTTCAAATAGATAGAGTTGGCAGGGTAGCAGACGACAACAACTAAACGATAAAGATACATCACCCAGCCCGAGGGTGAATAATCACTCATCGGCCTCATCGGCCTCTTCCTGAACCACAGTCACACAGCAGGGTCCAAGGCATACTGAGGGATCTGCCATACCTGCAACATGGGTAAAAGAACCCTGAGTACAAAGGTACTCAACAAGACTTAACCGACTAAAGAAAAGGGGAGGAGACTCAGGAATGAAGGCTTAGGGTAGTCAAGGTAAGGCTTAAGCAAGATCAAGTATTTTGCAGAAAAGCATTTTTGTAAATCTTATTTTATTTTGAAAGATTCAGTATTCCTCAATTCTTCATCCTTCATGATTCATTTTACATTTCAAAACATTCCTAGTTGAGAACCACTCTCCGTTGAGAGTCAATGGAACAAGTCTCCATAACCGAGGAGCAACGTTAATCCGGATAAAGAATACTCAGCTGAGGATCCCTATTCACACTGCATATGTAGCACCCAAGCTTGCATATGCCAACTCGTCTTCCACGATTCCTCCATTATTGGGCCCGGTCCTACGCCACCCGGAAGTACAGTACACCACTCCAATCCGGGACTCTAACCCACGTGGGTACATGCTACTTCCGCCATCTCTCCACTCCCAGTGCGCGGTTGTCGGTCCAATAATGGATTTCTCGGAGCCAGAGCTTTCCGTAGTATGTGAATAGTTGCAAGTCCTGCCCAGCAGGCCCCCATACGGATGGTCCCTAATTTTCCAGCCAGCAACTGTGCCTTGGTTATATCTCACCCAAGCGCAACAGTCCTGTCAGTTTTTCAACCCGTCCCGGTCGGTGTCAACTGTCGAGTCCCGGACTACGACATGACGGCACCGTACGCAAGGACAACCTCTCCTTCCCATTGACTAAGTACGGATCAGATACTTAGCCATAGTGGGAGTAAACCAGAAATTCCCATAAATATTCTTAAGTGATCACACTTTTGAAATTGGCATTTTTATTGCAAATCTATCATATAGCATTGCTAAGCATTTTGCAATAGTTTTTGAAAAACAGGTGTCGGGTATTTCATTGGTCAAGGTAGATAATGCATCAGAGAGGATTTCACTCAACTCCTATCAACCTAATGCAATAATTTAACTCAAAACATTTAAAGAAAACATTTATAAAAGCAAGGTAGGGTTAAATGCACCGGGGCTTGCCTTGGATGGCAAAAAGAGTAGACTCGGGGTAGGTAAGCGTCGGAGCTCGGGGTTGCCTTGGGGACGGATCCTTCGGCGGCTACCTCGACTTCAGGGCCTTCTTCGTCAACTATACGGATGCAATGATGAATGCTCATGAGAATGATGATATGGACTTATGGTTGCCAAGACAATACCACTGATTCAAGATTACTCTTAGGCAAGGCATAAACGAAATCTAGGTTGAGCATAAAGTAACCATTTCTTCCTTAAGCAAAATTGATTAAACTAGACTTTATCATAACTATCCTAAGCATCACAAACATCATAGACCAAAGGGTAGGGGTCTATGAACATCACGCAATCCCAAAAGTCACTTCACAGGGCATTCACACTAACCCTAATCATTTCTTTCTATTTTTCTTAATTATTTAAAAAGGTCATTTATGAAGGTGCTCCAAAAATTACCAAATTAATCACACAAGTTCATTAGAGTACAAGTATATGGCAAACAAATTTCATAATTTTTGGAGGTCATTAAGTGCTCAATTAAATCTAGACATTTATTAACAAAGGCACTATTCCTAATTAAAATAAAGCTCAAAAATCAACTTGCCTCAAAAGGACTTCAAAATTTACCAGAGACTCAGAAAGGCATAACTAGCACATAGACAATTTATCTCCAGATTTTGGAGTTATAGATCACTCTCCAAAAATACCAAAACCTTATTTTTCAATTAAAAGGGAATTTTACATTTTTAAATCTTGCAGAAAAGTCAAGTTTTATATTTTTATAAAATACTCCAGAGCATAAAGAGTCTACTGTGACATTTTCTTCAGAATTTTGGATCAACACAGAACATCATACAAAAAGATGAATATCAGAACTGTTCCCATTTTTAAAAGGAAAAGAGCACTGTGCTCGAGTCGGAACGGGGCTCGGGCGAATCGCGGAACTCTCGGCCGACCGAGGCCTGGCTGGTAGGCTCGGGCGAGACGGAAACCAAACGTTTCGTCCGAGGCCTGGCTCGACGAGGCGGAGGGTGCACAGGTTCTCTCGAGGCCTGGCTCGAGCGAAGTGGTGAGGGTCTGTCCGCCGAGGCTCGGGCTCGGGCGAGACGGAGTGGAAGCAGAGGCCGAGGCCTCGGGTGCTTACCACGGATCGGAGACAGGGCTCGAGGGTGAGGCTTGACACGCGCTCGAGGGTGAGGCTCGGCACGCGCTCGAGGGTGAGGCTCGAGGGACGGTGGTTCGGTGGAGCTCCCTTCGGCGGCGAGCGGCGAGCGGCGCTCCGGCGACCCTGCGCAACACACGAGACCGCAAGGGTCTGGTCAGAGTCGCACGGGACCGAGGAACACGACACGGGGGTCGGTGAGGGATGGTCGAGGCCGGAGGCGACGAATTTCACGAACCCGAGCTCGCCGGGTTTCTGCCGAGATGGGAACGGCAGAGGTTACGCCGGGCGATTGGAGGCGGTAGATGGTAAAATTGGAGGGTGGTGAAGCAGCAACAAGAACACGGCGGAGCTTTTGAGCTAGGTGGTGGAGCGGCGGAGGCACTGGACTGTGCTGGCGACGGAGGCGGAGATGAGTGCGGAGGTCGGAGCTCCGGCGGGCTTATATAGCCGCGGCCAGGGCCGGTAGAGACCTCGGGTGGTGTGATGAGGTTTGCGGAGGCGTGCGCACTCGATTGCGCTCTGGCGGATACGTGGGCGTGCAGCCGGGGCTCGGGCGCAAGCTCGGCCGGCGATGGCCACGCGGCGGCGGCGCGGAGAGGACTGTAGGGGACGGGGAGCGAGGGCCAGCGCTCGCGCGCGGGCGCGGAGGGAACAGGGCGACAGCGGCGGCAGGTTGGTGGCGCGTGGGGAGCAGCCGGGCGTGCGGCAGGCGCGGCGCGGGCGCCATGGCCGGGCCCCCCCCTCTGTCGCTATGAAGAAGAGGAACAGTGTAGGGTGTAGGGTTTGACTTTTGGCTAGTTTCTGACTTTTGCAAAATGCTCCCAAAATTTGAACTGTGCGACAAAAACTCCCAATACCAAAGTCGTTCAGAAAAATGAGATCTACAACTTTGTCAAAAAGAACATTTTCAAATACCAAACAGTTTTTGAACAAAATTCAAAAACAGAAAAAGGGGACACTTTTGAAATTTGAATCAATTCAAAATTACTTTGGATTTTATACTGAAACTAGAAAATCTTCAAACATGAAAGCTGTTCCTTTTATCAAAACCTACAACTTTGCTATAATACACTTTTCCAGAAACTCATTAGTTTTTGAACTCTTTTTGAAAACTGAAAAGGGAACAAAAGTTGGGGTTTGATTGAATTTGAAATAACTCAAAACTTTGTACTGCAACTTGAAAATTTGTAAATACCAAAGTTGTTTCTCTTTGACAGCTCTACAACTTTGCTTTTTGGACCAACCCCAAATTTTGAATAATTTTTAAATTACACCAGAGGGATAAAATCCAGGATTTGGAAATTAGGGTTTTGCAAAAGGGATTTGAAATCAAATTCTGATTTTTGAACTTTGGCCAACACAACAAAACTTCAAGACACCAAAGGAACAAGAATTACACAAAACTAATCACAGAGATGAAATTACCATTTTGCCCTAGTAGAGAGAAGTGGGCTAATTAGGATTTTTGCAATAGAGGTAATTCACATAAAATGATACACTTAGCAAAATGCATACACATGAAATCATGATCAAGATGCTTAATGATGATAATGATGATATGTCAAGTTAATTACAGTTAAACACCAGAGGTGTTACAGGGCTGTAGAGTTTACCATTGAGCTGTTACCAGGGACTGCACCGATCTCGAGAAGACCTTATCGTATGCCGCCCAATGAATTAGCCGAACTCAAGACGCAGATTAAGGAACTTTTGGACAAGGGTTTCATTCAACCTAGTGTGTCGGAGTGGGGATGTCCAGCTTTGTTTGTCAAGAAGAAGGACAAGTCTCTGCGGATGTGTGTGGATTATCGACCGCTTAATGCCGTGACTGTTAAGAACAAATATCCGTTGCCACGGATAGATATTTTGTTTGACCAGTTATCCAGAGCCAAAGTATTCTCCAAGATCGATCTGAGATCAGGCCATCATCAAATTAGAATCCGACCACAAGATATCCCAAAGACTGCTTTTTCAACCAGATATGGCCTATACGAGTATTTAGTCATGTCTTTTGGATTGACAAATGCTCCAGCTTACTTTATGAGTTTGATGAACTCGGTATTCATGCCAGAACTAGATAAGTTTGTAGTGGTGTTCATTGATGATATTTTGGTTTATTCTGAGAACCCGGACGACCATGCAGAACATTTGAGGATCGTCTTGACAAGACTCCGGGAACATAAACTTTACGCTAAGTTTAGTAAATGCGAGTTTTGGTTGAAGCAAGTACAATTCCTTGGTCACATCCTGTCAGAAGAAGGAATCTCTGTGGACTCTAGGAAAGTACAAGAAGTGATGGAGTGGGAAGCTCCAACTTCAGTTGGGAAGATTCGGAGTTTTCTTGGTTTAGCAGGGTATTATCGTCGTTTCATTCCCGATTTCTCCAAGATTGCCAAGCCCATGACAAGTTTGCTTCAGAAGGATCAGAAGTTTGAGTGGACAGAGAAGTGTGAAACAGCTTTCCGTACCTTGCGGAAACTATTAACCACTGCCCCTGTCTTAGCTCAACCAGATATCGAGAAGCCGTTTGATGTCTTCTGCGACGCATCAAAATTTGGTTTAGGTTGTGTTCTTATGCAAGAAGGCAGAGTGATTGCTTATTCTTCACGTCAGTTGAGAAAACATGAAGTTAATTATCCTACGCATGACTTGGAATTAGCTGCTGTGGTACACGCTTTAAAAATATGGAGACATTATCTGCTTGGTAACCTTTGTAACATGTACATGGACCACAAAAGTCTCAAGTATATCTTTACTCAACCTGAACTGAATATGAGGCAGAGAAGATGGCTTGAGTTGATTAAGGATTATAATTTGCAGATACATTATCACCCTGGAAAAGCAAATGTGGTTGCTGATGCACTAAGTTGGAAGTCGCATTGTAATAACTTGAGGTTACAACCAAAGGACGAGTTTAGTCTCGTACACCCTATGATCCTGCATCACATCGAGCTGCAGAGCACCTTAGTCGATCAGATTCTAGAAGGGCAGAAAACAGACAAGGGAATCTATTATATCAAAGAAAAGCTAAGAGCTGCCACTGAACCCGTAAAACATTTCCGAGTTGATAATAAGGGAGTGTTATGGTTTGATAATCGCTTAGTGGTACCCAAGAATAGGGAACTCAAAAATCAGATTATGGATGAGGCTCATCTTTCTAAATTGTCTATCCATCCCGGGAGCACTAAGATGTATCAAGATTTGCATCCAAGATTTTGGTGGACCAAAATGAAGAAGGAAATTGCCGCATATGTAGCCAGATGCGACACGTGTTGTCGAGTGAAGACCATTCACCTGAAGCCAGCCGAAACACTTCAACCTTTATCAATACCTGAATGGAAGTGGGAAGAAGTGAGTATGGATTTTATCACCGGTTTGCCTACCACTCAGAAGGGAAACGATTCAATATGGGTAATAGTAGACCGTCTCACCAAGACCGCTCATTTCATACCAGTTAAAACTTGTTATCGAGCACCAGACTATGCAGAGATTTATATCAATCAGATTGTACGATTACATGGTATACCCAAGGTCATAGTTTCGGATCGTGGAACGCAGTTTACTGCACCATTTTGGGAGAATCTTCAAAAAGAGTTAGGTACCAAATTAATCCATAGTTCAGCTTACCATCCCCAGACTTCAGGGCAAACTGAAAGGGTAAATCAGGTTTTAGAGGATATATTGAGAGCATGTGTGATATCCGCGAAGGGATCTTGGGAGAAGTGGTTGCCATTAGTAGAATTTGCTTACAACAACAGTTATCAAGAAAGCATTCATATGGCACCTTTTGAAGCTCGGTATGGCAGAAGATGCAGAACACCAGTAAGTTGGGTTGAACCAGGAGAACGTCGCTACTATGGAATTGACTTCGTTAGGGAAGCAGAGGAACAAGTTAGAATAATTCAACAACATATCGCCGCGGCACAGTCCCGACAGAAGAGCTATGCCGATAAGCGAAGAAGGCCGCTTGAATTCAAAGTAGGTGACTATGTGTATTTGAAAGTATCACCCATGAAAGGAGTTAGACGTTTTGGCGTGAAAAGAAAGTTAGCGCCAAGGTTTGTGGGACCCTATAGGATAATGGAAAGGAAGGGAGAAGTGGCTTATCAACTACAGTTACCTAAACATTTAAAGGCTATATTCCTTGTATTCCATGTGTCACAATTAAAGAAATGTCTTCGAGTTCCAGAAGAGGAAGTACAACCGGCCAATATCAAGTTACAATCCGACCTTACTTACTCGGTGAAGCCATATCGAGTACTCGATGAGAAAGAAAAAGTGACTCGCGGAAGAATCTTGAAGCAATATAAGGTGTCTTGGAGTGAACAAGACGACCGAGATGCCACATGGGAAACCGAAGACTATCTTAAGGAAGTATATCCACAGTTTTATAAAGAATGGTTAGTAACTTAAATCTCGGGACGAGATTCCTTTAAGGAGGGGAGGGGCTGTAACACCCTAGGTGTTAAGCAACCCTAAATGCATAACTTGCCATCTCATGAGCATAAAGCATCATCATCTCATGTTGCATTTCTTTTGTTAAGTGTCATTTCATGTGAGCTTTTGTAATGCTATGCTTGATGGAATGCTTGTTTGTCTTGTTTGTGGAGTGCTTAAGTCTCCTTAGTAGTTGGATCTTGATGGGGAGTCAAAATGAAGCTAGGTTTATGTTGGTCATTTTGGCTAACTAAGTCTCTAACCCTAGTTGCCTTGATAGAGCCCTAGGAGTCCTTTTGTTTGACTAACTAAGACCTTCTTGATAGAATCTTTGCATGGTTGTGGGCCCTTAACCAAAAGTGTGTAGAATTTAGAGTAGAACAAAAGTTGTTTAAGGCCCAACCCATGAAAATGGGTTTAACAAGGTGTTTTAGGACCCACAAGGCAGATTTGAGGGAGTTTAGACTTAGAAATTTTTCTAAGTCTCTAACTGACCAAACAGTTTCGTGGAGCCAACTTTGGAGCTTTCTCGGGAGCAATCTAGGCTGAACCAGAGACCAATCTTGTAACCAAAGTTGTAGCTGACATGTAGCTCTAAGTAAAGGAGCAAGTGGTTTAGCGTTTCACCGAGCGGATTAGGAGTTAATCGCGTGCAAATATCGGTTGTCAGTCAGCCTGACGGCCACTGAACCGGGCCGGGCCGTGCCGTGCCCGCGCGCGCGCGCAGCGTCGTGGCCGACCGCGCCAGGACTTGGCCGCCGCGTGGCGCTCGACGGCCGGCCAAGCCAGCGTCCGCGCGCGGCGTGGCAAGCGGCAAAGCCAGCCCCGCCTCGCCTGTCCAAACTCCTCCCTCCATTCTGTCGCCGCGCTCCTCTTCCCCCTCCCGCTCTCGCTCTCGTCCTCTCGCCGGGGCCCGAGTGGAAAAGGGGAAAGCCGCCGCCGTTCACCGTCGTTCGGCCACCGCACCATACATCCAACCTCCCACCAAGCTTCGTCGTGAGCTCCCACACCTTGTGTTATCCTTAGCGCTCTATGAGAGACCGTAGGCAAGCCCCGGGATGAGCCGCCGCCACGGTCGCCATGACCGCCGAGCTCGGTCCACCGTGGCCGGCCTCCGTCCCATGGTCGCATATTGCCCTAGCGCGTGTTTAGGGGTCAGTGAGGTCCAAGGAGGGGTTGGAGAGTGATGGTTTAGCCGATTAGGGTTAGGTGCCCGCGGAACGCCGATGTCCGCCCTGTCCGCCATGACCGGCAAGCTCGGTCCGCCGTGGCCAACTTCCTTCCCGTGGCCGTCCGTCGGTCTTAGCTCGTGTTCGCGAATCGCCGAGGCTCGTAGAAGGTGTCGGTTAAGCCGATTAGGGTTTGGTAGTGCTAGTACGCCGCCGTCCGCCGTTGCCAGGGTCGCCGAAGATGGCGCAGCCGTGGTTGCCGGTGCTCGGAGCCAGAGCCCTGGCTTCTGAGCCTCGGGTTAGGTTTACGAAGGTCGCCGGAGTAGGATTCGAGAGTCCGTTTAGCTCGTCGTGGCCGGAGTCGGCCGGCGTAGCTCGCCCGTGCCGCCGTGTCCGCCATCGTCGACGGCGAGCTCTATCCGAGCATGCGTCGGGCTAGATAGGGGCACCGTCGGGTGCGGAAGGAGAAGGGGAGTCCATCGGTGGGGTTAGTTTCGCCGGAGAAGTCGCCGACGGCGAGCTCCGCCGTGGTCAACTCCTCCCCTGTCTCGGTGGGGATGACAGGTGGGGTCAGTTTGACCCGAGGGCCTGCGCGTCAGTGAGTCAGGTTCCGTCTGTGTGCACTGGTTTGGGTGCACGTAGCAGTTTAGGTTTGAATGTTTTTCAGGGTTTTGTTTAAATAGTTTTCAGAAATTGTTGTAATGTTGTTAATTCATATCTTGCTAAATACAAATGCTAAAAAGGTGAAACAAGTTTTGTTAGGATTGTTATGTTGAGGTCTATGCATGAAAAATATAATATGTCCAGTTTGTGGTGATTTTCTGTGTAGTTATATTTAATTCATGTTTAGGCTAAAATATTGTTAAATGCATAGTAAATTGTATGTGTCTCAGAAAAATGTGATTCTTGTTTTGTTAGGTTTGTGTTGAAGACTAGTTTCTGGGAAAAATGAAAAATGAGGTTGCCTTGTGAAATAATTTGGCAGTAGTAATTAAAATGATTAAATGCTGTTTTCTTGTTTATTTTGTAATAATTAAAATATGAAGAGTATGGACTTGGTAAATTTTACTGACTGCTCTTGTGCTAAGAAGTTCAGAAAAAAATTATGAAATCTGTTGTTTGATACTTTGTGCTAGGGGGTGTAGTTCAAAGCACCTTTTCATGATAGAATTTGTCTTTTTCATAGGGGGTAGAGTCTAGGTCCAAATGGGGTGAAATTTGGACAGAGGATTAGATTAAGTGTTGTTAATCTCCAGTAATTTTTATAGATTTTTGTGAAGCTGTCTAGGATAGGTTACTGTTATAGGCCTATTTAACTAGATTTAATTCTACAGATAATTAGAGGGTAATAAACCCGTTAAGCAACTTTGATGTGGTGACAACAAGACTTAGTAAGTAGTATGTTAAATTAAGTAAGTGAGTAGCAGTTGATGGCATGTGCTTATCTCCTGAATTGTTACTCCATGTTGCATCACCATGCATCCCATGTGCATTCATGTTATTCATTCATGTACCGCATCATGCAGGATCGGTAGTGGAAGCCCAGGAGACGCCGGAGGAGCAGCGTCAAGAGGAGACACCCGAGGAGAGGATCCCGGAAGGAGATGCTGAGGACCTGCCGGAGTGCCGTGATCACCGCCCCGCCGACTTCGAGCGAAGCAAGCCCCGGAGCATTTTTCTCGTACGGTTTGCAAATTACCGTTTACAAGTTAACCTGATATGATTGTTGCATTAGGTTATAGGAGTTGTGTGATATCGTTGCTGCATTAATTAATTATCCTTGTCCACCTGCAAATATTACCTTGTTATCCCTGATAAGTCTAGGCTCGTTTATGCTTAGCCCTGCTTAGACCGGTAAAAGTCGGGTGATTTCCTGTCTCCCGCATATAGGTGGATACTAAACACCTTTAGCCTCGTGCTATCGTGGAATATAACCATGTGATAATGAATTTGAGACCGGGCGGGATGTAGGGGCAGTAGGACATGGGTTCTGTGTGCTAGTAGTCTCCCGTCTGTGTCGATTAGGAACCGACGAAGGCACACCTCAGTCATTTTGAACGCGTCAATCACTTAATGGAGCAGGTGCGGGTACCTCCCGTGAAGCCGAGTAAGGTGTTTCGAGCCGGTGATGGAGACGTTGACGCCTAACACCCAGGGCCTTACATGTACCGTGGGCAACTATTCTGATCGACCTGGCATGGTCCGAGGGCAGGCAGGGCCTGATCGACCTGGCATGACCGTGGGCAGTTAATAGCTTGAGCGACCTGGCATTGAGATAACCCTCGGTGTAGAAGGGTCCATGGCCGTCCCGCGATTTGGGTTCTCGAACCTCCTGAATTGGTTGTCAACGGCCACCTGGCAGGGTGTGACGGGCGAGTGTGCGACATTTTATCCCCAGCTGGTAGGAATCGATTATAATCGCCATCGCTCCTGGTTAGTGAGTAACTTGACTGAGCATGTGTTACCGTAGTAATATATGGAATTAATGATGGTTATGGTTGGTGAATCTGAAAGGCTATTAATGAAATAGTCACTCTTGCTTGAATAAGTAGTCAAGTGTTTGCTCTAGATCAGGTGCAAATCTAGATAATCAGGCTGATTACATAAAAGTGACTGCTAATACTCTAATGATGATGATTTAATAATAAAATGCTTTTATGCAAAAAGGTAAGTGTGGCCAACCCCAGATACAGCCTTGCATAATCCTTGGTGTTGATTATTTCTGGTTTATGACGGGTAAGTCTAGCTGAGTACCTTCTCGTACTCAGGGTTCTATCCCTTGTTGTTGCAGATGGGCAATGCTTCTTCGGCTATTGCGAGAACTGTCTGTACCCCGTCGAGGGCAGTGACTAGACCATGGGCATGGTCAACTCTTATCTTCCCTGCTGCTTTTGTGGACTGATCAAGCATATGGCACTGTATTGTGAACTAAGGACTTGTGTTTCAAAACTATGTCGCTTCCGCTTTTGAATTCAATCTATGGTTTGTAATAACTGTTGAACTCCGATGTATTTGAACTATGTGCGAACTGAATGTATGTCGTGGACATGTACGCTAATCTATTACGATCTTGGTTAAAGTTGAATGACTTGAAATCCTTCGAGATTTCCGGACTACCGGGTTTATACGAGCTTAAGTACTTGTAGTCTCTGCGCAAGCAGCGATTCGGTGCTTAATCTGGTATAAATTGGTCGGTTCTGTCACAGGTGCTAACAAGCAAACCCATCTCGATCTTTTCAATTTACTTAACTTGGTTCAGATTTTAAACAGAATGTGACATACCAAGCAAGTGAATGACTCAACACTAGAGACATAGCAGCCTAGCATACATAGATAGCATAAGTGACTTCGACACATTCTACACATGCTAGTTGCATATCTCAATGGTGAACATTTTCAAGTTTTAAGTTCATTAAACAAATTCACCATTCAAAAATAGCTCAGCTCAAAGTATGTATTAGTGATCAGAAAGAGCATAAGCTACAACATCTACATAAAGCATCGGAGCAAAGACTAGAGCATAGTTACATTCTTCAGACTATATTCATGAAGCTCAGAATGTAAAAGTGTATGCTGAAATGCAAAGATGCATGAAGAAACCAAAAGGAAGTAAAAACAACTGAAAAAAAAACGTAGTCAGTGTATCATACAAGAGTCAAAAATGTTTCCCCCATCTAAAAGGGGAAACACACACCAAGCTCACCTCTCAACCGATTAAAAGTTGATTGGTCCAAAGGCTTGGTGAAAATATCAGCCAACTGATGATGAGTATCGACATGGCGAAGGTCGATATCACCCTTCTCATAGTGGTCTCGCAGAAAATGAAAGCGCACATCAATGTGTTTGGTCTTCAAGTGCAGCACAGGGTTCTTAGCAACGCTAATCGCACTCGTGCTGTCACAAAGCAAAGAACTCGAGAAAAGCTCAGACCAAAATCACGCAAAGTGGCCATCATCCAGAGTAACTGGGAACAGCAGCTAGCCGCAGCAACATACTCAGCCTCTATGGTAGACTGGGCGACACTAGACTGCTTGCGAGAAGACCACGATACAAGAGAAGAACCAATAAACTGGCAAGTCCCAGAAGTGGACTTGCGATCAATGCGACAACCAGCAAAATCGGCATCGGAATAACCACAAAGGAAAAGAGTGGAGGAAGCAGAGTACCAAATCCCAAATTCTGGAGTGAAGGATAAATACCTCATAATGCGCTTGACTGCCTGACGGTGAGAGGTACGCGGTGAAGACTGAAAACGCGCGCAAAGACACACCGCGAACTGAATGTTCGGGCGTGTCGCCATCAGGTACAGCAGCGACCCGATCATACTCTGGTACTCCTTCTGGTCCACTGCTTCTCCCTCCTTGTCCGCATCCAGGGTCGTTGTGGTCGCCATGGGTGTTGGAAGAGGCTTGGCCTCACCCATGTCGAATTTCTTCAAAATGTCTCGGGTGTACTTGCCTTGGTGCACGAACGTCCCTTCCCGGGATTGCTTGATTTGCAACCCGAGGAAAAAACGTCAACTCGCCCATCATGCTCATCTCGAACTCCCTGCTCATAGTATCTGCAAACTTGGCAACCAAAGCATGAGAAGAACCACCGAAAATGATATCATCCACGTAAATTTGGACCAAGAGAGTATCAGTGCCTTGCTTGAGGAGAAAGAGCGTTTTATCTACACATCCCATTTTAAAACTCTTAGCAAGCAAAAAGGTTTTCAACCTATCATACCAGGCTCTAGGGGCTTGTTTCAAACCATACAAAGCTTTGTGAAGTTTAAAGACATGGTTTGGAAACTTGGGATTTTCAAAACCGGGGGGTTGTCTAACATACACCCGGTCTTCTATGTAGCCGTTTAAGAAGGCACTCTTGACATCCATTTGAAAATGTTTGAAACCTTTGGATGCAGCAAAAGCCAAGACTATCCTAATTGCCTCCAGATGAGCTACAGGAGCAAACGTCTCCTCATAGTCTATCCCCTCCTTCTGACTATATCTTTGGGCTACGAGTCTGGCCTTGTTTCTCACAACATGGCCATCTTCTCCCTGTTTGTTTTTGAAAACCCATTTTGTCCCAATTGGATGACACTCAGAAGGTGGAGACACTAGAACCCAGACCCGATTTCTCTCAAAGTTCTCAAGCTCCTCATGCATGGCATTGACCCAATCCGGATCCGTCAAAGCGTGTCCAACATCCCGGGGTTCAAAATCAGCAACAAATGCAGAATGAGCAAAGTGAGAGATTTGCCTTAACCGGGTGACGCGTTCATCGATGCTGCCGATCATCTGCTGAGGCGGGTGCTGGCGCTGAATGTGTTGTGGCGCCTCCCTTGCCGAAGTGGCCTCCCCCTCAACAGCAACTGGTGCCTCCTTGGGTACAAAGGGTACCACTCGGGGTGGCGGATCCCACGGCCCCCAGGAAGAAGAAGTGTCGGGGCCGTGAGTCGTCGTAGAAGCCGCTCTTGGCGGCACAGCAGGTGGAGGAGGAGGTGCTGGGTCATCCATGCCTTCACTACCTTCTTCTTCATCATCGAAAAGAGGCTCGCCAACCTCATGATCACCTGCACGCTCAAAACGAGAAGAAGGACAAACCATGGTCTCGTCGAAGGTGACATCGGATGTCTCCATGACTCGGTTAGTGTCAAGGTTAAGTACACGATAAGCTCGAGTGTGAGTGCCATAACCCAAAAACACACAGTCAGAAGAACGAGACTCAAACTTGTCCAAGTTGCCCTTTTTGAGTATAAAACAATGGCAACCAAAAACTCGAAAATAACTCACCTTGGGCAGTTTTCCAAAACGCAGCTCATAAGAAGTCTTTTTCAAGAAAGCTCGGAGAAAAATGCGATTGGAAATGTAGCATGCAGTGCTCATGGCTTCGGCCCAATATCGCCTAGGAGTCCTATGCTCATCGAGCATCGTCCCGGCCATCTCTACAAGGGTCCGATTCTTCCTTTCTACAACACCATTCTGAGGGGGTGTGTAGGGGGGAAGAAAATTGATGCTCTAAACCCAAAGAGTTACAAAACTTCTCAAAATCCGAATTCTTGAATTCGGAACCATTATCACTCCTAATAGCTCGCATCGAGTTCAAAGGGAACTCGTTCTGAAGACGCAAAATCAGATTGCGAGCAAAGGAGAAAGTCTCGGTCTTCTCAGCTAAAAAGAATACCCACGAATATCTCGAAAAGTCATCAACAAAAACAAGCACATACCACTTCCCCCCAACAGAGCTCACCCGAGCCGGACCAACAAGGTCCATGTGCAAAAGCTCTCCAGGGCGTTTGGTCATGACCTGTGTCACTAGATGGTGGGGAGCGGCAACCATCTTCCCATGTCTACAAGAGTGGCAAACAAGATCCTTCCCCGTGGATAACTTGGGCAATCCTCGGATTACGCCAAGTGAACTAAGTCTTGCAAGCAAGTCGAAGCTCAAATGTCCTAGTCTCCTATGCCACTTCCAAAGATCAGAAGAGGAAGGTCCAGCCACAAGACAACGAGAAATGCCAAAAGACTCCGAGAAATCTGCACGAAAGACTTTCCCAAAGGGCGAAATCACACAAACAAGATTGCCCTGAGGGTCCAAAATATGACTGAGATTCGGTTTAAAACGAATCTCATAGTCATCATCGAAAAGTTGCGAAATAGAAAGAAGGTTAAAATGCAAGTTTGAAACAAGAGCAACATCGCGCAACACGAAGTGCTCATTAACTCGCACAGACCCACGAGACAGCACCTTACCTTTGCTGTTGTCGCCGAAGGTGATATACTCCTTTCCGGCGACCGGACTAAGACTAGAGAACCACTTGGCGTTTCTGGTCATGTGCCTCGAACACCCAGAATCCACCAATCAAACGTTCTCGAATCGTTTTACCTATATCAATAGAAAGACATAGGGTGAGCATACGGGCCAACACTGGGGTTAGTGAAGTAAGAAGAATACCAGTGTTGGGCCGGCTGCTCAAAAGAACGGTTAGCGAAAAAACGATTCCTAGCACACCTACGAAGGAAGCGATCACCACGTTTAGAAGAACGTGGTCCGCTAAGGGAGGAGCGCTCACCGTGATACTCAAAACGCGGTGGGGGAAAACGCTCAACTACAAAGCCACCGCCACGGGGTCCATGGCCTACAACTGCAGGCTCCCGCCGGGCACGCTCTCTACGAGGCCTAGGCCTAGGAACTTGAGGTACTGCACCTCTAGGCCTAGCATCTCTCCTCGGAGCTCTCCTCTGCCTAGGCCTGAGAACTTGAGGTTCTGAACCTCTGGGCCTAGCAGCACGTCTCTGAACATTTGGCGCATGTACATCTTGGGAAGGATGGTACATGTCCGCATTGTTCATCTCCCTAGCACGGCGTGCCTCTCTCTTGCGCCGAAAGCAGAACTCGCTCAAGTGTCCATCTCTCCCACAATGCTCACAATGGTACCTCACCGAGCTCAAAGGGGGTTGTTGGTACTCACGGTTGTGGGTATGGATCACTTTGCCCTTCTGTGGCAAACACTCCTCCTAGATAGGTGGCATCGTATCAAGCTTGTTTTTCAAGTGGTTGGGTTTGGGATGCCACACTTGGTTCTTGGGTGGAGCTCGTGGAGGTTCTTCAAACACCCCATCCTTGGTGTTAGGCTTGAGAGGCTCTTTGGGTAGAAGCTTGGTAAGTTTGGGAGTAGTGGTGGAGTTGGGCTTCTCACATGGGTTCAGACCACTCGACTCTCCAATCTTCCCAAAAGTAGAAAGATCAACACCCGGAGCAAAACCTACACCAGGACCTCCAGCAGCTCGCTTGAATTGGGAGATCATCATCCCGAGCTGCGGCTCACCACAAGACACCCATGACAAGATGGTCTGAAGGTATGTGTTTTCCTCCTCGGTTTGCATCTTGTCATGGTTCACATTTGCAATCTCCATCTCCAAACCCTCACACAAAACGCACCTAGTCACACAAGTGCTACCCGAGCTGGCCTCTTCAAGAGACACAATCTTGGCATTCTTCTCTGCCAACTCAGATTGCAAGACAGGACAAGTCTTGCACGCACCCAACAGCGAGGGTCTAGCCTTCAGCTCATCCACCTCTCCTACCAACGCAACATACTTGCTTCTCAAAGTGAGAAGGTTAGTCATGTGCGTGGTGCACATCTCACACTCAACCTCCTCAGAAACGACCACGGTGGACTTGGCAAACTCAAGCTCCCTCACCATGTCCTCCCACTTCTGCCTACATTCCTTGCGCTCTCTAGCGGCACGCCTAAGCAACTTATCCTGACTAACGAGCGCGGCAGTAAGCTTCTCGACCTCAGCAGAAAGCTCTTCGTGAGTGAGGGATACCTGGGAGGTGTCGTCGTCGTCGTCGCGAGGAGTGTCGCCACCGACCTCATCACCAAGGGCCATGGTGCAGAAGCCGTCATCGTCGGCGAAGAAGCAGAGACCGTTTAGCTTGTCTTCGATCCTCTTCTTCTTCTCGGACTCGTCGTCGCTTGAGCAAGCGGAGTCGTCATCCGAGCCGTCGACGTCGCTGAGCGTGGCGAAGAACGCACACTGCTCAGCCTGGGCCTTCTCCAAGTACTTCTTCTTGATGTACTCCTTGTCGAAGCCACCCCTCCGCTTGTGCCTCGCGGGGACATACTTCTCCTTGTGCTTGCCAGAGTCGTACTTGTGCCCATGATCTCTCTTCCTAGAATGCTTGTTCTTCTTGGGATAGTTGGCTATGAAGTGGTCGGGGTCGCCGCACTCGTAGCATCCTGAGCGTCCTCCTCCACGGCGACGGTTCATGCGGTTGTTGTGGAACCGCGAGAACCGGTTGGCGAGCATTGCCAACTCGTCATCCCCTAAAGACTCCAGCTGGTCCTCTCTGACAGAAAAGAGAGAAGAAAGAGCAAAGCCTCCAGAGGGGTTAGCAGAAGAGCCAGAAACCAAAGCCATAGTCGGGCCAGAAGGATTCTCATAAGAAGCCCTTGCCATGGCATCAATCTCACTGGACTTGAGCTTACTGAAGAGCTCGTCGCACGTGAGGGTCTCATAGTTAGGTGATTCGATGATCGCCTGAACTTTGGAATCCCATACCGGCCGATCAAGGGTATGCAAAAGCTTCAAAGCCCTCTCATGATCGTCGAAAGGCAACAGCTCCTTGTTAGCCCTCATCCTGTTGACAATCACCTGAAAGCGAGCGAATAAACTTTCTATGCTCTCGCCAGGCATATGTCGAAAGTTCTCATACTCTCGCTTGAACGACTCGTAGAGACAGGTTTTGACTTGAGAGGTTCCCTCATGAAAGCGCATGAGGGTAGCCCAAATCTCCCGAGCCGTAGCGAGGTGAGAAACACGATCTAACTCACTCATGCTCAAGCATGAGAAGAGAGCATTACATGCTCGGCTATTGGCATCGTGCTCATCGATCTGATGCTGAGTCACACGAGCAGCCAAGACAACGTAATCGGCAGAGTTGCAAATATCCCAGATGGAAGCACCCAAACTCTGCAGATAGGCCGACATGCGTATATTCCAATACGCATAGTTCGTCCCATCGAAAAATGGCGGTTTGCCCACGCCGCGATCCATGTCGCCTTCTGTGGATCTGGAACCGGCTAAGGTGGAAGATCCTTAACCCGCTCCGATACCAATTGAAGGACCGAGAATGCAAACAGAAAGCGACCAGAGGGGGGTGAATGGGAGCTTCAAATTTTCCTTTCGGAAACTTGTCGTCACTATCCTGAAACTCAACCCCAAGAGCAAACCAAGAGCTTGCAAGTGTCCACGACCCTAGATGTAGGGTGGATGCTTCCAAGAAGCACAGCGAGACACTTCACAACTCCAGAAACTCAACGCAAAAGACGAAAACCAAAACCGACAACGGACATGCGAACCGCGAACGAATCAGTGCGAGACTGTACTGACCGGACTCACCAGAGCGTCCGGTCACCATGCACCGGACGCGTCCGGTCACAGGAAATCGGTTCTGGAATCTCTCTGTTCCTGACCGGACTCACCGAAGGGAGCGTCCGGTCATTTGTGCAGTGCGTCCAGTCAAACAGAAAACAATGGATGAACAGTAAAGGAGGCGCGTCCGGTCACACCCTGAAGCCAGAGTCCGGTCAACCCACGAAACAGGCCAAGCTGTGCCTTCAACAACCGGACTCACAGCGAGCGTCCGGTCGATGAACACCCAGCGTCCGGTCACCCCGCGATTTCACAGTTCATCCACCGAATCGACTCGATCTCACCAAAAATGAATCCTCTAGGAATCAAACCTGGTGAGTAGAGTCACAAGGAGGATAGTGAGCTATCTCTAAGAGATCATGGCTCGAACCTATCTCCAAATCGATGAATCGAAGAAATTGGGTGAAGGGAGAAAAGCTTGATAGGAAATCAAAATCGATCGATCTCCTAGACCGTGAGGTTAGAGGTGAATTCCTTCAGTGGAAAGAAGTGCCTCACGATCTGGAACAACTTGGTTGAAATGGATTTGCAAAAGATGAACCGAGCAAAGAGATCAAGCGACGGGAAAAACGTGGAGAAAAAGGATTCCGCGAAGAACACGAACAAAACGCGAATCACGACCACGAAATTGCAACTGTGTGGCTACCACACGCTACAACAGTGAGGTTACGGCCTCACTTCCTCAAAATCTCCAGTACACAGAGGTATGGTTCACTACGGATCTCAGCTAGCTACAGCAGGGGATTGGGAGAGCAGGAAACCCTAAGTGCAAAGAGCAAATGACTGAGATCAATGGGGAGGTGGGTGTCTCCCCCTACTTATCCTAATTCTAAGCTATTCCTAATTCCCACTCTACCCCTAACTACTTACAGAGCCAACCAGCTAAACCCTAGGGTTATTCTGGACCAACTCGGTGGTAGGTGGATCCGACGGCCACGCCCACACAACTCGTAGTGTTGCCTCGACGCAACCTCCCGATTGCCGCCACGTGCCGCCCTCTCTCTGCACCCCCAGTTTTGTGGCCCAAACCGGGAAACCAGCCTTTCTAGCTAACCCCCGGTTTTGAGGCCCAAACTGGGAAACCAGCCCGCCAGCATCTGAGTTTTGAGGCCCAAACTCAGCAAACCTGCAGCACCCAGGTTTTGAGGCCCAAACTTGGAAACCGTCCACCCGATGGTTTTTCTCTGGCTCTACCACCAAACCGACGCCGTAGAAGGGATGCACCGCCCGTGCACCCCGTCCACCGACACGTGTCCCTAAGTCCACGACTCAGGCAACACAATACCGCAAGTCTTCGCTCGTCGCTGTCCCAGGCTGCCAGCCACCACAGCTGATCCTCGGGCCACCGGTCCCTCAGTCCAAGCCTCACGTCCGCCCTTCGCCACTCTCGGTCCATCGGCACGGCATGTCTCTACTTGACCTTCACCTTGCCTCTGATCACTGCATCCGTGCTCGACACCTGCATAACACAAGCCAAAGAACATGCGCATCATCCCAGTTGACAATCACTCATCACTCAGAGACTCGGCATACACCCATGTATCCGCAAGATAAACCGGCGAGGAGACAACATGTGGCCACCAAAACTAGGGGTCTTAACCAATAGGAGCCTCAAATGCTCCCCTAGAGGTGGACGAACATAGTGGTTGCTCAAGCTTAACCAAAGAAGAACGACAAGCAACACACATGCAAATGCAATGCAATACGGAATTTGAATCTAGGTTGCTTGTCAAGTTTGCTCATGGGTAAGCTTCTTCACACGCTTTTTGGGGCGGTTATCTTAACCACGTCTGACAAGCCTATGTCCATAGCATAAATTAAACATGGCATATTATACAATGCAATGCAAAGGCAACCACCTTTCACCTTTTGAGAAAGTTACTTAGATCAAGCTTAAGCTCACTTCACAATCTACAAAGGGTACTCTCATCTAGGGGTTTAGTGAAGTTATCCGTCAATTGATCTTCAGTTCTAACTCCTTCTAGAGATATATCTTTCTTTGAAACATGGTCTCTTAGAAAGTGATGGTGAATATCTATGTGCTTTGTGCGAGAGTGTTCAACCAGGTTGTTAGCAAGCTTAACCGCGCTCTCATTGTCACACAACAAGGGTACCGCTTCTAAAACTACACCATAGTCTAGAAGGGTTTGTTTCATATAAGGGATTTTTGCACAACAAGCTCTCGCGCCTATGTATTCTGCCTCGACGGTAGACAAGGCCACACTATTTTTCTTCTTCAAACTCCATGAAACTAGTGACCTCCCAAGAAAATGGCACCCTCCGGATGTACTCTTTCTATCCACTTTGCAACCCGCGTAATCCAAATCGGAATACCGAACGAGTTCGAAGTTAGCTCCTTTGGGATACCAAAGGCCAATGCTTGGGGTGTGCTTTAGGTACCTAAGGATTGTCTTTACGACTATGAGGTGTGATTCCTTAGGATCAGCTTGAAACCTAGCACACATGCACACACTAAACATGATGTCGGGCCTAGATGTGGTCAAATATAATAAGCTACCAATCATAGAACGGTAGAGAGTTTGATCAACCGAGTTACCTCCCTCATCTAGGTCGAGATGTCCATTTGTTGGCATTGGAGTCTTGATAGGCTTGCAATCATTCATATTGAAGCGCTTGAGGAGGTCTTTTGTATACTTCTCTTTAGATATCAATGTCCCCTCCTTCTTTTGCTTGACTTGAAAGCCTAGGAAGAATGTGAGCTCGCCAATCATGGACATTTCGAACTCCTTCGACATCAATTCACCAAATTCCTTGCAATATTCTTCATTTGTTGACCCAAAGATGATATCATCAACATAGACTTGACAAATGAAGATCTCTCCATCAAGCTTCTTGGTGAATAGTGTGGTGTCAACCTTCCCAATGATGAAGCCCTTCTCAATGAGGAAGTCCCGGAGGCGCTTGTACCAAGCTCTTGGGGCTTGCTTGAGCCCATATAGCGCCTTGGACAACTTATAAACATGATTAGGATATCTTGGGTCTTCAAACCCTGGAGGTTGATCAACATAGACTAGTTCATTTATAAAGTCATTTAAAAATGCACTTTTCACATCCATTTGATATAATTTTATGTCATGATGTGATGCATATGCAAGAAGGATATGAATGTCTTCTAGTCTTGCAACGGGCGCAAAGGTCACCCTTTGCCAATAGCCTTGCCTTGTTTCTAACAACCATGCCTTGATCATCTTGCTTGTTTCTAAACACCCATTTTGTTCCAATGACTCTTGCGCCTTTAGGTCGCTCTTCAAGGGTCCAAACTTGATTGCGGGTGAAGTTGTTCAATTCTTCATGCATAGCATTCACTCAATCTGGATCCTTTAGAGCATCTTCTACAAGTGTAGGCTCAACAAGAGAAACAAAGGAGTGATGATGAATATAGGAAGCAAGTTTTTTAGATCGAGTCATTACACCCCTTGTTGGACTCCCTATGATGAGATCTTGGGGATGAGCTTGTAGTAGAGGACTAGTCCTTCGATCAACCACTTGAGGGTCCGCTTGTGGAGCATCAATATCTTGAGCTTGTACCACCATTTGATCATGAGAGATATGAGTATCTTCATTTGGCTCTCTCCCATCTTTATCATCATCTTGTGGTACATTTGATGAAGATGGCTTGTCGATGACTTGCACATCATCATCATCTCTAGGCTTGATGGATCCAACCGGCATGTTCTTCATTGCTTCCCTCAATGGTTCATCACCTATATCATCAAGATTCTCATGTGCTCCTTGAGAGCCATTAGATTCATCGAATTCCACATCATATGTTTCTTCTACCATCCCGGTGGCATGGTTGAATAGTCGATATGCTTTGGACTTAAATGAGTAACCAACAAGAAAACTAATATCACATCGGCGTTGAAACTTCCCTAGGTGTTGGCGCTTCTTGTAGATGTAGAATTTGCAATCAAACACTCTAAAGAATGATACATTTGGCTTCTTGTTGTTGAGTAGCTCATACGGGGTCTTGCCAAGGAGATGATGGGGGAACAATCGATTGGATGCATAGCAAGCGGTGTTGATTGCTTCTGCCCAAAATCTTTCTGGTGTAGAGTACTCATCTAACATTGTTCTTGCTAGGGTGATTAGAGTGCAGTTCTTCCTCTCAACTACCCTATTTTGTTGCGGTGTATAAGTTGAAGAGGCTTCATGCTTGATCCCAACTTCATCACAATAGAGCTCAATGTTGGTGTTGTCAAATTTCTTTCCATTATCACTTCTTATTTTCTTGATCTTCAAGTCAAACTGATTTTGGGCTCTCTTGGCAAACTTCTTGAATGAAGGGGTTGCTTCGGATTTGTCATGAAGAAAGAACACCCAACTGTATCTTGAATAGTCATCAACAATCACTAGGCAATAGAGATTTCCACCCAAGCTAGCATATGTTGTTGGCCCAAATAAATCCATGTGAAGTAGCTCCAACTCTCTTGATGTTGATACAAAGGCTTTGGTTGGATGAGTGTTTGCAACTTGCTTGCCGGCTTGACATGCACTACATAATTTGTCGTTCTCAAACTTGACATCCTTCAAACCTCTAACCAAATCCTTCTTCGATAGCTTGTTGAGAGTGTTCATTCCAACATGTGTTAATCTTTTATGCCATAGCCAACCAAGAGATTGCTTCGTGAATAGACATGTCTTCAAGTTGGCATCTTCGGAGTTGAAAATCAACTAGATAGAGATTGTTGTATCTAAAGCCTTGGAATATCACTTGAGTATCATCCTTCTTTGCCACAACCACTTCCTTCTCGGTGAATAAGCATTGAAAGCCAAGATCACATAGTTGCCCAACGGATAGCAAGTTGAAGCTCAATGAGGCAACTAGAAGCACATTTGATATTGTATGATCATTTGAAATTGCCACTTTGCCCAAACCCTTGATATTGCCCTTTGAGTTGTCACCAAATGTAATCTTTTCTTGGTCATTGACATTCTCTTCTAGTGAGGTGAACATCCTGTGATCACCGGTCATATGTTGTGTGTAACCACTATCAATCACCCAATGAGATCCACCGGTCCTGTAGTTCACCTACACACACAAGAAATCAAGCTTGAGCTTTCAGAACCCAAACTTGTTGAGGCCCTTTCACCTTCTCAACTAGAGACTTTGTAACCCAAAGTTTCTTTGTCCTATTCTTGTTTGGAGGCCCCATGAACATGACCTTTACTTTGCCACTATAATCTTGTCTAAGCATGTAGTGAGCACTGAAAGCAAAGGGCCAAGCATGCTTGGGCAAGGGTGTGGGTGGTGGTGCTTCACAATTATGAGCAAAGTGTCCTTCTTTGCCACACTCAAAGCAACTTCCTAGCTTCTTCTTTTGCTTAGGTTGACTTGAGCTCTTGCGTTGCTTCAACTTCTCTTCCCAGTAGCCAATACCATTTCTATTTGTCTACATCTCGGTGTTCATGAGTAGCTCACTATGAAGACATTGACCCTTTGTGAATTTCTTCAAACCGGTGGCTAGGTGCTCTTTTTCTTTCTTTAGCTTGTCATTCTCTTGTTGGAGTTCCACTTGGGATGGTGTCAATTTGTGGTCCCTCTCCATCTTCAATCTCTTGTTCTCCTCCTTCAACAAGTCAAGCTCAAGTGTCATGCTATAATCTTCATCATGAGTTTCAATGACAACTTGCTTGGTTGAGGCTAGCTTCTCTAGATCAATCTTGAGCTTTGCATTTTCATTCTTGATCTTGATGTAATCATCATAGCTTTCGGCCACAACCACTTGCTTGCCCTTGCTACTAGCACTTTGCTCAACATGCTCACTAACCAAGTCCTCACAAGATGTTGTTATGTCACACTTAACAACATGGTTAGAAGCATCATGCGACTCATTTACAAGTAAATCATAAGCAATAGCAAGAGCATCATGATCAACTTTAACTTGAGTATATTGTTCCTTGAGCAAAGTATAACTAGTGTTGAGCTCATTATGCATCTAATCAAGTTTCTCATTTTTAATCTTGAGCTCTTTTTTCGAGGACTTGAGCTCCTTGATAGAAGATGTCATATTAGCAAGTTCACTTTGTAGCTCATCACTAGCATGGGTGGCATTGTTATACTTGTCAACAAGAGATTCATTATCACGAACAAGCCTTTCATTTTTAGCTCTAGTCTTTCTTATGATTTTAGAGTAGTCATTAAGCAAAGCAACAAGTTCATCATACGAAGGAGCTTGGAACTCTCCATAACTCTCATCATCACTAGAGTCATCATCACTTTGTACCTTCCGGTCACCCTTTGCCATGAGGCATAGGTATGTAGAGGATGATGGCGATGATGGTGGTGGTGGTGTAGAGGTCCCAATCACTTGAGCGGCCACCTTCTTCTTCTCATCATCACTATCTTCATTTGATGATCCACCGGAAGAGTCAATGTCGGTGAGCCCATCACCAACAATGTATGCTTTACCACCTTTCTTGTGGTATTACTTCTTCTTGCCTTCTTTATTCTTGTACGGCTTCTCAGTTTTCTTCTCATCTTCACTAGATGAGTCATACTTCTTGCCCTTGTTCTTGTTCTAGTAATTCTCTTTCTTGGGCTTGGTTCATTGGTGAGAAAGATGGCCAAGATCACAACAATTGTAGCAATCCATTTCGGATAGGGGCCTTCTCTTGCTACTAGTGAAGAACTTCTTCTTTCTTGAATCAAAGTTGACCCCATTTTTGTGAAGCTTTCAACATCTTTGTGGTCTTCCTCACCATGAGAGCAATGTTGAAGTCATCATCATCATCACTAGTGCTCTCATGATGAACCTCAATCACCTTGGTCTTGCCCTTCATCTCTTGACTTGCCTTGAAAGCCAAGTCCTTCTTCTTGTCGGTGGAAGAGCCATCACTTGGTGTGATGTACATGTACATATCATGATCATTGATCTTTCCCAAGACTTGCGTTGGAGTAGACGTAGAAAGATCACATTGATGTAGCACCATCACAATGTGTCCATACTTTGCAATTGGGAGGACACAAAGAATCTTCCTCACTACATCCGATGGTTGCATTTGAGTGAGGCCAAGTCCATTCAATTCTTCTACAAGAACATTCAAGCATGAGTACATTTCATTTGCACTTTCAAGAGTATGCATTTCAAAGGAATTAAGCTTTTGCACGACAAGATGATATTGTTCCTCACGCTCACTCTTGGTTCCCACATGGAGCACACAAATGTTCTCCCATAGATCATGGGCATCTTTGTGGTTCCGGACGCGGTTGAACACATCTTTCCAAATGCCTCAAAAGATGATGTTTTTGGCCTTTGCATTCCACTTTTCATTTTCCTCCTCATGTGGAGTAAGATGAGTGGCGTCCTTGGGCTTGGTGAAGATGTCTATTGCGGTTTGGCGGCATTTAACATCTACCGCCTCTAGGTACGATTCCATATGGGTTTTCCAATATGGAAAGTCGTCTCCCTCAAACATGGGAGGTGGTCCATCACCTCCGGACATCTTAACTCTAGGCGGTTAAGACTAAATCGAGAGCACGAGGCTCCGATACCAATTGAAAGGATCAAGATGCCCAAGAGGGGATGAATTGGGCTTTTATAAAAATTTTGCAACAATTAAAACCTATCAACCCCAATTAACCCCTTGTTCCTAGAAGTGTGTTTCTCTAAACTCTACTGCACAAAAGACTATCTCTATTCCATTCCTACTCTAGCATGGCAATTCAATTATGAAAGAACAACAAAGAAATTACGGAATTGAATTGCACAAAAGTAAATGTGTATGTAAAGAAAGTAGAAATGACTCAGCGTCTTTTTCCCGAGGTATCGAGGTGTCGTCACACCCCCTAGTCCTCGTTGGAGAACCCACGCAAGGGTATAGCTCCCCCTTGATCCGCGCAAGGATCAAGTACTCACTATGAGCTGATTCTTTGCCGCTCTGACCCGGTGAATCGCTCACTACCGGTCACAACTTGACTTGGGTCATCCACAAAGCCACAGGATGGTCATCAAGCTCTTTGATCACCACCAAGTCGTCTAGGTGATGCCGATCACCAAGAGTAACAAGCTAGAACTCTCACTTGACCAAGCCAAGGCCAAAGAGATGGATGGATGCACACTTGCTACTCTCTTTCACTAATGAGGTCACTAATTCTCACAATTAGGAAATCTATAAACCTCACCAGGGCTCTTGCTCTTCCTTGCTCTCTCAAGGTGTTTCTCAGCTGAAAAAATGGGCAAGAACTCTCTAATGGAGGTGGAGGAGTATAAATACTTCGCCCAACCGGCCATCCAAAAAGTGCTTCGAAAGAGTACAGCTTCGGGGGCATCGGACGCGCCGATGCCCTTGACCCAACGGTCGACTATACTTTTCTGACACACATGTTTATATAACATCGGACGCTGGCAGCGTCTGATGCCTCTGCCTCGGACGCGTCTGATGCAGATCTGTCGGGGGAACGCCAAAGGGGTACCCCCAATCAATGCAAACGAACAAGAGACTCGCCCGAGCCCTCCAAGCCAGGCCTCGGGCGAACGATCGTTCTCCGTCTCGCCCGAGCCCTCCAAGCCAGGCCTCGGGCGAGCGCTCGTCTTCCGTCTCGCCCGATCCCTCCGCGTCAGGCCTCGGGCGAATGCTCGTTCTCCGCCTCGCCCGAGCCCTCCAAGCCAGGCCTCGGGCGAACGTCCGTTCTCCTACTCGCCTGAGCCCTCCAAGCCAGGCCTCGGGCGAACGCTCGTCTTCCGTCTGGCCCGAGCCCTCCAAGCCAGGCCTCGGGCGAACGCTCGTTCTCCGTATCGCCCGAGCCCCCCGCGCTAGGCCTCGGGCGAACGCTCGTTCTCCGTATCGCCCGAGCCCCCCGCGTCAGGCCTCGGGCGAATGCTCGTCTTCCGTCTCGCCCGAGCCCTCCAAGCCAGGCCTTGGGCGAACGCTCGTTCTCCGTATCGCCCGAGCCCTCCGCGTCAGGCCTCGAGCGAACGCTCGTCTTCCGTCTCGCCCGAGCCCTCCAAGCCAGGCCTCGGGCGAGCGCTCCTCTACACCTCGAGACCCCACGCGGGGACCTCGAGCCTCTCGGGCACAGCAGCCTATACCTCGAGACACTTCACGCCTCCCTCGGGCGGCACGGACACCGGCAGCTAGCCCCATACCACGCATTCAATGCATTCACCAACTCCGGTCACATCCTCTGGTACACAGCGTGTGCCACAGTGACCGGAGTCAGAGTCAAACCTCGTTTTCACCATAAGCATGGGCTAAAGGGCGCCAGTACAGCACTGTTCGGCCATACCCTGCACTATAGCACCCTCGAGCCACCGCTCGAGGCCTGGAATCCCTCTGAACGACCGGGCGTTCCGGGACTAGCCCATACCTGCGGGAGCTCGAGCCCCCCGCAGGCGCTACCTCGAGGCCGGCTCTGCGCCCCTCGAGCCCTAACTGCTCTCACGCTATTGGAGGACAGGTACCCCAAGACCCGGAGGGACCACGCCGCGCCCTGCACGTTCCGGGATGGGCGCTGTACGGCTTCCACCTCGCCACGCCTCCGCGCCCGCGCCCGGGATGGAGGCCACGTCCCAAGGACGCCTCAACAGCAACGCCCACGACGGCTACAATGTCTTCGACAAGACAGGATTCCTACCCTACTTTGTATTGGGCACCGTACGCCCCGGCACTTGTAAAACCCTTGTGTAACCCTGACCTCCCCTTGCTCTATAAAAGGGGACGCCAGGGCCCTCACTCGGGAGGTTACGAACACGTTAGAACGCCATACACCCACACACTCCGGTCCACCCTCACCAAGCTTGTATTCGCCCCTATACAAGCACTTAGGTGCAAGTAATACAAGAACATCCTCCCCCGCTGGACGTAGGGCCTTCTTTGCCCGAACCAGGATAAATCCTCGTGTCATCTTGCATCACCATCCAGGAAGAGAGCACGCGATCATATTACTCGTTGGTGTCATACCCCCGGTTTCGAAATACCGATAGTTGGCGCGCCAGATAGGGGCCTTCGCGTGTCGAGTCGATTTCTCGCTATTTCCTGGATGGCTGCTTCGACTCCTTCGTTCTATGCCGGTGTCGTCATCTGGTTCGGGAGCCTTGAGTTCCTGGCCATCGACAACGGCAACGAGCCGACTTTGCTCTCCATGGAGGGCCCGAGTGGAGGGTGTGTCACGCCACCCCGTGCGAGGAGCGTGGCGCGTCGCCCACGCCACCACGCGTCGCCACCCCGTGAGCGACGTCGTCGTTGCCGTCGTCGCCAGGCACAGGCCGTGCCGGCGGCGCACTCCCACTTCCCCGTGGCCGGCGCGGAGTTCCCAAGGAGGAGCCTGCCCGACGCACGGCCGGAGACTTCCAGGGCGCGCCCGCGCCCGCCCAGCGACTTCGCGTTCATCGTGCGCACGGACCAGGAGCCAGGCCAGAGGCCTCCGAGCCGTGCGCTGTTGACGCCACCCGGCCTCCTCCCGCACGGGGTATACCGCGCTCAACGCCGGCGGACCCCGTTCGGCCTCGCCAACTCCACAGCAGCCTACGCACGCCAGCTCAACGAGCGCCATCGGGACCGACCGCCAGCAGGCCAGGAGGAGCGCCCGGGCGTGCTACTGCAGGCCATGGCCAACCTGGAGATCGTCCACCCTGCGTACGTCGACCACGGCTTCACGCGAGCCATCGAGCCTCCCCGGCGATCCACGGTCGGAGAATGGTACTGCGAGCTGCGGTCCCAGCATCCGCCAAGACGGCACGCCGACGACAGCTCCGACTCCGACGAATACGACTACCACGACCCCGACCTCTGGGATCCCACCAGGGAGTGCTTCCAACTCGAGGGGGTCGCATGCGATACCGAGGACGAGGGCGACGATGGCAGGCCAGCGCTCGATCTAGAAAGCCCCAGCGACGTGGCCGCGGCAGGCGGGTCACGTGTTCAAAGGAGGGACGAACCTCCGGCACCGGCTGTACCGCCTCAGCACGACGACGGCCGGGCGGCGCAACTCGCGCAGGTGCAAGAGGCAATCACCAAAGCCGAGGAAGAACGGCGACACCTGCTGCAGCTCCGGCAAACCCTGATGCAGGAACCACCCCAGCCCCGAGGAGCCGGAGCTCGAGGTCGGGCTCGAGAGGTCCACCGGCGGATCCTCGAGGACGGGGCACCAGCACGCCCCGAGGTATGCTTCCCGCGAGCTGGGCAGAACGTGGTGGCGGCGGCGATGATGCTCCGTGACCTGCCCGCCGTCTCCAACCCCGATGCCAGACGCATGCTCGGGGAAGTGAAGAACCTCCTCGAGACAGCCGCTGTGCAACAGGCCGAGAGCTCGGCGTCACGCCGGCGCGGAGCAGCCTCGGGGAAGCCGGCGGACACGCCCCGCAACGAGCGCGAGGCATCCGTCCACCAGCCGGACGCCTCTTGAGCTAGGCCAGTCCGTGAACGGATCATCGACAACCGGCCGCCTCAAGACCCCAACGATGCCCGCAACGACATCAACCGACGGCGCAAGGACAAGGGGGCCCAAGAGCGTGGCTATAGCGCCCATCGAGGGGGGCGCTACGACAGCGATGAAGACCGACAAGTCCTCGAGCCCTCGGGCCCCAGAGTCTTCAGCCGGGCCATCCGCAGCTCAACCCTCCCCGACCGCTTCCGACCGCCGACCAACATCGTGAAGTATGACGGGGAGGTCGAGCCCAAGCTCTGGCTCTCGGACTTCCGCCTAGGCTGCCAACTGGGCGGAGCAAAGAACGACGACCGTGTGATCATACGCCAACTCCCACTTTACCTCTCGGACACCGTCCGCCGGTGGCTCGAGGGGCTCCTGCCGGATCGGATCGATGACTGGGCCGACCTAGTCAGGGTCTTCGACGGGAATTTCAAGGGGACTGCATGCGCCCAGGCAACCCCTGGGATCTACAACGTTGCAGGCAGGCAGCGGACGAGCCCCTCCGCGACTTCGCTCAGTGATTCTCGAAGCAGCGCCTCGAGCTCCTCCACGTACCTGATGAGGATGTCATCTCGGCGTTCCTCGCAGGCACGACATGCCAAGAGCTAGTCCACGAGCTAGGGCGCTACCGTCCCATGACGGTCGAGGATCTGATGGATCGTGTCGCCAGCCTCGCCTCAGGCGACGAGGCGGTGGGGGCCTTCTTTGGCCGCCCCACGGACAGAGGCAAAGGTCAGAGGGCAAAGCGCGATGCCAATGACGACGGCGACGATGAAGAAGTGCTCATGGGCGCCCGCCGCAGACGAGCTGGCTAAGTTGGCACTGACGCACGGCGCCGTCCCACCAGATATCTTCTCGAGGGACATTTTCGAGCCGTCCGACAAAATCGGCCCGGGGGCTGGCCCTTTGGTGCCACCCCTCGAGCCGGACACGGGCCTCGACCTTCGGTGCCACCCCTCGAGCCGGGCACGGAGACTCGACGGCCCCTCGACGCCACCCCTCGAGCCTGACGCGGAGACTCGGCCTTCAGCGCCGCACCTCGACTGGAGGACGCCCTCCCTCGACTGTCTGCAAGCTCTACAACGATCAAGGCAGAATCCTGGGAAACGCGTGGAACATCTCTCAGCTACGTCACTTCTACCCTTAAGGGCCTCGAGGCCTAGCATATTTTATCGCTTTGTACAAACATGTCAAAATGAATGAACAAACTCGTGCATTGTCGTTCATGTTGCTTAGCATCATAAGGTAGCCTCGACCCTGCTCTGCTCAGGGTCGAGCCTCCCTCGGGGGCTGACAAGGGGGTAACCGCCCCCCAAACTCCGAAAAAAATGCGTGTTTTCTTTTCAAAAAATTCGACCCTCGTCTCGACTCGCGCCTCGAGTGAACTAGCGACGTCTAAATCCTAAAAAACCTCGAGCCTCCAAGGGTCGGGAGGCGTCGACGTAGACGGCCGCCTACGCCCCCGGGCTACGGTACCCTACCTACGCCTCCCCTCGAGGTGCTCGCGATGTATCAAAGGAACACAGACTAAGCTAGCAGAAGCTCGAGCTCGCAAACAAAGAGAAACGGTCAAATAAGTTTGAAAAGAAAACAACTCCTTTAAACAAACAAGTCATATATACATACGGGTCTCGACAGACACTCATCCATGCCACAAAATTCTTGCAAGGACCTCGACGCCCAAATTTGGCACGCAGGCCCTAATCCTCGTCAGTGTGGTACTCCTCCCCGAGGTCTTCCACGGCGGGCTCAGCCTCGACGCCCGAGCTAGAGGGAGGAGGGCCCTCGACACCGCTGCTGGCGTCAGGAGGCAGCACGTCCTCCTCGAAGATCTTCGCTAGCGACGTCCCTGGCCTCTCCACCTTCTCCAAAATTTTGTCGACACGGCGGTTGTTCCACTCCTCGTCCTTCCCCTCGATCTCGATGAAGCCGTTGGCGACAACGTGGACCGGGAAGCGGAAGCCGGAGCGGACAACCGCGAGCGTCTGCTTCACGCCATGGTGGAGAGCTTGCCGGACACGGTCCCGCGCAGCTACGTCGAGATACCACAAGGCGTCGACTAAGGCGACGCCGTGGGCCACCGCACCTTCCGCCGAAGCCACAGGAGGAGCACCCCACACGGAGCCAAGACGGTCGAGGGAAGCACGAGCCCGCTCCGCCACCATCGTCTCATCTTGGAGTTGGTCCAAGAGAGCCTGGTTCGTCCCGCGGAGCTCCTCGACCGTCTTCTCGACCCCTGCGCAACAAACGAGGAAGAGTGAGACTGCGGCGTAACAAAAAACTCCGAAGACCCAAACAAGCACAAGGTATGAGCCTCACCATCGCAATGCTGCCCTAGGGCGGCGAGGTCGCTGGTAAGGCCCTCAGCGCGCTGCTCGAGCCTGCGCTTCTCGGCCAACATGAGGTGCTTCTTGGATCTAAGCTCCTCGATCAGCCTGCCCGCCTCCACGAGGGCCAGATCCTTTCGGATCACCTCCTGTCGCGCCGCCCCCTCGGCAGCTCGGGCGGTGGCGATACCGCTCTCAGCGTCCTCGGCCTCTTTTCTCGCCGCCTCCGCTGCGGTTCGGGCGGTGGCGGCCTCGCCGCGGGCGTCAACGGCCTCCTGCCTCGCCGCCTCAGCATCAGCCCGGGCGGAGGAAGCCTCGCTTCGGGCGTCCGCGGCCTCTTTCCTCGACGCCTCAAGAGCGGCGGCGGCCTCCTCCTTGGATCGAGCGGCCTCACCTCGAGCCGCCCGGACCTCCGCCTCCGCCTCATTGAGCCGGCTCGCCATTTGGGCGTTCCGGCCCAGCTCAGCGCGGAGATCTTGAAGCTCCGCCTCAGCCCTCGCAAGGGCGGCCGACACCTGTGCGGACCGGCCCGCCTCCTCGGAGCAAGACCGCTCCGCCTCCGCCATGAGCTCGGCCACCTCCCAGAAGATGGACCGCACCTCGCGCGGGGCCCCCAGCTGGACCGGTTGCCTAACGGAGACCATGGCGAGGGGCGGGCTCGGCGCGTCGGGAGACGGCCATACGGTTCGGTCAAGCTCGATGTCGGGCAGATCCTCCTCCGCCCCGAGCTGCCCTGACTACGGCCCGCCGCCCGACGGCACGAGCCCCGGCTCTTCCCCGGCCGGGCCCTCCGGCGCCTTGTCAGCGCTAGCCGGCGCCTCGGACGCCTCCGCCACCATCGAGCCCGCGACGAGGAGCGGCCCCTGCTCCAGCTCGTTCAGGAGGTCCTCCACTGTCGGCTCCCCCTCCGCCAACGCCTCTCCCCCTCTCCCTCTTCCGCAGCCCGGCTTGTGTCGGTCGGTGCCTCGAGGGGCGTGGCCTCCTCGGCCCCAGACGCCGGCGGGGCCGTGCTCGTCCCAGGCGCTTCCACCGGAACAGCCGTTGTAGCGGGAGGAAGGGTGGCGCTCCCGACTGACGCCATCGCGGGAGGAGGAGGGGGAGGAGACAGCGCTTCAGTGGGTGCAGCCGTGGCGAGCTCGAGGCCGTGAGCTGTGGCCCCTGCAATACGAGATGACAGTGAAATCAGAACCGGGAAGAGTGCCTCGACCCATGCGGTCGATGGCGACGGCCTCACCAAAATCTGCGTCGGTCATCCGGCCTCCTCGAGCCATGGCAGCTCGAGCCTTCTCCAGCCAAGCGGCTTCTCTAGCGGAGGAAGGTGCCATACCTCGAGGTGCTTGTGCCACGACGGGGCTCGAGGTCCTGGCCCGCTTGGACGAAGCGAGGTCCACCTCCTGGTAGGAGCGCTTCCCCCTGAGATACCGGAGACGGCATGCGTCATCAAAAGTAAAAAGGTAAAACCCCACTACAGACGAGACTCAGGAAAGTTACTCACCCAAAGCGGTGGCTGTGCTTCTTCCCGGATTCGCCGGACCCACTCGGGGGCTTCGAGCCCACCCCACGGCTCGAGCCCTGCGCCTGGGCCGTCTCGGCTGGGCTGGGACGGGGGGAGGGCTCCCGATGCCTCCCATGGCTCGACCTCGAGGGAGAGGCCTCCTTCTGCCCCACATCAGGGTAAGGCGACCGTGCCCCCCTCGTGCTGTCGTCGTGGCGCCTGCCCCGGCGCGGACTCCGGGACCTGCTCCGGCGCTCACGCTGGCGGTCGCGCCCTCCCGTACCCGCTTCTGTGTCCCGGCGGCGATGCGGCGATGGACTCAGGGGACGCTCACGCCCCTGGTCACGAGAAGCCCGGGGGCTCCCTCCCCGACGGTCAAGATGGCGGGGGCTCGACGCCCTCTCGTGCTGACCGCTCCTCCGCGGGCTCGACGGCGCCCTCGGTGGCTCACGACGGTCAAGCCCGGAGTCCTTCTCGACCTGTCGGCCGCTTCTCGAGGGCCGGCCCCTCTCGAGACCCCCCGCCTGGGTCGACGCGGCTGTGGTCTCCATCTGCGCAGCGGCGATAGCGCTCCTGGTCCGTGGCTTCTTCGCGACAGCCGGCGCGACCAGCGCGGAGCTCGACGTGCCCTGAGCCCCCGACAAGGCGGGGCCTGATGTCCGCCTTCCGCGGCTGCGTCCCGCGCGATCCCCTCGCCGGGGGGACCTCCAGGATATCCTCCTGCACAGAGGAGCGGTCAGCCCTGTCATCGACGACCCCCGCGCGCATCAGGCGCGCGTCCATTCCCTCGTCGTCGCTCTCCTCCTCATCACCACTCTCCTCCTCCGAGCTCGAGGAGCTCAGCTCGGGGGACCCGTCCCCAGGCTGACGGTTACGACGAGCCTTCGCCAGTCTCTGCTCCCGAGCTAAGCGACGCAAGTTTTTGTTTTTCTCTTTCTTCTTCCTGGCATCCTTGCTCTCCTTGTCTTTCTGAGCAGAGAGGCGCCTCACCTGAGTATCCGCGGCGTCCTCCCTCACCGGGGGCCTCGACGCGCGACAAGTAAACGCCCCCTGAAAAAAGAAGAAGCGTGACGAGACAAACCACAAGAAGGATGCATAAGGTTCGAAGGAGGAAAAAGGGGGAGGAGGCTCGAGACAGCTCAGCTCGAGGGAGGCTTACCAGGTCGAGACACCCCTCGTCGGGTGCCATGGCGACCAGGTTGGTGTACTCAGGGATGAACGGCCCCTGGATCGTGATTGACACCCGGGAGACGCCCTCGTTCCGGGACACCCCCCCCCTCGGCCATCCTCGAGCGATTGAGCGCCTCGAGCTGGGCCTTCGGCCCCATCTCGTGCATAAGAAGGGGGCGGTCCGCCAGCGGGAGAACTCTTCGCTGGTGGAATGCCCAAATGACCGCTTGCATGGTCAGCTTCTTCTCATCCACCAGCGTCTTCATCATCTCCATCAGCGGGGCCAGGTGGCGTTGCCTGTCTGCCGCGACGCCCCAGGTCCACTTCTCCGGGCGTTGAGTGAGGACCCTGCCGGTGTACTGCGGAAAGAGGCCACCTTCGTTCCGCAGATAGAACCAATGGTCGTCCCACCCGGCCTGGTTGGTGGAAAGCTTGTATCGCAGGTACTCGCGGGGGACATTGGCCGACGAGGTCCCCGCCCTCGCGGTGATGGCGAGGGAGCCCATGCGCACGGGCCGCCTCTCGCTGGGCTTTAGGGACTTGATGAAGAGCTCGCCCCGAAAGAGATGGACGAACATCTCCCAGTGCGGCTCCATCTTCAGGTACCCCTCGCACACCGCGGCGAATATGGCGGCGTGAGAGATGGAGTTGGGGGAGAAATGCTGCAGCTCCACCTCGAAGTGGTGGGCCAGCCCCCGCATGAAGCGGCTCAGCGGGACGCCGAGCCCCATACGGTGGTAGCGCACGAAGCTCACCACGTACCCCTCCGGCGGGTGCGGCTCCCGGTGCTCCGCCGACGGGACAACCCACCATGCGGGTCCCTCCTCCGGGTTGGGGCGCAGAAGCCCCTGGGCCACCAGCGAGTCCATCTCGCTCTGCGTCACCTTCGTCGGATTCCAGTCCTCGGCCGGCAGCACTTGGGCGGCCATGGCGGTCGCGGCGCGGACCTGAGTGGCGGACGGACGGCCGGTAGATTCCCAATCGACTAGCTCGAGGGAGAGGACGTGTGAAGGCTACGGCGGCGGTGAAGGCAAAGGCAAAGTAAAGGATTCCTTTTCCCCTCTTTCGATATTTATAAGGGAAAACCCCAACGGGCGGGGTCTCCCACGACGCGAAAAGGTAACCGCGTGGCATTTAATGCGCCCACCTAACCGCATCTTGAGCCGGGTGCAGGGTACACGCGGCAGCTCTCCATTCGCTCTACTACCTGGGCCCGCCGCGACCATCGCTTCGGCTTCGCGTCCGCCGCCCTCCCTGACGATTTCCGCCTAAAAAGGCGCACCCAACGGGCAGAAGGATTCCCAGACGACGGAGGCTTCTTCACAAAGGTAAAAACGGGCCCCGGCCCTAAGCCTCGAAGCAGCGAAGGCTGGCCCTCGAAGAGGGTTCGACAGCCGGCTTCGAGCACCCGAGTCAGGGACACCAAGGGGCGCCACTCGCGGCATTACTCGAGGGCCGAGCCCTCGAGGCCCCTCACGTGTATCCAAGGTGGGGAGCTCGACTTGCAGTGAGATCCCCTCGGAGGGAGGCATCGAGCCACCGGGTCCTATCGAATGGACCCGGCACTCCTGCAGACTAAGCACCCATGCTTTATGAGACCGCCTCCGGGCCACAGTCGACCCCTATCGAACGGGGCACGAGCTCTCACTTGGATTCCCCGTTACCAGCTCATCGAGAACCTCGATACTCGCCCACTCGGAGTAGTACGAGGCATCCCCCCTCGCATCCGATCGAAAGGACTCGCGGGAAGACAAGCCAGGGCAATCGGCATGCCGGACCGCTCGAGGAGCCGGCCAGTCGATTCAGCCTGGCACCCCTCGACGAAAGAGGGTCTAAAAACTCGGACAGTTACGACTAATCCCTTTTCTTTGTGTGAACATGAGATTTTCAGGCCTCGGGCGAACGCTCGTCCTCCATCTCGCCTGAACCCTCAAGACCAGGCCTCGAACGATCGCTCGTTCTCCATCACGCTCGAGCCCTCCGAGCCAAGCCTCGGACGGGGTCTCCCACGATAAAGGAAAGGTAACCGCAAACATTTAATGAGACTACCGAACCACATTTTGAGCCTGTTGATAGGTACACACGCCACCGCGATCTCCGCTCCCTGACGATTTCTGCCTAAAAAGGCGCGCCCACTGGGCAGAAGGTTCCCAGACGACGGAGGATTCTTCGGCAAGCCCACGAGGGAGTTCTAACCACTCCCCCGTGGCCTCGGGGGCTACACCCGCGGGTGTCGCTCGCACGACACCCACGGAATCGAATCAACAAAACCCTCGAGACCAGTTAGCTATCCATCGAAATCCCAATCTGGAGCCCCTGCTCGAATGCAAGCACTCGCACAAGGGCTCGGGGGCTACTGTCAGGGGAACGCCAAAGGGGTACCCCCAATCAATGCAAACGAACAAGAGACTCGCCCGAGCCCTCCAAGCCAGGCCTCGGGCGAACGATCGTTCTCCGTCTCGCCCGAGCCCTCCAAGCCAGGCCTCGAGCGAGCGCTCGTCTTTCGTCTCGCCCGATCCCTCCGCGTCAGGCCTCGGGCGAATGCTCGTTCTCCGCCTCGCCCGAGCCCTCCAAGCCAGGCCTCGGGCGAACGTCCGTTCTCCGTCTCGCCCGAGCCCTCCAAGCCAGGCCTCGGGCGAACGCTCGTCTTCCGTCTCGCCCGAGCCCTCCAAGCCAGGCCTCGGGCGAACGCTCGTTCTCCGTATCGCCCGAGCCCCCCGCGCCAGGCCTCGGGCGAACGCTCGTTCTCCGTATCGCCCGAGCCCCCCGCGTCAGGCCTCGGGCGAACGCTCGTCTTCCGTCTCGCCCGAGCCCTCCAAGCCAGGCCTCGGGCGAACGCTCGTTCTCGGTATCGCCCGAGCCCTCCGCGTCAGGCCTCGGGCGAACGCTCGTCTTCCGTCTCGCCCGAGCCCTCCGAGCCAGGCCTCGGGCGAGCGCTCCTCTACACCTCGAGACCCCACGCGGGGACCGCGAGCCTCTCGGGCACAGCAGCCTATCCCTCGAGACACTTCACGCCTCCCTCGGGCGGCGCGGACACCGGCAGCTAGCCCCATACCACGCATTCAATGCATTCACCAACTCCGGTCACATCCTCTGGTACACAGCGTGTGCCACAGTGACCGGAGTCAGAGTCAAACCTCGTTTTCACCATAAGCATGGGCTAAAGGGCGCCAGTACAGCACTGTTCGGCCATACCCCACACTATAGCACCCTCGAGCCACCGCTCGAGGCCTGGAATCCCTCTGAACGACCGGGCGTTCCGGGACTAGCCCATACCTGCGGGAGCTCGAGCCCCCCGCAGGCGCTACCTCGAGGCCGGCCCTGCGCCCCTCGAGCCCTAACTGCTCTCACGCTATTGGAGGACAGGTACCCCAAGACCCGGAGGGACCACGCCGCGCCCTGCACGTTCCGGGATGGGCGCTGTACGGCTTCCACCTCGCCACGCCTCCGCGCCAGTGCCCGGGATGGAGGCCACGTCCCAAGGACGCCTCAACAGCAACGCCCACGACGGCTACAATGTCTTCGACAAGACAGGATTCCTACCCTACTTTGTATTGGGCACCGTACGCCCCGGCACTTGTAAAACTCTTGTGTAACCCTGACCTCCCCTTGCTCTATAAAAGGGGACGCCAGGGCCCTCACTCGGGAGGTTACGAACACGTTAGAACGCCATACACCAACACACTCCGGTCCACCCTCACCAAGCTTGTATTCGCCCCTGTACAAGCACTTAGGTGCAAGTAATACAAAAACATCCTCCCCCGCTGGACGTAGGGCCTTCTTTGCCCGAACCAGGATAAATCCTCGTGTCATCTTGCATCACCATCCAGGAAGAGAGCACGCGATCATATTACTCGTTGGTGTCATACCCCCGGTTTCGAAACACCGACAAGATCTGACCTCTCTGGAACCTCTCTGCATGGACATCGAACGCTGGCTCCCAGCGTCCGATGTGCCCCTCAGGGCACTCTCTCATGAACAGTGGCACTTCAGCATCCGATGTAACAACATTGGAGCATCTGATGCCACACACCAGAGACTCTCAAGTCTAAGTCACATCGGGCATGCATTCGATGCCACTAAGGCCAGCGTCTGATGCCCATAACAGGGGCAAAACAACCTCGAATCATGATGCTACCTGTTGATGGTCCTTAAACACCTGTTTTACCATCAACATTTGACCCTAAAGTCCACCAAAAAGAAATGAAAAACCTCCAGACAGAATCCTAGTCAACCCTAAGCAAGATAAAAGTTTCCTATCTACTACTTTATTTCACTCTTGCATGTTTGAAGTGAAAAGCTATAAGCCCCACATTGCTATGATTAATGATATATGCTAAGTTATTTCTCACTATACAATATGCACTTGCAGACATCTTAAGTTGCTATCCATTTCATGCTCAATGCTTAAACCGCATTGTTGCTCGAGGACGAGCAACAGGTTAGCTTGGGGGAGCTTGTTGATGGTCCTTAAACACCTGTTTTACCATCAACATTTGACCCTAAAGTCCACCAAAAAGGCATGAAATGTAGTCAAATAGGTTTCAAACTAACCAAATTCCACATGTCCATAGAATTTTATTTGAATACAGGATTTGAACCAAATTTGGACATATGGACCCACCAGAGGCCAAGCCCACTCGGCAGGGCCCAAATGGGCCTAAGGGGGGTGGCGCCCGCCACCCCTACGTGGCGCCCGCCACCTCTAAGTGGCGCCCGCCACTTGGGTTGGCCCAAGTTGCACTCCCTGCCACGTCAACGATCCGTGTGACCACCCCAAGGCCAAATCTTGGCCCTTGGTCACTAGGTCAGTGGCATCGGACGGCTCAGGATGAAGTGGCATGGATCAAGGCTGAATGGCGGTTACTCAGACATGCAACCGACTTCCAAACCGCCTTGGACAACCACCTGGAGGCCGTAGGATCAAGGACCGTGCATCTAGCGGCCAGGAGACTAGCAGCCGCCAGTAGGGGGTGGCGCCCGCCACCTGACCTAACCCTAGGTCGGTTGGCTGCCCCCTTTAAGTACCCCCTCACTCCATAAGGCTATAAATACCCCCCGGAGGCATCACTTCATTCATATCCCGGTACCATCCCACATCAAGCAACACACAAGCAAGAGAAGCAAGTGAGAGTTAGGTTAGAAGCTCAGAGAGCTTAGGCAAGTAGGTTAGCTAGTAGAGAGAGTATAGCTCTAGTGCCCTAGCTACAGCGCGGCTCTTAGTTTAGCACAGCTCAGCCTAAGTTCTTGGTATAAGGAGCATAGAGCTTGCTAAGAGAGAAGCGGGTGCGAGCGACTGGCTTCAGAGGTCGGTTGATTTCCCGGCGTCTCTGGTCTGGTTTGCTCTCTTGTATCTCAGGTACACTTATCTTTATCTCAGTATTACTTTAGTATTACTTTCAGTATTACTTTATTAAGTACCTTGAGTGTGACCTAGCTATCCTATAGTTCAATTCACTTAGCCATAGTAGTTAATCTCTAGTGAGCTTAGTGATTGGTCTTTGCCAATAGGTTGCTTAGTTAGTTTAGTGTTTATCTTATTAAGTCAAGTGTTTGCTCTGACGTCCGCAAGGGTGTCTCTATTCAAAGCTAGGATATAGATAGTTAGAATATAGTTAAGCGTGGTGCTTAGTTATAGACTTACTTTCAGATATGGCTGGACCCCCGGATAGTTGTGGTAGCAAGCAGGTGGTGACAGCCCTGTGCGCCTTGAATTCCACCACGTAGTTGGCCCAGTTTAACAGTAAGGCTCGTTGTGCTAGCGTTCAACCTAAGTAAGTGGTAAAGGCTAGTACGCCTCGATACTTGACAAGATAGGAATAAAACTATACTTAACTTAGTTGCTTTATTGTCTTTTGCCTGCCTTGCTTCGTAACTATCTTGCTTCATAGTTATCTTGCTTTGTAGTTATCTAGGAGTAGTTAGTAGTTAGTTATCTTAGTTACCCTTATTTATCATCCATCTATCTAGTTATCCACCTTACCTTAGCCATCCATTTCATCCTTACCTATCCATCCATATATTCTTTCTAGCCTTTCATCCCCTCTCTTCCCTTCTCCCCTTTTCCTTTTTCTTATTTCTTCGACTCTCATCCCCTCCTTGACTCGACTCATACACCACTCTAGCCTTCCCTTGGGATCAAATAAATCGACACCTGGTACTCCCAGGAGAAGTGCTACTACGATAGTTCTGTGCACTTGCAGAATCTCCTCCTGGTAGATTGCAATCTCTCTAGCTAGCCCCTACTAGTGTCGGGATTGACAACCCCGCTTGGCATTAGTAGATAGCTGCTTTAGCTCCACTCCTTTAGGTATAGCGACTGGTCTTGCTTCAAGCACTTCTAACGCCGTTGACGGGGATAGACTCCATAGTCTACTCCTAGTAACGACATTAGCAAGTGCCAACAAGCATTTCTGGGCCGTTACCGGGGATAGTTGCCTAGCTCTATCTTTAGTGAAGCTAAGAACTACCAACAAGCATTTCTAGCGCCGTTGCCGGGGAAGGCAATCGGTGTATCGGTTGAGTCCATGTCGAATTTATCTTCGCTTAAGCTCCCGCTTAGCGAATCCCATCTTACCCCATTCTTTCTCTCCTTAACTCTTCTTATCTTTTTCCTTCATCTTCTTCAACTTCTTTCTTTCTTATCTCGTTCTATCTTCACGATGGCCAATAAGACCATTCGTGAGTTTTCTGCTCCTTCTGCCGCTAATGTAGTGATAGGACCAGACGTGATCGATGCCAACCTCAATTTTGAGTTGAAACCGGCTCTGATCACGATGGTCCAAGCTAGCCCGTTCTGTGGCAAAGCTTATGAGGATGCCAATGCTCACCTCCAACAATTCTTGGTGATCTGCGGCACCTTCACCATTAAGGGGATAACCCAAGAAGCCATCCGTCTTCGTCTCTTTCCTTTCTCTTTGCTAGGAAAAGCGAAGCAATGGTTCTATACCGATCGCAACGCTGTAGACACATGGGACAAGTGTTCCAATGCTTTTCTCACCAAATTCTTTCCGATGGACAAGACGAATGCTCTGCGCAACAAAATCTCTAGCTTTACGCAGCAAGCCAAGGAATCTATTCCCGAGGCTTGGGAGAGGTTGCAAGAGTATGTCGCTGCTTGTCCACACCACGGTATGGAGGACTGGCTATTGATCCAGAACTTCTACCATGGCCTAACCCCTCTCTCTAGAAGCCATTTGGATGCCGCTGCCGGCGGTGCATTCTTTTCTCTGAATGTTGCAGATGCTAAGGCTCTCATAGAGAAGATGGTGTCAAACCAAGGATGGAATGACGAAAGACTACAGCCCCGTAAGCGAGGTATACATTCCCTTAAGGAAGCCGACATGATCGTGGCCAAGATGGACCTGCTGGCAAAGAAGCTAGACAGATGTGAGAAGATGAACCAACAAGAGGGTGTCCAATCTCTGGAATCCTACATGACTTGTGAAGTCTGTGGAGAAACCGGACATTCTAGGAGCCACTGCCCCGAGCTACATGAAGATTTGAACTTCATCAACAACAACAACGGTTTCCGTCAACAGAATCAAGGATGGAATCAGCCTGCAAACTCTCAAGGTAACAATTCATTCCCCCACTCTAATTTTCATAATTCTGATAGTCTCTCATTCTTGAAAAATTTAGTTTACTCACAAGGTAGAACTACTGATTTCTTGAATAAGAAATTAATGTCGAATGATAAAGCCCTTGAGAATATAAATGATAAATTGGAAGATTTCTCATCTGCTCTGAAAAATCAATTAAGCTTTAATAAGATGTTAGAAACCCAATTAGCTCAACTTGCTGCTATCATACCATCTTTTAAATCTGGCAAAATTCCTGCTAAACCTGACATGGAAACTGCAAATATGGTTGAAATAAAACATTTTAACTATTATGAAGATCAAACCATGACTGTTAAAAAGGGTGATCCTGGTAGTCCCATAATTAGATGCTCAATCTTTGGTGAAGTCTTTAAAAATGCCATGTGTGATTTAGGATCGAGTGTGAACATTCTATCTAAAGATTTTTATGAAAACTCGTTCTTTCCACCCATGTCATCCACATCTGCCTATGTTGTGCTAGCTGATCAATCCACTTGCTATGTAGAAGGAATAGTTAATGATTTACCTGTTCATATTAGAGGCTCCTATGTTCCTGCTGATTTCATAATACTAGATATGGAAAATAGGAAAGATGTGCCTCTAATCTTAGGTAGACCCTTCTTGAATACTGTTAATGCTTGCATATATGTGGGAAGTGGTAAAATTCAAATGGCATTAGAAGGGAGGAAGGAAATATTCTCCTTCTCCCGTGGTCCCACATATGCCGCTAACATTCAGGTAGCAAAACCCGTTCGTACCAAGAAGAGACGCCCAAGAACAAGGTGGAACAGAAAGAAAGAACCACCTCCTGAGTTGTGTGATTCACATAACAAGGGAGAGGTGCCAAAAGAAGAAGAACCCGATGGAGTACTAAGAAAAGAAGTGCCCAAGGAAGAAGATCCACCCGATAAGGATGAAACTCCATGGACCTAAGGTATGGTTTTACTTTTAATTTTTCCCTTCAATTTTCCTTTTTCAAATAAATAACATATGTCATGCATGTAACTAAAAAAAATATGTATATATCACCAGTTATCATTAGTTATATGCATAAGTATATGTTAACTTAGCTAGAACAATAAAATAGGATAGTTTCCCTTTTCACAACATTAGATAGTTTCCCTTTTAATAAAATGAGAACAAGAGCTCTGACCGAGAAAGAAGAAGGCCCTTCCCCAAGCAAGAAGCCAGCTTGGGGGAGACTCCCTCTCCAATAAGGTATGTATCAAGCCTACACTTTACATTCAGTTCTTAAATTCTATATCTTTTGAATGTCACATGCTTGCCTAAATGACCATTCCATGAATAAAATTGATAAAATCTGCTTAAACAAGTTGAAACCTGAATAAGATTTCAAATATGTCATGCAAATGCTATTATTATGGTTTGAATAACCGGTCTTATCTAAGTTGTAGCTTTTGTGGGTTGCACATGCTTAAACTGAAATCATGCTTAGTGAATAAAGTTAGTAAGAAATGGAGTAATTCTTTAAACTTGCTAAGGTGAAATTAGGACCTAATCTGGAGGATTTATTTTTAAAAAAATTATGAAAACCTTGCTAAAAGTTCCTCCTAGATTTTATCCCATCCCACCACCAGCCAAATATTTGTTAGTCATTAGTCAAAACCACAAAGAGCTTTGTTTGTGTTGAGCTTTGTTAGACCTCATAGATCTTAGTAGAGAAGCTTGTCATATCTTTTGAATCAAGATTCATGCACACCCACCATAAATTGCCTACTTTCCACTTTGGAAGTTTGCAACCACCAAATAAATTGCTTATTCTCTACACCGGAGATATGCAATACCCTGCCAAACATCCCATTGCTAGCCTTATGCTATTCCTACACTAGGAATAAGCATTTCTCCCTTTTCCCTTTTTCATTTTTGAAATCCTTTCCTATAGATAACCTGGGGAAATCTAGAGCTAAAAGAGAGAGAGAGAGAGAGAGAAAAATGAGCAAAGTAGCTCAAGAAAGGACTATGTCCTAAAAAAATGAGCAAAGTAGCTCAAGAGAGGACTATGTCCTAAGAAAATGTGAGGACACATCTTTTGTCTACTCACTATGTATCAAAAAAAAGAGAGAGAATTATCATTAACTCTAGACCCCAGAAATCAACTAGGAAGGATTATGAAATATCTCTCTATACACTTCCACATAACCACACATGCACATCTTGATCAATTTTTATGATTTGCTGCTCCTTATGATCTGAGTGTCTAGCTTAGCAATAAACATCAGGCAATTTGCTCATGGTTCTTAGCCTACCTATAACTCCACATATCATTCTTTAGAAATAGGAGAGGCTACATTTTGGCCTAAGTGAGGATTTAAACACCATTGAGTGATTGAGTGAATCTTGGAGGACTTAAGCAAGTTGTTATCTTTTGAAAACCTTGAAAAACCTCCAGACAGAATCCTAGTCAACCCTAAGCAAGATAAAAGTTTCCTATCTACTACTTTATTTCACTCTTGCATGTTTGAAGTGAAAAGCTATAAGCCCCACATTGCTATGATTAATGATATATGCTAAGTTATTTCTCACTATACAATATGCACTTGCAGACATCTTAAGTTGCTATCCATTTCATGCTCAATGCTTAAACCGCATTGTTGCTCGAGGACGAGCAACAGGTTAGCTTGGGGGAGCTTGTTGATGGTCCTTAAACACCTGTTTTACCATCAACATTTGACCCTAAAGTCCACCAAAAAGGCATGAAATGTAGTCAAATAGGTTTCAAACTAACCAAATTCCACATGTCCATAGAATTTTATTTGAATACAGGATTTGAACCAAATTTGGACATATGGACCCACCAGAGGCCAAGCCCACTCAGCAGGGCCCAAATGGGCCTAAGGGGGGTGGCGCCCGCCACCCCTACGTGGCGCCCGCCACCTCTAAGTGGCGCCCGCCACCTCTAAGTGGCGCCCGCCACTTGGGTTGGCCCAAGTTCCACTCCCTGCCACGTCAACGATCCGTGTGACCACCCCAAGGCTAAATCTTGGCCCTTGGTCACTAGGTCAGTGGCATCGGACGGCTCAGGATGAAGTGGCGTGGATCAAGGCTGAATGGCGGTTACTCAGACATGCAACCGACTTCCAAACCGCCTTGGACAACCACCTGGAGGCCGTAGGATCAAGGACGGTGCATCCAGCGGCCAGGAGACTAGTGGCCGCCAGTAGGGGGTGGCGCCCGCCACCTGACCTAACCCTAGGTCAGTTGGTTGCCCCCTATAAGTACCCCCCTCACTCCACAAGGCTATAAATACCCCCCGGAGGCATCACTTCATTCATATCCCGGTACCATCCCACATCAAGCAACACACAAGCAAGAGAAGCAAGTGAGAGTTAGGTTAGAAGCTCAGAGAGCTTAGGCAAGTAGGTTAGCTAGTAGAGAGAGTATAGCTCTAGTGCCCTCGCTACAGCGCGGCTCTTAGTTTAGCACAGCTCAGCCTAAGTTCTTGGTATAAGGAGCGTAGATCTTGCTAAGAGAGAAGCGGGTGCGAGCGACTGGCATCAGAGGTCGGTTGATTTCCCGGCGTCTCTGGTCTGGTTTGCTCTCTTGTATCTCAGGTACACTTATCTTTATCTCAGTATTACTTTAGTATTACTTTTAGTATTACTTTTAGTATTACTTTATCAAGTACCTTGAGTGTGACCTAGCTATCCTACAGTTCAATTCACTTAGCCATAGTAGTTAATCTCTAGTGAGCTTAGTGATTGATCTTTGCCAATAGGTTGCTTAGTTAGTTTAGTGTTTATCTTATTAAGTCAAGTGTTTGCTCTGACGTCCGCAAGGGTGTCTCTATTCAAAGCTAGGATAGAGATAGTTAGAATATAGTTAAGCGTGGTGCTTAGTTATAGACTTACCTTCAGATACGGCTAGACCCCCGGATAGCTGTGGTAGTGTAACAGACTCGCCCAATAATGTGGCCCACCTACACCTGTCATCTGTCCAACGACCTCTGACTGCTATGTAGGTGTGCCACAAGACTGGATTAATTTGTTTGATACTGTGAAAATAACGAATGATGGTCGAAAGTTACTGAGATTGTGTCCTATGAAGGAACCATGATCCGTGGACTGGATAAAGGCGTCGAAACCTAGGGTCACCTATGGCCGGCCACCATATGGTGTTACTGTTGGGCGCTCGCTAATATTTAGGCCATTTGTCATGATTGTTTCTAGTTTAAGTCTCTAAGGAACTAATTTTTGTGGGTCTTTCGGAGATCCTAGTCTTCTCTGCAACACAGGCAAGCCCCGGTGCATACTACCCACTCTCTGTTTTACAAATACTTTATTACACTATAGGTCTTGTAAAATGTGCATTAAGTAAGTAGGAGTTGAATGAAACCGTTGTTGCATGAATACCTTGGATTTCCAGATAATCCCCTAATGATATCCCATCAGCAGTGATAAGACGTTCCCAAATGCTTAGCAATGCTTAGACTTCGGTAGAAGTCGGTCGATGGCTTCATCGTTCGCGAGATATAGGTTTACCTATTCTCTCTTTGACTCTGCCTATGGGTCGTGAGAACCCCAATATGATGATAATATTTAAACTGAGACCGGGCGGGTAACTTGCACAGGAAATGGAGTCCTGGTGTAGTGTTTCCGTCTGTGTCGCCTAGGGTCCGTCCGCTGTTGGCCCGTTGGATCGAGAACTATTTGTTAGTACTGGTCACATGCTACGGTAAGCTCTACTGTGGCTATGCACTTACTGGAACGGCGCACCCGCGCACTGGGAGTGGAGAGATGGCGGGAGTAGCGTGTACCCACCCTGCTCGGTCCCCTGTTGGACGGACTCAGCAAGGCCGTTGTAGGGCGGTGGTGTACTGTACCCTTGGGTGGCGCGGCTCCGGTCCGGTTTGAGCGGATCCTCGGGAAGGTTGATATATGCGAGTTCGGTCTCGCATATGTCGTGTGATAAGGAAGCCCCAGCTGGGTAGATCAAGCGGTTCGAATCGTCTTTTGCTCCACGAGAAAAGGAGACTCGTCCTCGCACCCTCAGCGTAGTTTAATCAAGTGAAGATGATGGCAAGAAAAGTTTATCATGAGATGTGATGCTTAAACAAGTGTTTGATTTAGATAGGTGCAAAGTGGATACTGCTTAATAACTTAATGCACCGCTAAAACTTGAAAATAGGATGAACAAGTAGAAAGCTTTTCTGCAAAGCTTTTATCTCCTGCTAGCCCCACTACATCCCCTAAGCCAGCATGCCCTTGGAGCCTTTTTCTGAGTCGGGTAAGTCTTGTTGAGTACCCTCATGTACTCAGGGTTTGTTAATCCCCTGTTGCAGGTTTTAGCTTGTGGTGTCAATCTGAATCATGTCCGTGGGCTCGATATGATCTGGTGGTTCTCTCTTCGACTTAGGTGCTCTACCTAAGTCAGGCTCTGTAGTGTTGTTCTTCTTCCGCAATCTGAGTAAAGTTTATTTGAAAAGTAACTTATTCATGCTTTGTAAAGTTTATCTTACCTTGCTTCCGCTATCCGATGTTATTTTTGTATCAACTGTTGTAATGTTGTAGTTATTTCACTCGAATAGAGGATGATCCTGTAACTCATGGATTATTCGGGGTTCTCTCGGGGACTCCCGACGGATCTTTCCAGTAATGTGGTACACATGTACGGTCATTAGAGCTCTGGGAGATGATGACGTGTGCAGGTGAGGCCACATTATTGGGAGGTTCTGCCACAGGTAGCAAGCAGGTGGTGACAGCCCTGTGCGCCTTGAATTCCACCACGTAGTTGGCCCAGTTTAACAGTAAGGCTCGTTGTGCTAGCGTTCAACCTAAGTAAGTGGTAAAGGCTAGTACGCCTCGATACTTGACAAGATAGGAATAAAACTATACTTAACTTAGTTGCTTTATTGTCTTTTGCCTGCCTTGCTTTGTAACTATCTTGCTTCGTAGTTATCTTGCTTTGTAGTTATCTAGGAGTAGTTAGTAGTTAGTTATCTTAGTTACCCTTATTTATCATCCATCTATCTAGTTATCCACCTTACCTTAGCCATCCATTTCATCCTTACCTATCCATCCATATATTCTTTCTAGCCTTTCATCCCCTCTCTTCCCTTCTCCCCTTTTCCTTTTTCTTATTTCTTCGACTCTCATCCCCTCCTTGACTTGACTCACACACCACCCTAGCCTTCCCTTGGGATCAAATAAATCGACACCTGGTACTCCCAGGCGAAGTGCTACTACGATAGTTCTGTGCACTTGCAGAATCTCCTCCTGGTAGATTGCAATCTCTCTAGCTAGCTCCTACTAGTGTCGGGAATGACAACCCCGCTTGGCATTAGTAGATAGCTGCTTTAGCTCCACTCCTTTAGGTATAGCGACCGGTCTTGCTTCAAGCACTTCTAACGCCGTTGCTGGGGATAGACTCCATAGTCTACTCCTAGTAACGACATTAGCAAGTGCCAACAAGCATTTCTGGGCCGTTACCGGGGATAGTTGCCTAGCTCTATCTTTAGTGAAGCTAAGAACTACCAACACTACCTTAACGACTTTTCATCCTCATGACATAAGGGCTCTCTCTAAGCTACCTAGGGCTATGAAATAACAAGTGTGCACCACACCTACCTCAATAGTGTTATCTAGGTCAAGCTATTGATTCACGATCCCCTTTATAGTACGGCCAAAGGAAAAAACAAAGACCTAAGACTACCTAAGTGTCCTCCAACACCATGTGACACTTAGCTCTAGCCTATCACCATCTTCATCGTCCATCCTTTGAAAACCAAATCGATTTCCATCGCCAGGGGACACGAACTTTGTATGCCCGTATCGTCGCAATTACCGTGACCAAACCCATCCTTGTTTCTACGAAACACACGTTAGTCATAGTAACCTTGTGTTTCATCCAATCATTGAAATCCACTAGGGGCCTAGATGCTTTCATCCATCATAAAAGTGATTATGAAATTTCTCTTCTAATTTATCCCAAGAACCAATAGAACATGATGGCCATGAAGTAAACCAAGCAAAAGTCGTATCAGTAAGAGATAAATGAAAATGACGAACATTCATGAAATCTAGGGTACTAGCTTCACCCATTTGTGCAAGGAATATACTAACATGTGAAGGGTCGAGATGGCGGACTAGAGGGGGGTGAATAGTCCTTTCTAAAAATAATCGCACTGGCTAACCGAAATAAATGCGGAATTAAAACTATCGGTCTAGCCAAGACTACACCCCTCTACCTATACTCTTTAGCACCTTATAAAAGATCCTAAACAAAGCAAATAAGGTGTCGGGCTAGCTAGAGCTCACCTAAACAATTCTAGCTTGCAAGGTTACACAAACCTAAGCAACTAGTACTCAATCAACTGGGGAGCTCCTACACATGCCACTAAGCAAAAGCACAAAGCCTAAGCTCACTAGCAATGCTCAATAACAAGGCTACACAAACTGAATTAGAGAGCTCAACTTAGCTACACAAACTAAGCAATGTGACTAGCAAGACTACAAGTCAACTAGTCACGCAAGAGAGCTACTTCTAGGATACACAAGCAAGGAAGGTAACTAGCAAGCTACACAAGCTAACTAATTACAAGAGCAACTACACAAGCACAATATATATGAAAATAATTACAAGCTTGTGTAAGGAGAATGCAAACCAACGGGAAGAACAAGGTTCACATGGTCGCCGCCAAGCTAGTCCCCGTTGAGGCAAGCCCAAGGTTGTCGCCGATCCTCTTGCAAGTGGTGACCCTAAGTCACACTCTCCACGATGGAGTGCTCACCAAGAGCTCTAGCTTCGATCCGACCGGACCACTTGGCGCTCTTCGTGCCTCTCTCTACTAGAGTTGCTCTTCGCGATCTCCCGCGGGGCGAGCACAATGCCCCTCACAAAGCTTTCTCCGGAGCCATGCACAATCTTCACGCGGGCTTCACGACGGAGACTCGAACACCAAGCCGTCTAGGAGGTGGCAACCTCCAAGCATAATAAGCACCACCGGCTTGCAACTCGATCACCTAGTGTCACTCGATGCAATCTCTCAATGCAACGCACTAGCGATCACTCACTCGCTATTGATTCACACACTAGCAACCACAAGTGAGTTAGGGGGCTCCCAATCACTCCCCAAGCATGGACACTAAGTCCCAAGGGTGCTCAGCAACAGCCAAGGCCGTCCACACACTCTATTTATTGCCCCAAGGGCTAACTAGTCGTTGCCCCTTCACTGGGCAACCTACGCCACCATCGGACGCATCAGTCGGGTCCATCGGACGCTAAGGCCAGTGTCCGATGCACGGATGCTCGCCACGTGTCCCCCACGTTCAACTTCGGACGAGCGATCCCAACGGCTATAATCCTCCCCGTGCCAGATAAAGTGGCATCAGATGCGCCGATGCCTAGCATCGGACGCTCCGATGCCTCTACTCAGAACTACGCAAACCTGCACTCACATCCGACGCGCCGGACCCTTAGCATCGGACGCTAAGGGACAGCGTCCGATGTCTATGCAGAGAACTCCCCGAGAGCCTCTGCGAACATCGGACGCGTCCGATGAACACGCATCGAAAGCAGGCCAGCGTCCGATGCTCCCTGGAAAACTAACTCACGCCACGTCATCACTATCAGACTCTACAACAGTGTTTCCTCAGCGTTCGTTGCCAGCGTCCGATGCTCCTTCAACTTCTGACAGAAACTAGGGTTAACCATCGGACGCTTCATTTCCGAAAACCGCTGAATCCTGCATCGCAAGCTCGGTAGGAGGGAGAAGGACTATACACTAGTTTCTCCCAATTCTCCACGCCTCCTTTCAACACAACTTCTTCTCCAACAACTTCTCCTTTGCAAATGTGCAAACACCACTAAGTGTACAACAACATGTGTATGTGTGTTAGCATTTTCACAATCATTTTCCAAAGGATTAGCCCTTGCACTTACCACGCCACTCGATCCTAGCAACATTGCAAAGTTAGATCGCTCAAGTGGCACTAGATGACCGATATGCAAACAAGTTTGCTCCTCTTGATAGTAAGGCCATCTATCCTAAACCCGGTCATAAACTTCTCTACACACCTATGACCGGTGAAATGAAATACCCTATAAGTATACCTTTGCCTTGCGCATTCCATTCCATCTCCACCGGTGTTTGATGCAACACATGCACCAACCTCTTCATCAAATGATATGATCCACTTCATATCATCACATGGCCTCCATGGTCCATCGATCTTGACATCACTTGTTCTTCACCATTGCTTCGGTCCCTCGGCGCCAAGTCTTGCTTAAGCCTCCCGACAATCGGTACCAACGGCTTCAAAGCCTCCAACTTGCCCTTCACCTTTGCAACCGGTCCATCAAGCCAAGTCTTGCCTTGATCTTCACCATCTGAGCCACATGACCACATGTCATGTTTCATGTGCATTAAGCTCCTTCTTCACATGTGTGAGCCTTGCAACATCCTCCAAGTTATTTCACCTCTATGGCATATGTTGCTCACACATGATCACCTATGGACTAATCACCTGTGTAATTCACTTCAAACACATATTAGTCCACCTAAGTTGTCACTCAATTACCAAAACCAAACTAGGACCTTTCAATCTCCCCCTTTTTGGTAATTGATGACAACTCTACAAAGATATGGAAATTATGCTTATTCCAAGCTAGCACTTCACAAGAATGTAAATTGCTAACTTGGTTTGGTTTCATGTTGCTTGCCCAAGCTATTTTACCATGTGTAAAGGATTTTGGACAAGTATCACAAACCCGAAATGGTAGTATTAGCTCCCCCTACATATGTGCTAGAGTGTTTGAAAATGAGGCTTGCACATATGCATAGATATCGAAGAGTGGGAGAGTAATTACTACCAAAAGGTGCTAAGGTGTATAGAATAACCTTTGAAGCGTGATATCGATGAAGTTCATACGTGTACACCTTCCTTAGCACCAAGAGTAGCTAGACATCATAAAAACTAGAAAACCCTGTGAGATCAAACATTAAAAGCAAGGGTCTAGTTTTGCATGAAAAGCACAAGTCTAGCTATCAACCTATGCATGCTAGTTATCAAATCATCAATTAAATCCTATAACTAGCATACACCACACAAGTATGCATATAAAATTTTAAAACTTATGCAATGCAAGCAAGCACATGATTATGCACATATCAAATGCAACAACCAAGTTCATGAGCTTGCTCCCCCTACTTGTGTGCTCTCATTGTCCAAGGATTTTGATCCTCCAATCTTTCTCTCTCTTGATCCATGTCCATCTTGTTTTCTCCCCCTTTGTCCTTGACATATCATAATTGACATATCTTTTCCACAACTTCTCCCCCTTTGTCATCAATGACCACAAAAGGTATACTTCTCTTGATACAAAGGGTTGCACTAGGGTAGATGGTTTACACTTGAGTCTTGCATTTTTGATGGACACCACCATATGTGTTGGAATGACACCATGTGATTCTTGCACTAGGAACTTTGACCTTGATACCAATAGGTGGGGCACCTCCCCTAGTTCATAGCATGAGTCATCCACTTGATAAACTTGAGCTCTTGTTGGTGAGGGATGTTTTGCTTGATTTGATCACTTAAAGTTGAGGATCACTTGACATCTTGTAGGATACCACTTGCGAGCTTGATCTAGACACCACTTGGTAAATATCACTTGAAAGATCATATACCATCTTGAATAGATACCATGTGAAGAAATAATGAGTCTAGATACCATTTGAATGATAGTTTAAACTTGATATCCATTTGCATTATTGTCTTCTCCTTGAACTCTTGTCATGAGCCTCTCATTTGTGACTTGAACGATTAAACTTGCACAAGATATCTAACTCGGTTCTAGAGTAAGCTTCTTCACACATCTTTCAATGGTTATCTTACTCACGTTGAATTAGACACTTGAATGCTCATCTTCTAGATCAAGTACTTGGGTTCACTAGCTCATGAACAAATTCATATACTAACCACTAGATCATATAATCAAACAAACAATAGTGGTAGGCTATGAATTAAACTTTTCATTTGTTATGCATGATCCTATTAAGCATTTACTATATGCACTAACCGCATACTAGTAAGGGATGAAATGATCATGCACATTACAATGATACCTATGCTATATTGGAGTAGAGGATAGTCATTTGATTCCAATTTTAGCTCCGCAATAGCAATGTGAAGTCCATGGTGAAGACCAATAGATACCAATTGATAGAACAAATCTTCACCCATATGATCAAGTGCACTAGCTCAATGTTGTGGTTGGCTTGCTTCTTTATTTGATCATAGCTTGCATATATGAATACCACTCATAATTTGCTTCTCTATCTTGGGTGTTGCTTGCTTTCTTTCTAGATCAATCTCTTGATTTTTCCAACTAAGCATCTCCAATGATACTTTAGATCACCACTTCCATGTTAGCCTTCCAAGCCTAGCTTGGTTAACCTACCAAAGGCGGCAAGCCCCTACAAAAGGGAGAAGTGACCTCTCTCCAAAGAATCATCCTTGATACTCACTTGAATTGACTTTGTTTGATTGATCCATTTGAACTCTTCTTGAAATGTGACTTTGAATCCATCTTTGAGTCCTTTTCTTTCTTTCAAATGATGTTCAATTTGATACTAGAACTTGATCTTTATCTTCATCTTGATGTTGGTCTTGATCTTCAATTTGGGTACCAAAAGTGTGCCAAATACACTTCTCAATCAAGTGAACTTGTACTCATATTTGTCATACTTATAGCTCATCTTAAAACCAAACATAGGTCCCTCAACCACTTATAAACATGATTCCAATTTGAGGGTCTTTCAATCAAAGTGACTCTAGATCAATCCAATATTTGTCATTTTTCTGGCAGATTCTGTATTTCCCAAAGAAACATGCATATCTCCCAAAATATAAGTCCAATGGCCATAAAATTTGGTGGAGATGTGCTTCTTTAAGTGTTCTAGCAGCCATAAAAATTTGAGCTTCATTGTATTTCTATATTTCTACCAGATTTCAATTCTTTCCATAGTACTACATGCTGAAAACTGCTGCACTTATAGTTGACAAGATTCACTCCAAAACCGAAGCATCACTTATCCAATTATCATGATTTTTTCACAGAAATTAATACCATAAGTGTAGAGCATGTGTACCAAATTTCAAGCCAATCCAAATAGATTTGATCACTTAAACATGGCTATCTTCTCAGCTCACTCAGATTTTGCAATATTGAACAACTTTGAGCAATTGAGCTATACTCTACCAATTTGAATCAAAGTTGAGCTAACTTGTTTGAATACTCTCACAAGACATATATCCATTCAAACTCACTCAATTTGATCACTTAAGCATTAAATCCATTCAATCATCTTATAGCAAGCAACATATGCATATATATCCAATTCAATCATCTCATATGCATCTAAAAGAACATGATCAACTAGAGATATACCTTAGTAGCTCATGATCATCCAAATAGCAAGCTTCTACTTAATTCGTTTGCAAGCCTTCAAATAATTCCAATCAACTACCACAACTTGATCTTTGCACTTGTATGTTGTAGCATTTGGACTTCACTTCACTTGACTTGGCATTGGGATGGATTTGCACTAAGCTTCTTTACTTGACTCAATCATATGATGGACAATATGGAATTGATTGAATCAAGCCTCCAATGCCATGGTACCTACACACATTCATCCACTCTTTGATGGTACCCAAACTCGTTTGGGTCCTCTCAAGTTAGGTGCAACATACTTTGGCAATGCCTTAGTATGAATAGCGGGATGAGTTGCAATAGTAGCCTTAGAGGTACCACTTTCATCCTTCCTAAGCATAGAATCATTAGCAATTGAAATAGGCTTAGGAATGTTACCTAGGGGACATGAATTAGCCATGTGTCCCCTTTCCCGGCATGAGTAGCAAACTCTCTTTGATTGAGCCTTCTCTTCCTTGCTCATTTGTTGCTTCTCATTGCCTAGCCTCTCATGAGTTGCTTGAGCCTTCTTCTCAAGCTTGGTAGGACACTTTGAGGCAAAGTGTCCCATATCACCACATTTGTAGCACTTGATGTGAGCCGAATCTTTCTTCTTTTCTTTATTCTTGCTCATCATCATCTTAGCATCTTGGATGTGAGTTGGATGCCTTGCTCTTCCGCCCCTTCTTGTTTTCTTCTTGTTCATCAAGTCACCATCATGATGGTTGTTCTTGATTTGAACTTGGGGCTTCTTTTCTTGCTCAACTTGTGGCTTTGGTTGAGGCTCATCTTGTTGCTTCTCCAATTGCTTGGTTGGGCACAAAGAGGTGAGATGTCCTCTAGTGCAGCACTTGAAGCATTTGACATGCTTGAGCCTCTCTTCTTCCTTTTTCAACTTCAGCTTCTCCTTGTTGGGGCAAGCATTTGCAAGATGTCCCATCTCATGGCACCGATAGCACATGAAATGAGATAGCTTCTCTTGTTCTTGCTTCTTCATCTCTCTTTCATACCTTTTCTTTCCCCATCTTTTGCCTTTGATCTTGCTCTTGTTGAAGCCAATGCCACTTTTGTCACCATAGCTCTTTTGATTCTTCAACATGTGCTTAAAGGTGACTTTGGAGTTGTAGCACCTCTCTAACTTATTGCTCAAATTCTTCACTTTACTTTTGAGCTTATTGTTCACCTTCAAGATGTTAGTCTCACAAGACATAGAAGTAGAACAAGCATCTATATGTGAAGAACATGGCATAGATAATAAATCATCACAAGAGGTGGATACATGCTTCTTCTCTACATCACATGGGTTAGCACAAATATGTGATTGATCATTTGACCCAAATGATGAGCTCTCACTAGTTTTAGTTTCTACATTAGAAAGCTTCTTAGTGAGAAAAGCATGGTCTTGTACCAAGTTGTCATGAGCAACACTAAGTTCCTCATGAGTCAATTTAAGCTCATCATGTGAACAAGTAGTGACATAAAGTAGATGCTTTTGTTGTTCACATGCACACTTTAGAAATGAGTTTTCTTTTGTCAATTTCATTGTTTTAGCCATCTCATTTTCTAAAGCCTTAGTGAGTCTACATACAAGCTCAAAATTTGGATCATCACAATCAACTACCACATTAGCAATTGATACCTTAGTGTCACCATGTGACATGAAGCAATGTGGTGTAGTAGAAGAGCATGAAGAGACATCACTCTCATAGCCGTCATCATCATCATCAAGTGTGCATGGAATGGCATCATCATTTGCACCACTTGAGCTCCGGCTATGGTCACCATCATCCTTGTCAAGTGATCTTGTGGATTGATCATCATCATCAATTGACCATGAGGTGGAGCAATCCTCCACAACCATCATGTTGTGGTCATGCTCAACATCCTCATGTGAAACCTTCTTAGGCTCACTAACATCATCATTTGGAGCACTCCCATATTTCTCATTTAGGTACTTCCACATGTTATGGGAGGACTCCATATCAATGATTTCACTAAAGATATCATTATGCAAAGATCTAAAAATGATGTTAGTAGCTTGGCACTCGAGATCTAGGCATTTCTCTTGTGTTTGAGTTAGATTCTTTTCATCCAACACATAGAAAAGCCTACATCTACGATCCACCACATTTGAGGGCAAATAAACTTAAAATTACACATCATCCAAGTTTTCCATCGTGTAAAGTGAGTGCCATCAAAAATGTGTGGACAATCAATACCTAGCCCATAAGTCGCCATCCTCTCGGGTCGGTGAAGACCACAAATGAGAGACCTAGCTCTGATACCACTTGAAGGGTCGAGATGGCGGACTAGAGGGGGGTGAATAGTCCTTTCTAAAAATAATCGCACTGGCTAACCGAAATAAATGCGGAATTAAAACTATCGGTCTAGCCAAGACTACACCCCTCTACCTATACTCTTTAGCACCTTATAAAAGATCCTAAACAAAGCAAATAAGGTGTCGGGCTAGCTAGAGCTCACCTAAACAATTCTAGCTTGCAAGGTTACACAAACCTAAGCAACTAGTACTCAATCAACTGGGGAGCTCCTACACATGCCACTAAGCAAAAGCACAAAGCCTAAGCTCACTAGCAATGCTCAATAACAAGGCTACACAAACTAAATTAGAGAGCTCAACTTAGCTACACAAACTAAGCAATGTGACTAGCAAGACTACAAGTCAACTAGTCACGCAAGAGAGCTACTTCTAGGCTACACAAGCAAGGAAGGTAACTAGCAAGCTACACAAGCTAACTAATTACAAGAGCAACTACACAAGCACAATATATATGAAAATAATTACAAGCTTGTGTAAGGAGAATGCAAACCAACGGGAAGAACAAGGTTCACATGGTCGCCGCCAAGCTAGTCCCCGTTGAGGCAAGCCCAAGGTTGTCGCCGATCCTCTTGCAAGTGGTGACCCTAAGTCACACTCTCCACGATGGAGTGCTCACCAAGAGCTCTAGCTTCGATCCGGCCGGACCACTTGGCGCTCTTCGTGCCTCTCTCTACTAGAGTTGCTCTTCGCGATCTCCCGCGGGGCGAGCACAATGCCCCTCACAAAGCTTTCTCCGGAGCCATGCACAATCTTCACGCGGGCTTCACGACGGAGACTCGAACACCAAGCCGTCTAGGAGGTGGCAACCTCCAAGCGTAATAAGCACCACCGGCTTGCAACTCGATCACCTAGTGTCACTCGATGCAATCTCTCAATGCAACGCACTAGCGATCACTCACTTGCTATCGATTCACAACCTAGCAACCACAAGTGAGTTAGGGGGCTCCCAATCACTCCCCAAGCATGGACACTAAGTCCCAAGGGTGCTCAGCAACAGCCAAGGCCGGCCACACACTCTATTTATTGCCCCAAGGGCTAACTAGCCGTTGCCCCTTCACTGGGCAACCTGCGCCACCATCGGACGCATCAGTCGGGTCCATCGGACGCTAAGGCCAGCGTCCGATGCACGGATGCTCGCCATGTGTCCCCCACGTTCAACTTCGGTCGAGCGATCCCAACGGCTATAATCCTCCCTGCGCCAGATAAAGTGGCATCGGACGCGCCGATGCCTAGCATCGGATGCTCCGATGCCTCTACTCAGAACTGCGCAAACCTGCACTCACATCGGACGCGCCGGACCCTTAGCATCGGACACTAAGGGCCAGTGTCCGATGTCTATGCAGAGAACTCCCCGAGAGCCCCTGCGAACATCGGACACGTCCGATGCTCCCTGAAAAACTAACTCACGCCACGTCATCACCATCGGACTCTGCAACAGTGTTTCCTCAGCGTCCGTTGCCAGCGTCCGATGCTCCTTCAACTTCTGACAGAAACTAGGGTTAACCATCGGACGCTCGGCCCAGCGTCTGATGCCCCTTGGACCAGCGTCCGATGCTCCCCGAGCACAACGCTTCATTTCCGAGAACCACTGAATCCTGCCTCGCAAGCTCGGCAGGAGGGAGAAGGACTATACACTAGTTTCTCCCACTTCTCCACGCCTCCTTTCAACACATCTTCTTCTCCAACAACTTCTCCTTTGCAAATGTGCCAACACCACTAAGTGTACAAAAACATGTGTATGTGTGTTAGCATTTTCACAATCATTTTCCAAAGGATTAGCACTTGCACTTACCACGCCACTCGATCCTAGCAACATTGCAAAGTTAGATCACTCAAGTGGCACTAGATGACTGATATGCAAACAAGTTTGCTCCTCTTGATAGTACGGCCATCTATCCTAAACCCGGTCATAAACTTCTCTACACACCTATGATCGGTGAAATAAAATACCCTATAAGTATACCTTTGCCTTGCACATTCCATTCCATCTCCACCGGTGTTTGATGCAACACATGCACCAACCTCTTCATCAAATGATATGATCCACTTCATATCATCACATGGCCTCCATGGTCCATCGATCTTGACATCACTTGTTCTTCGCCATTGCTTCGGTCCCTCGGCGCCAAGTCTTGCTTAAGCCTCCCGACAATCGGTACCAACGGCTTCAAAGCCTCTAACTTGCCCTTCACCTTTGCAACCGGTCCATCAAGCCAAGTCTTGCCTTGATCTTCACCATCTTAGCCACATGACCACATGTCATGTTTCGTGTGCATTAAGCTCCTTCTTCACATGTGTGAGCCTTGCAACATCCTCCAAGTCATTTCACCTCTATGGCATATGTTGCTCACACATGATCACCTATGGACTAAGCACCTGTGTAATCCACTTCAAACACATATTAGTCCACCTAAGTTGTCACTCAATTACCAAAACCAAACTAGGACCTTTCAACATGCTCCATGGTTGTCTTACTATCATCACCACTAAATTTGTGAAATTCTAGTACCCTCCAACCATCGGGTTCTTTTAAAAAGTCAAAGTGCGAAGGGTACGGCTTATGTTAAGTAGTTCTACTGGTTTTAATTTGAACTCCCAAATTACTCTCAAGAGATCTAGTTATTTCTTCCTTGAACCAATTTAGAGCTTGACTAAGATCAGTTGTGGTGGAATTGGAAGTACCGCTAAGTAATGAAATTTGACTTGGGGACTTCGGTGGGTTAGGTAAGACATTATTTTGTCCCGCTGAAGCTCTATTTGTTGCTACCCCTTGATCGGTTTGTGTGGCATGACCCGAATTTTGGACAATATTGATGGTATGCTTAGATGTGCTAGCTCCACCACAACCGGTTCTATCGGCTTCATTTGCCAAAGGACCCATTGTAGTTGGCTAGGCTTTGCATAAGAGGTTTGATTTTCAAAGAAATTTAAAGGCATACCAAACTGAGGTTGTTGATCATCTGATTGATCAGAATCAGTTGTCTTACCCTCTAATTTATCCATACGAGTGCTAAGCAATTTAAAGGAATGTTGAATAGTATTAGTAAGAGTTTTTGTAGCACCCTCTAACATTGTAGCGTAATTAGCATGAGTAGAATAAGGGTCATCTTGTACCTTGGTATTTACCTTTTCAGAGATTTCTTCACTTGATTTAGATGAAGAAGTAGGAACTATCTCGCTGAAATCTGGCTCCTTGTCTTGAGTGACCTTACCGCGTCGATCCTTGGAGCAACTTTCCAGGAAAGCCTTCAAGACGGTGTCGAGCTTGGTCTGCGCTTGTTGTTTCAACTCATCTAGAAGCTCTTCAATAACCGAACGGTGGATGATGTTGTCCTTGTCGGTGGAAGCATTTTTGCCGCCCATCTTGCTAGTAGATGAAATCTGATTTTGCTTCTTCTTCCCCAGCGGAGTCGTCAAAAAGTGTGTTGACGTTGGAGGTGATCCGAATCACACACCAGCCGGGCTAGCATGCCCAAGGGGTTGCAAATCAACCCACGACGCAGCAAGAGTGCAAGCAAAACGACGAAACCGATCTAGAGACCGGTTAGGCCGATTTTGGGCTTGATCCTTGCAGAAAAGACTCTCGAACGCCTCCCGGGAAGGCTTGTCAGGGAGGAGCACGTGAAGGGTGTCCTAGGACCAGCAAGACCACCTAGAACGCCGTCAAATCCAGCTGGGGGACATGACAAACAAAGTAGAGAGAATGTAGGGAAAATAGGGTTTGAGTAGTGTATTTTGACGATTTAGGGTTGGATCCATCAATCGGTCGTGAACCTCTCATATATATAGAGGGGGTTGGTCTTATTCCAGTAGGAAACATCCTCAGATCACGATCCCTAAGTTTCCTACTCGAAATCTCATCAAAATATGGAATTAAAAGAGTCCAACTCGGATTGGAACACCCAAAGCCGGCTTAGTCGGTTCCCAAACCGGCTAAGTCAGTTCTTGAGGGTTTGGCGCGGCCAGCAGTAGCCAAAACCGACTAAGTCAGTTCCAAATCCGACTTAGTCGGTTCTAGACCCGACTCAGTCGGTTTCAGCGCGCATGGATGAGAAAATCCTACCAAAAATGCTAATTAATTCATCGGATTCCAAACGGGGTGAACCATATATGTTTTTTGATCAGCTCGACGAGAGGAACGTAATGGTGCAGACGAATTTTTCATTTGGAAAAGTTGACCAAACCGACCTAGTCGGTTCCTCGTCTGCCAAACTCAAAAAAACTGCTATTTCTTCATCCGAACTCCAAATGAGACAAATCATATATGTTTTTCGATCAACTCGACGAGAGGAACACAATGGTGAGGTCCATTCTTGCATTTGAAGAGGTTGTCAAAACCGACGCCCAATCATAGATCTAAGTGTTATATGGAGCCGACTTTGGTGACCCAACACTCGAAAAACTGTTTTGTTTGTCTTGGCTCCAAACGTGATGATCTAAGTGTGTTTCTGGCCATCTCGATGATAGAAACATGATGGAGGAGTCAATTATATGCTTAGGACACTTTTGAGTGTCAACAATCTCTAAGATACCCATATAGTCCACCATGACTTTCACCAAGCGCAATGTCCTTCTTCGGACACACCTGTGCTAGCCTCTACTGGATCCAGGAACAGTAGTGATCAGTAGTGATATGTGCGGACCTGTGCTAGTGATAGTAGGTAGAGGTTAATGTCGTAGGACCACAATAGCTGCTAGTCCATTACTTAATTAGAAGAAATTGAAGTTAAGTTGCAGGATTTTGTGACATGAAGACTGCTAGTACTTACGTTCCTACATGAATGGGGAGAATATCATAGCAAATACTGAGAAATACAGCAAATTAAATCATTTTGGACTGTGGAAGGGGCTGGAACAGTGAAGATCTTTTTGAGTTGTCTCGTCAAGAACGCTTTATCTAAATTTTGATATATGTAGGTCCAAGTTGGGATCTCATATATTTGTCAGGGAAGATCTTATGAAAAGCAGCAGTCAATTCTAGAACTAATTAGTGGGTTTAGATAATCGAAAAATATGATATAACAATACCAATTTCCACATTGTCTACTCTCTATATTTATTGTTGCAAACTATTATAAATTCCACATTTTTTAAAGAAAATAAACTAAAAAGACACTAAAATTCAATATTACTCGTCTTGCATTGCATAAGTATGAAATATAGAATGGATACTTCCTAGCAGTAGAAAACTATCAAGTGATTGTGATGAACCAATTTAAACTACTCAACTCTCCTTGTTTGTTCTTGCAAACTATATATTTTAATTAAATTCCTCTCATATTCAAAAGAAATGGTAGGAGATGGAAATAGTTACCTCTAAACGCAAAGAGACGATGACGGAGTCGAAGAAGATCACCAATTGACGCCGGAGACGAAGAACAATGAAGAACAAATGAAGAACAAAGCAATAGCAACAGCCAAGAACAAGCAAGAAGCTCACTGAAATTTGAATGTCTCTGGCTCGGGGGAGGAAGAAGTTGGCAGGTTATAAGCCGGGGAGTTTTAGTCCCGATTTGTATAAAAAACTGGGGCTAAAAGGTGAACATTTATCCCGGGGCAAGCCACAAACCGTGGCTAACTCTTTAGTCCCGGTCCGTGGCACCAACCGGGACTAAAGAGTGCCCTTTAATCCCGGCTGGTAACACGGACCGGGACTAAAAGGTCCCTGCCCCGGCAGCTCTGTGCAGTAGCCGTTGGGGCAGGCCCTTTAGTCCCGGTTCGTGTTACCGACCGGGACTAAAGGGTCTATTAGTCCCGGGCGGCAAAAACGCCGAGACTAAAGGCGATTTTGAGAATCGGCCTATGACCCTGTTCTGTAGTAGCCTAACCCCTACACGTTGTCTTTCGTTCGTTACATCTGCAGAAAGGACGACGGTGATTCAATGGTCTCGATCTCACATGGTCGGCAGCCGACAGCTCGATCGATCGTAGACCCATATATAGCCATTAAACTGTGTCTTGTATGTAAAGACTAAAGAGTCACTATACTATTGTTGATGGAAGTTCTTGTATATATATAATTATAATACTGTTATTATGAAAGACAAGTGTACGTAGTACTTAATTTCCAGACGACTGATGACTGACGATACATACACACACCCGGTGAATGCAGGACGGAATCGGAGAGGATCGAGGTGGCTTGGTGTAGTCCACGAATTGAATGAAAGAAGAATTAGCACGTCGTATTTGTATTGCATTGGAGAGAGGTGGACAGGAAAATAATAATCTAAAGAGGCATCTCAGCATCTGCATGAGGTGTGGCGGTGGAAAGGTCGATGGATCGCCATCAGAGGTGTGCTCGCTGCTGGGCTGGGAGGAAGAAAAGTTAAGTTGCGCGCAGGAACTGAAGGGGACACATGCGTGCCTCTGCCTACTACGAGTAGATCACACTAGATCATATATATCACATCATATCCAGCACAGTAATGTGATGGGCTAGCTAGCTGACTCGAATTATAGAAACAACAGAGGCTGGTTCTCAGGTGGTGTCACCCATGCCGACAGCTAGCTAGCGTAGCAGTCGTGCTCGTGCGGCCGCTGAAGCGCGCTGTAGATGAATGTAAAATAGGGTCTTTCGGCTGCTTTTGGATCCACCTCGTCACCCAACTGTGGTGCAACCTTCACTTTGCTGTTTCCAGCGGGTCTAAAGAATACGACGTCATCGTCCTTGCCGCTGCAAATTTGACGCCCTATCTTATCTAGCCACCAGTCCTTTAATTTAAAGGAGGACGACTTTATTTATATTACATTATTTCAATAAGAGAGAGATATTCCAAGGTGCATTCGTCGACCACGTATCAAGATTTTGTATACTGCAAATTCCAATAAAAAAAGATATGTGCCCCGGCCCTGGCCCATCCATGGCATGGGAATGGGACAACCTTTTCTGCACCCATAATAATGCTATGTTATGTTACTAGCAGCTAGTAGCTACTTTGTTCATCCTACCACAGCCAAAGGATATATGCCACCAGCACTCGAGTCTCTCGATCTTCTTGTGGACACGATCGAGAGCCCCCCGGCCGGGAATAACCTTCTTTTGCTGACAGCGAAACAATGCTCTGGTTTCTAGTTCTCGCTGTATGCACATATAGCAATAGTAATAGTTGCACTGACCAAGTACTTAATTAGCAGTGAAGCTCAGTCTGAAGAGAGCAACAGGTTACAGTAATTTCCCCCTTCAGCTCAGGACGATTCAGTAAACTATGTTAAGAGATTAGAAAATTTTAACTTATAACAAAGCTAAAGTAATATCATAGGGAATCGAGGGCCGAGTAGAGTGTTTGGTTCACTGGCTATTCCCTAACCAGGCTTTCTAGGAGCCAACTTCAGTCTGTTTGGTTGGCCGAAAGAACCTCCTAGCCAGGCTCTAGCAAGCCACCCAAGAGGTATTAGCCTTTTTTTTATATAATGGATATCAAATCCGACTTCATCTATTCAGGGATAGAATCACGTCACTTATTACAAAACCAATCCTCAGCCTCTTAATGTAACCAAACAAAATTAAACAAAACACTGAAAACAAAATTAAAGAAAACACTGAGACACGACCAAGATTCACTAAAGGAAGAAATTTGACTACGCTAGACCAATAGAACTTGAAGAAAGTCATCCATTGGAACTAAAAAATTACAGAGCTACTACTTCCAGAGTCTGCCCTACTGAGAGCAGTTGCATCATCATATCTTCACGCCGCTGACTTTGCCCACTGGTGCAACCAACCAGTGAGTTCCCCTGAATAGAACCTGCAAGAAAGATTTTGGTCTGCAACTATCAAAAATCACCTCATTTCTTGTTAGCCAAATTGCCCAACAAAGTCCAGAAGCTGATGTTAATAACAACAAGTTTTGTTTCTTATTCCCCCCTTTTGACCATAAAGAAAACAAATCATGTAATGCTGTGGTGGTGGAATCCCAAATAATAAGTACACCGCCTGCCACAAGAACTTAGCATAGACACAGTCCAAAAAGATGTTTACTGGTTTCTAAAGAGTGACAAAAGCAACATGACGCGTCCCCATTCCAGTTACGCTTCGTTAAATTGTCCTTAGTTAAAACAGCCCCTCTCTTTAAATACCATAAAAAAATCTTAATCTTCATTGGAACCTTGATCTGCCAAATATCTTGTGAAACGTGTACCCCATTGTTAATTAAAGCAGCATACATTGATCTAACTGAAAAAATACCCGATGAATGTAAATTCCACACAAACTTATCTCTTTGATCTGTAAGGTTAATATTAAGTAGAGAGGCAACTATTCTGTGCCAGTTTCTTAGATTTGTCCCCACTATATTTCTCCTCAAAGAAATATTTAGTGGGGTTTCACTAAGGACTTTTGCAATAGAGTCTTGTTTCCGTCTCACAATATTAAACAATCCACAAAATTTATCTTTGAGTGGTCTATCACCTAACCAAGTATCATACCAAAAACGAGTTTGTGATCCATCCTTTAAATTAAATGAACCATAACTCAAAAATGTGTCTTTAACATTCATCAGACTTCTCCAGAAATGGGAGTCTGTACGACCCTTCACACAGCTCCCAGTGGGCAATCTCTCAAATATTTATTTCTCAACAGTTCTTGCCATAAACCATCCTCGTTTAACAACTTAAAAAACCATTTGCTCAATAGATATTTATTCTGTAATTCTAAATTTAGAATTCCTAGCCCTCCTTGAATTTTTGGTTGGCATAAGATTTCTCATTTGGCCAACCTATATTTTTTCTTATGTTGATCATTCTGCCAGTAGAATCTCGATCTAAAACATTCGACCTTCTCTAAAACCCATTTTGGGATTTAAAAAAAAAGACAAGAGTTTAATAGAATCAAGCGGCCTCCTGCAGATAACATTTTCCCTTTCCAACCACTCAACCTCTTTTCTATTCTATCTTCGATAGCCTGCCAATCTTTGTTACTTAGCTTTCTATAATGCATTGGCAACCCCAAATAGCATAAAGGGAAATTCCCTACTTTACACCCGAACAACTGCGAATAGAACGCTTCATAATTAGCTGCTTCACCAAAGCAGAAAATCTCACTCTTGTGAAAATTTATCTTGAGCCCAGATAATTGTTGAAAAGTGGTAAGCAAGAATTTCAAGTTTATCGCTTTTTGAACATCATGACTCATAAACAAGATTGTGTCATCCGCATACTGAAGGATGGATAAACCATCTTGTAGCAGATGGGGTATTACGCGCTCAATCCGCCCTGCCGCCTTTGCTCTTGCAATTAGTATAGCCAACATGTCAGCCACTATATTAAATAGTACGGGTGACAGAGGGTCACCTTGCCTTAACCCCTGCCTTGTTTGAAAGTAAGGTCCCAATTGATCATTAACTTTTACATTAACATTACCCCCTTCTGTAAACATTTTGACCCACTCACACCATTGTTGAGAAAAACCTTTCATTCTCAAAGTTTGCTGTAAAAAGACCCAATTGACTTTATCATACGCCTTCTCAAAATCTATTTTAAAAATAACCCCGTTTTGTTTTCTTGTATGAAGTTGATGAATTGTTTCATGGAGGATCACGGCTCCTTCCCTAATATTTCTTTCTGGAAGAAAAGCAGTTTGGGTTGGTGTAATGATTTTTTGTGCCACCAACATATTTGTTGCAACCTTAGTGAAGATTTTGAATGAAACATTCAACAAATAAATTGGCCTGTATTGTTGGATGGTTTTCGCATCTTCGGTTTTGGGCAACAAAATTAGTGTCCCGAAGTTGAGGCTGTTCAAGTTCAGGGAACCCCGATGAAATTCCGAAAACATAGCCATCAAGTCTTCTTTGAGTAAGTCCCAGAAGACTTGATAAAACTCTGGTGGAAATCCATCTGGGCCCAGAGCCTTATTATGTTCCATCTGGAAAATAGCATGCCTAACTTCATTTTCAGAGAACTCGGCTGTGGGTATCTCATTTTCAGTAAGGAAACTTGTGGGATATCATCTCTGCGTGACTCATCCAAGGAAAGGACGGATCCTTCTGATGGACCGAAGAGAGACTTGTAATAAGAAGTGATATGCTTCTTAAGAAGAGCATCACCAGTTATTACCTCACTACCATTCTCCAACTGAAAATATGAGATTTCCTATGCCTACCATTAGCCAACAGGTGAAAATATTTTGTATTTGCAGCTCCTTGAAGAAGATGCTTGACCTTTGCTCTTTGGTACCATTTAATCTCTTCCTCTCTCAACAGCTCTGCTAGTGTCTCATTTAAAACATGCTTTAAATTTAATTCAGATTCGTTGAGAATAGAAGTCTCTGCTTTCTTATCCAGCACATCCAATTTATCTGGCTCCAGAAAAACGAAGAGTTGAGCGTTTTTCTAGAACCAGGTCCTGGCTAGCGCTCGCGTGAGTTCTGCTCACCTCCGTTGGTGCCGGCGGTAGAGAGTGGGTGTGGTCGGTGAGCAGAGGCCATCGGTGGCCCGTGAGCCTGCGCGGTGCAAGGCATGACACCGGGTGAGGTCCCCGATGGGTGTGACCATGTCTTCCGATAATGACGTGGGTGCGCACGGAGGTCCTTGAGTAGCATGTGGATGTGTAGAGGTCTTCACCACGCGCAGATATCTTTAGAGTCGTGTTTATCTCGAGAAGATCCTCTGAGCCTGCAACAGTGGGAGGTTATGGGCTCACTGGTGCCGGAGGGGGAGAAGCGCACGAAAGGGAAAGGAGTTGAGCCAAAAACAAGAAGAACTCAACAATCACAAAATTTCTTCTAGTTGCAATGGCCAACCCATTTACCCTATTAGGAACACAGGGAGATCATGCTCTCGTCCCTCTCACATGATTTCTTGTAGTCACTAAATAAAGAAAAAATGGAGAAATTAGGCCAAGGAGCCTTAAGCACTTCTGGAATCATACCATAGAGCAAGTCTGGAATCATATTGTAGAGTAAGGAAAAGAAGGGAAGTGAGCTTTGGGCTAACAAGACCACCAGTATTTATAGGTCAAAGAGGAGAAGAAGACAAAAAGACGCAGTATACTCGTGAGCCTAAAGGATGAGGACAATGAGTCAGCTACGCATGCTTTCTAGCGCCATAATTGATGCAACTTCTCGATATCAGAGCTTTGAATGAAGAGTGATGAGTGCAAACCAATAGACGAGCGCGAATAGTAGACGCCATAGATGACAAGGAGATAATTTTGCGATAAAATAAATTTTAACCCAAAATTGGGGGGCATATGTTTGCACCAAAATTTTGCCTAGACGCGGAAGCACGATAATGCAATTCTCAATTAATGAAATCGACTTGGAGTCAGTATCGACTGATTTTGGGGGAATCGACAATTTTTATCACTCAGGTCGACGGTGTACTACGTGGATTATCCCCAGAAGACTGATCAAGATAGCGCTCACGCCCTTGAGAAGAGACCAGACGTGTCGGGCTTCACTAAAGAAGGAAAAGGTTGAGTCCAAGTTACCTATAATAGTATAATCATTTTCTTTTCGGTTTTTAACTAAAATTCGTATTAGAATAGGACTTATGTCCAGGGTATAAATATCAACCCCTGTTATTGTTATAAGGAGATCTAATCAATCAAATACAATCGGCTTCACGCCAACCCTAGGAGTAGAAGTAACGTAAATTCGGTGAGTTATTCATCGAGTTAGGCTGCAGCGGCTTCATCCGATCTCTAGCTTGCTATAAGTTTCGCCATGACTTATGTTTAGCTTTGTAAGGCTGCAACAACCTCGTCTGATCTCTTATAATGCTCAAGCATGAGTTTGTTATCGTTGATCATGTGTTAAGTGATCTTTTGCTTAATGTATTATCAATATTTATCTAATTTGCCTGGAACATCAAAGCTTACTCTACCGTCCTAGGTAGGTTTAGTTATTGATTTTGTTATATTAATGTTGATTAATTATAACATTATCTTCTTGCTAAGTTTGAAGTAGATCGGTTTTAAATCTTTTTGTTGGTTTGTTTTTAAGCTCTTTCATGTCTATGCTTGTACATGACGATTAAGTCTGATAGATCAACTGTTTTACTTCAAACTTACGCCTTACGTGGTATGCGTTCAGAGGTTTAGAGTCTTTCAATCTCTTCTGGAAATCCTATTATGGTTGTAACCGTTTCATCCGATCCCACTGTTAGGATTATCTGGATTCAGACGCCATCGGTTGACGAACTCTGACTATGAAGATAGGCATACACTCTGTTCGTTTGTCATATCAGTATCGACTAAATTGATGATTGCTTGTGCTCTGATAAATACAACACCTGTTTCGGATACATTTAAGCTCATTCATGCTTATTACACATAACATATGGTTTGAATCATATATAGACTTGTTAATCTCTTCTAAGTGCTTTATTATGGCTGCAACGATTCTATTCGATCCCCACTGTTAGAGTTACTCGTATTCAGACGCCGGCGGTTGACAGTCTGTTTATTGTAGAGAATTGTGTGTTATCTGTAATCTAAATGAGTGGTTTAGATAGTTGAATTTATACAGACGGTAATATTTTGTATCCGTTTTCATCTTGATTACACTCATATCATGATCTGCCCTTTATACATTCTGATCAGCTATTTTAACTAAACTGTCGTACATATCAGAAACTACCGATTCTTTGCGATTTACCCGATTGCACAGGTTATTGACTATTGTGACGGAACGACCCTAATCCCATGGCCCACGTGTCCCTGTCAACCTCTGACAGCCGAACCCATGTTCCATGTGATTAAGACCTGTTCGCCACCGGGCTACATCAGTGCCCAATGTCCGCAGGATCATCTCACAATTCGGTTACAGCATTGCATACTTTTACAAATAATATCGGAATAAAGAGCGGAAGACTTAAATAACATTAGTTTTACAAGGCAGGGTTCCAAATAGAATTTAAGGTGCAGTTATTACAAACCAAGTTCTGATAATAGAAATAGACATAGGCAACATAGTGGAGAACAGCAAAGATACTTATAATCACCCAGCCCGAGGGTGTACAACTATTCTTCGGCCTCATCGGCCTCTTCCTGGACGATGGTCACGCAGCAGGGTGCAAGACACATCGGGGACTCTATCATACCTGCAGCATGGGTAACAAACCCTGAGTACTGGGGTACTCAACAAGACTTACCCGACTAAAGAAAAAGGGAGAAGACTCAGGAATGAGAGGCTTAGGGTAGTCAAGGTAAGGCTTAAGCAAGATCAAGTATTTTGCAGAAAAGTATTTTTGTAAACCTTATTTTACTTTGGAAAGATTTAGTATTCCTCAATTCTTCATCGTTCATGATTCATTTTACATTTCAAAACATTCCTAGTTGAGAACCACTCTCTGCTGACAGTCAGTGGACCAAGTCTCCATAACCGAGGAGCAACGTTAATCCGGATAAATAATACTCAGCTGAGGATCCCTATCCACACTGCATATGTAGCACCCAAGCTTGCATATGTCAACTCGTCTACCACGATTCCTCCAAGATTGGACCGGTCCTACGCCACCCGGAAGTACAGTACACCACTCCTTTCCAGGTACGACGACCACGTGGGTACATGCTACTTCCGCCATCTCTCCACTCCCAGTGCGCGGTTGTCGGTCCCAATCAATGTCACACCCAATTTTAAGAACAAAATTGAATGCAATAACTCATGTGTGCCCAGAGATCAATCACACACATAAGCCACAAATTAAGAAGTACCATCACATATGTTTATTACATAGCGAATATTATTCAAAGTCTTTACATAGAAGCGGATAAATAAAGTGTCTCTCGCGGTAGCTCCATCACAGGGAAGATGACTGGTTGACAGCAAGACTAGAACTCTTCAGGGAAGTCGTCGTTACCGTAGCAATCTGTTACCCATCCGGGATTTTTATCCAAGTAGAAAGAAAATAAACAAGCATAAGTACATCTCGTACTTAACAAGTGTAACATGGGGTTCATGAGGCTCAAATAAGGCTGACACTGGTTAGACTGCGGTAGCTTTTAGTTGGCACAATTTTAGCATTAGATAGCATCAATAATATCCTTCCCAATTAAACATGTGATCAATGTGAATATGAAACCATAGAAAGAGATAGCAATATCCCATTAAAACATTATTAACGCAACAACTATACCATAAGAATTCCAGGTCGCTCGTAACCGTGAGCACGGCTGATATATCAGTTTTACACTCTGCAGAGGTTGTACACTTTACCCGATGAGTCGTGATATCCAGATGCCCGGGTTAATTACTCCCATAACACTTCCGAGGTGAGCGGGCAGGATACACGCAAAGCTTTTCAAAGGTTCGTCTAACAAGTTAGGGCCGCTAGGTCTTAAGGCAAGGGGAAAAAGGGTCTCTCAACCTTGCGGCACGCAGGCAAAGTGAAAGTAGCCGCCCTAAATCCAGCTCGTCAAGCGCCTTATGCGCCCTTTCGGGTAACCTCTAACAAGCTAGAAAAGGTCCTTATACTGAGCTAAGGTCAGAGCCATATAACTCCCATGGTTGCACTATTGTCCCGGGTGATCCCTTATAGTAACTCCTAAACCATGTTGCTATAAAAGCCAATTTTACCAAGTTGCATATATCATTAAGTTCAGATTCACATGATCAAAGTTTAATTTGAGCACTAGCATAGTTCTACCCAATGCATACCAAGTTTAACAAGGCACAAGATCAACAACTAGGATATGTCTAAATAGGCATCAAGGTAGACACATGCATATGATGTTTAAAGTGATTTATGGTTATTAGGACATCAAGGAGGATCCCATGCTATACTTGCCTGATTCAGTGAACTCTGGTTGCTCTTGGTTGTCGTAGAAGGGTTCCTGATCACCAACGTATGTCTCACCGTCTATACTCGATTACCACATCATCACACAATCATCGGGACAACAATCATGCAAAGCAAACAAGCTATAATTAGAACATTACACCAACAGCAAGTAAATAATATAAAAAGTTTGAAAACAGAATCTACGATCCAACACGATCACATAAACGCGAAGATCACGAAAAATGGAATTATAACGCAAAAGTTATGAGCTAAACAAGTTACCAAACCTTAGTTAGTAGATTAAACCTAACTCAAATTTTAAGTACTGAAAACAGTATAGATTTTCCTGCAGACAGATAGATCTTTTCAAAACGAATCTAACGCAACTTGAACGGACCAAATCGGACTAAAAACGTAGAAGTTATAAGCATTTGAAACTGGTGGCAAAACTGTAAATAAACTGAAATTGATTTTGAATTTAAATTGATTTAAATCAAAACTGCAAATCGGTTGGACTGCGCCTCAATTAGGACAAAGCACAGGGGCTTAGATGGAAGATTGCACAGACTCAACGCACAGTGCGTTGTGGACCGCGGGTTGAGGCCCGAAAATGGTAAGGGCTCTTTAGCAAGAACGGCATCGAAGGGGTACGGGGCTTCCTGGGGCGTCGGATCGGCAACGGACGCTCCAGATGAGATCAGGGGGGTCAGCGGCGCTCTTCGCCGGAGCAAAGGGAGGGCGCGGCGGCGACATGGCCGGAAGGCGGCGGCGCTGCTCGGATATACGCTAGGAAACAGTAGAGACCTCGGGACAAGATCCAATCGACGAAGAAGCTCAAGGCGAACTCACCCGAGGCACAGACGAGGTCGGAGACGATCTGGTGGCGGCGTATCTCTCGACGAGGCGGACGGCGGCTCTGGAAAGCGACGGCGAGCGATTAAGGCATCAAAACGAAGAGGAGAAAGAGGGGAAAACACTCGGTTAGCTTCGAGAGATCAAGGAGAAACTCTAGGAACCTCTTGCGGGCACTAGAACTCGGTGAAGCGTCGGGTCGACGGCGGCGGATCTTCGGCGGCCGCGGAGTTCGTCGCGGGAGCGAATTAGAGCACGAGAGCGTGGGATTTCCGCGTGAGAAGAGGCGGCGGGTTCCTGGGGATCTTATAAGGGGGTTGGCTTGACCAATTTGGCAAGCGAGGCCGCATGCCCTGGATTGGAGTCGGGTTCGGCTCCGGAGTCCGCCATGGACACGAGCAAGAGCAAGGGAGATGAGACGCTGACATGCGGGGACGCGCGGTCAGCGACGGGAGAGCGACGGCGCGCTGCGCGCAAAGCCAGGCTGGGCCGGGGCAGATGGCCCATGCGGGCGAGAGAGAGGGGAGGGAAGCAGGCCATCGGGGAGGGGAAAGTGAGGGCGCCGGTGGCCGACGGCCCAAGGGAGAAAGGGACGGGCGCTGTGCGCGGGGGAAATCGGGCCGGCCGAGTTGGGCCGCGCGGGGGAAAGAAAGGGGAGGGAGGCAGGCCAGCGAGAGGAAGGGAGCGGGCCGGCCAAGCTGGCTCGGGCCAAAAGAGAGGAAGGATGAGGAGGGAGAGGGAAAATGGTTTTCCAATTTCCAAAACTGATTTTCAAGAATGTAATTGAAATCCCTTTGAATTCAAACAAGTTTTGAGCAAAAACCAATCATCACAAAAATAAGATATGCATCGGCATGTATGCATCAACATGATCTTTGGCCTAGGATTAATTTTAGCTTTTGTAAATAATTTATTAACTAGGTTCTATGCAACACATAAAATGCATAATTAATTCATATTGCCTATTTTCAAATTGATGCAAATTTTGGGATGTTACAATTCTACCCCCCTTAAAGAATCTCGTCCTCGAGATTCCAGCGATGCTTACTCAAACAACTGTGGGTATGACTTTCTCAAATCCTCTTCTCTTTCCCAAGTTGCTTCTGCTTCTGAGTGCCGATTCCACTGAACCTTGCACATCTTTATTACTCTGCTCCTAGTAACTCTTTCAGCTGTTTCCAAAATCTTTGTCGGATACTCATCATAAGTCAAATCTTCCTTAACCGTGAGCTCTTCCAACGGTATCTGCTCTTCAGGCACTCGCAGGCACTTTTTCAACTGAGAAACATGAAACACATTATGCACTCCTGACAAGCTTTCAGGCAACTCTAATTGATATGCCACTTCACCACGTCTTTCAAGAATCTTGAATGGTCCAATATACCTAGGTGCTAGCTTTCCTTTCTTATTGAACCTTTTCACACCTCTCATTGGTGACACCTTTAGGTAGACATAATCACCTATTGCAAAAGATAGATCTCGACGACGGTTGTTTGCATAACTCTTCTGCCGAGACTGAGCGGCTCTCAGATTATCTCTGATTATCCTGACATGTTCCTCGGCATTCCTCAACACATCAGGTCCAAACACTTGACTTTCACCTGTCTAATCCCAGAACAACGGTGTTCTACACGGTCTTCCATACAAAGCTTCAAACGGTGCCATCTTTAGACTCTCCTGATAGCTGTTGTTGTATGAGAACTCTGCATAACACAAATTCTTGTCCCAACTGGTGCCATATTGCAATGCACAAGCTCTCAACATGTCTTCTAGAATCTGATTTGTTCTTTCTGTCTGTCCATCAGTCTGCGGATGATAAGCAGTACTGAAGTTCAATCTTGTACCCAAAGCTTCATGTATACCCTTCCAAAAATGTGACGTAAACTGCGATCCTCTATCGGACACGATCTTTCTTGGAACTCCATGTAGACAGACTACTCTTTCCATGTATAATTCTGCTAACTTTGCCCCATCGTAAGTAGTCTTGACGGGTATAAAGTGAGCAACTTTAGTCAAACGATCAACTATTACCCATATGGAGTCGTATCCTCTCTGCGTACGAGGTAAACCAACTATGAAGTCCATACCAACTTCTTCCCACTTCCATTCAGGTATCTTCATCGGTTGTAACAAACCAGCGGGTCTCTGATGTTCTGCCTTTACCCTCTGACATGTATCACACAGAGCGACGTACTCGGCTACATCTCGCTTCAGTCCATCCCACCAATACTTTTTCTTCAGATCAAGGTACATCTTAGTACTCCCAGGATGAATGGAGTAAGCTGACTCATGCACTTCCCGCAGTATAGTCTCACGTATCTCCTTGATTTCAGGAACACATAACCTCTTCCCATGCCATAACGTACCTTCATCATCTAATCGAAAACCTGGTGCTTTGCCAAGAACAATGTTATCGGCTAACTGCTTCAACTTCTCATCTGCCATCTGACCCTTACGTATCTCTTGCATCAATACCGGTTCAAGTACCAATTCCATTCTATTGATCACAATTCCCAGATTCAGATGTGCAAACTCAGCACACAGTTCTTCTGACATAGGAGCAATTCGGATTCCATTGGCATGGCTCTTTCTACTCAAGGCATCTGCTACTACATTAGCCTTACCGGTGTAACACCCCTGGTGTTTAACTGTAATTAACCTGACATGTCATCATCATTAGTCATTAATCATTCTTGCCTTGCATTTATGTTTGCTTAGTACTTGTGTAGCAATCTCTTTTCAAAAACCCTAAAAGCCCAAATCTTCCTATAAGGGCAAAAATGGTAATTTCACCTCTGTGCCTAGCTTTGTGTAATTCTTGTTCAGTTGGATGTCTTGAAGTTTTGTTGTGTTGGCCAAAGTTCAAAAACCAAAATCAGATTTCAAATCCCTTTGCAAAACCCTGATTTCCAAACCCTGGATTTTATCCCTCTTTTTGTAATTCAAAAATTATTCAAAATTTGAGGTTGGTCCAAAAAGCAAAGTTGTAGATCTGGCCAAGAGAAACAACTTTGGTATTTACAAATTTTCAAGTTTCTGTACAAAGTTTGAAGTAAATCCAAATTCATTCAAATTCCAGTTTTTGTTCCCTTTTCAGTTTTCAAAATTTATTTAAAACTAATGAGTTTCAGAAAAAGGGTATATTAGCAAAGTTGTAGGTTTTGATAAAAGGAACAACTTTCATATTTGCAGATTTCCAACTTTCAGTGTAAAATCAAAAGTAATTTTGAATTTATTCAAATCCCAAAAGTGTTCCCTTTTCTGTTTTCAAATGTGGTCCAAAAACTTTTTGGAATTTGAAAATATTCTTTTTGATAAAGTTGTAGATCTCTTTTTTCTGAACAACTTTGGTATTTTGAGTTTTTGTCGCACAGTTCAAATTTTAGGAGAAATTTGCAAAATACAAAAACTGGCCAAAAGTCAAACCCTAGCCCCTACACTGTTCTTCTTCCCCGTAGAGCCAGGGGGAGGGGGGGCCCGGCCATGGCGCCAGCGCTGCGCCTGCAGCGCATACGGCTGCTCCCCACGTGCCTCTGTCCTGCCCCAGCCGCTCCTTGGTCCCCTCCGCACCCGCACGCGAGCGCTGACTCCATCTCTCGGCCCCTACTGCTCCTGCTCGCCGCCGCCGCGTGGCCACTGCCGGCGCTGCCTGCGCCCGAGCCCCGGCTACACGCCAGCGCCTACGCCAGAGTGCAATCGAGTGTGCGTGCGCTCGCCGAGCTTATCCAGCCATCACCACGGTCTCTACCGGCCGCTATCCGCCTCTATAAAAGCCCCGCCGGTGCTCGAGCTCTCCCACTCAGCTCCGCCGCCGTCGCCACCTCACACCAGAGCTTCCGCCGCTCAACCACCTAGCCCGAAAGCTCCGCCTTGAGCTCGTGAAGCTTTCCCACCCTTCAATTTCACCTCCCCCGCCTCCAATCGCCCGGCGTAACCTCATCTTCCCAAACTCCGACGGAAACCCGGTGAACTCGGGTTCGTCAAATACTCCCTCTCCGGCCGCGATCATCTTTCCCTGACCCCTGTGTCAGCTTCCTCGGCTCCGCGCGACTCTAACCAGGCCCTTGCGGCCTCGTGTGTTGCGCCGGATCGCCGACTCGCCGGAGTGCCGCCGCGGTCGTCTCCTTCCTCGAGCCTCACCCTCGAGCACGTGTCGAGCCTCAGCCTCGAGCCTCACCCTCGAGCACGACCCCGAGCCACACCCTCGAGCCCCGCCTCCGACCCGTGGTAAGCACCCGAAGCCTCCGGTCTCTGCTTCCACTCCGTTTCGCCCGAGCCTCCCAATCAGGCCTCGGACGGACGCTTGCTTTTCCGTCTCGCCCGAGCCTTCCATCTCGCCCGAGTCCGCTTGGCCCGAGTCAAGCCTCGGCGAGCGCACGCTCTCCGCTTCGCCCGAGCCTCCGGGCCAGGCCTCGGACGGAGCAGTCACTTTCCGACTCGCCCGAGCCCGTTTCGCCCGAGCCCTTCATAGAAGGAGCACAGTGCTCTTTTCTTTTTCTGAGAGATGTGAATAGTGTTCTGTTTTCTCTTTTTTGTGTGAATTAATCTGTTGTTCCTTAAATCCTGATAAAATTATGGTATGCTCCTTGCACTGTGTAGTATTTTATAAAAATATGAAACTTGACTTTTCTGTAAGAATTTGAAAATGTAAAATCCCTCTTTTAATTAATAAATGGATAGTTTTGGATTTTTAGAAAATTATTTATAACTCCAAAAATCATGAGGCTAATTTTTGTAAGCTTCCTATGCCATGTTTAGTCTCTGGTGAAATTTTGAAGTCTTTTAGAACAAGTTGATTGTTGAGCTTTTATCTTTAATTGTTAAATAGTGCCTTTTGTTAATTAATGTCTGGAATTATTTGAGCACCTTAATGACCTCCAAAAATTATGAAATTTGTTTTGCCATCTATCTACACCATAATGAACTTATGTGATTAATTTGGTAATTTTTGGAGCAACTTTATAAAATGACCTTTTTAAATAATTAAGGAAAATAGAAAAAGTGATTAGGGTTCATGTTGTATGCCCTGTTTTGCATTGTTCATGATAGCATACTCATGTGCATGCATCATTGCATTCGTATAGTCACCGAAGAAGGAGTCAAGATCGAGGGAGCCGCCGACGAACCTGTCCCCGAGGCTACCCCGAGCTCCGACAACTGCCCTGCCGCCTTCGAGCCTGCCCTCTTTGCTCTTCAAGGCAAGCCCCAGTGCATTTAACCCTTTCCTTGAATTTATAAAATGATTTCCTTAAATGCTTTTGAGTTAAATTATTGCATTAGGTTTATAGGAGTTGTGTGTTATCCTAATTGATGCACTATCCACCGTGACCACTGATACACCCGATACCTGCTTTTCAAAAGTATTTGAAAAATGCTTAGCAATGCTTATTGAATTAGACTTTGCAATAAAATGCCAATTTTAAAAGTGTGATCACTTAAGGAATGTTTATGGGAATTTGGTCTTACTCCCCGGCTGTTGGCTAGGTATCTGATCCGTACCTAGTCAATAACGAGGAGAGGTTGTCCGAGCGTACGGTGCCGTCGTGTTGTAGTCCGGGACTCAACAGTTGACACCGACCGGGACATGGTTGAAAAACTGACAGGACTATTACGCTTTGGTGAGATATGACCAAGGTATAGTTCTGGCTGGAAAATTAGGGACCATCCGTATGGGGGCCTGCTGGTCAAGACTTGTAACTATTCACATACTTCGGAAAGCTCTGGCTCCGAGGAATCCTTTATTGGACCGACAACCGCGCACTGGGAGTGGAGAGATGGCGGAAGTAGAATGTACCCACGTGGTCGTCGTACCTGGAAAGGAGTGGTGTACTGTACTTCCGGGTGGCGTAGGACCGGGCCCAATCTTGGAGGAATCGTGGTAGACGAGTTGGCATATGCAAGCTTGGGTGCTACATATGCAGTGTGGATAGGGATCCTCAGCTGAGTATTATTTATCCAGATTAACGTTGCTCCTCGGTTATGGAGACTTGGTCCACTGACTGTCAACGGAGAGTGGTTCTCAACTAGGAATGTTTTGGAAATGTAAAATGAATCATGAATGATGAAGAATTGAGGAATACTGAATCTTTCAAAATAAAATAAGGTTTATAAAAAATGCTTTTCTGCAAAATACTTGATCTTGCTTAAGCCTTACCTTGACTACCCTAAGCCTCTCATTCCTGAGTCTTCTCCCTTTTTCTTTAGTCGGGTAAGTCTTGTTGAGTACCCCAGTACTCAGGGTTTGTTACCCATGCTGCAGGTATGACAGAGTCCCCGATGTGTCTTGCACCCTGCTGCGTGACCATCGTCCAGGAAGAGGCCGATGAGGCCGAAGAATAGTTGTACACCCTCGGGCTGGGTGATTATAAGTATCTTTGCTGTTCTCCACTATGTTGCCTATGTCTATTTCTATTATCAGAACTTGGTTTGTAATAACTGCACCTTAATTTCTATTTGGAACCATATTTTGTAAAACTAATGTTATTTAAGTCTTCCGCTCTTTATTCCGATGTTATTTGTAAACGTATGCAATGCTGTAACCGAATTGTGAGATGATCCTGCGGACATTGGGCACTGATGTAGCCCGGTGGCGAACAGGTCTTAATCACATGGAACATGGGTTCGGCTGTCAGAGGTTGACAGGGACACGTGGGCCATGGGATTAGGGTCGTTCCGTCACAGAGTGGTATCGGAGCATCTCACTTTAACGTTGCAGTGTTTCTTTTGCGAAAACTTCAAAAGTTCTTTTGAGTCCAAACAAAATTTAAACTTGACTATTTTGGTCCAAATTGCTTATCTCAACTTGTCTTTAATTGGCAACACTAGTAGTAGAACAATGGTATATATATATTAAGCCCTATATATGTTAAGTATTGCATTGCCTTGTTCCGTAGGAACGATTCATGCATCATGTCATATTCACTTAAGTATATAAATGAGTTCGTTGGAATAGTGTACCTATACCTTTTCTTGCTAGCCTTTCTCATCCATCTTCTCTTATCCAGACATGGCCCGTATCAAGCTGACTGCCCGCAAGTCGACTGGACCGCATGGTGTGCCACGCCACCAGCTGGCACCACGCGCTGGGGAGGAGACTGGAGAATCTTCCAACGGTCGTCGCTTTCCCCGCCGCACCCGTAAGAACCTGAAGGAGGAGATCAAGGATCTGAAGGCTGAGCTGAAGAACTTGGAGCATGACTTCTACCACTCACGCCTGGAGTTTTATGAGGCACGAGCTTCCCTGGAGCAGGCCAATCGGAATACGGTTCGCGCTATCGAGCAGCGCAATGATGCTTGGACCCGCGAGGACGTTACCAGAGCCCAGCTCCACGGACTGCAGCAGTACACAGCTCAGATCGAACAGTTCAATGATATGCTTCATGAGGAAGTGCATCAGCTGTATGATCAACTCCACCCCTTGGTACCCCCGGTTATGGAAGACCCTGAGGACGGAGTTGTGGAGGAACCAGAAGTGGAACAAGGGCCAGGCGAGAACGAAGAAGTTGAACCTGTCGAAGATGTCTACGCTGAAGACGAGGAGGAGGAGGAGGAGCCTGAGCTCATCCTCGAAGAAGACGACGACGAAGACATGATCATCATCGACGACGACTAAACTCGTAGTGTCTGTACCATCTTCTTACCTAAAACCTTAGTCTAGGTTTGGGGGCGTTAGTCTGTCTGTTGCCAAGTCTGGCATGTATCTTTCTTTTCGCATCTTTTCCCCTTTATCGGTCTGTATCATCTGTCAGTCACCTTATCAAGTCATCAGTCTTTGTATCAGAAGAAGCTATCAGTCTGTTGTTTTCAGAACTCTATCTATGAATGCTAAAGTTCCAAGTTGCTTAACAGATGCCTGTGAACACTCGCACTGGAGCTGGAGGTTCTGATGATGCCAACATCCCAAACCCTCCACCTGTCCCAGCTACCCTAGCAGATGCCATTGCAGCCTTGGCCGCCGCTGCCAACCTAATGGCTCAAAACCAAGGACAGCAGAACTTTCACCGTGGTCGCCACAACATCAACCAAGAGACCACCTACGTGGAATTCACCGAAACTCGCCCACCGGTCTTCACCAAGGCCGATGAACCCCTCGAAGCTGATGATTGGCTCCGCACCATGGAGCAGAAGTTTGGTCTTATCAACTGCACCGATATCCAGAAGCCACGGTTCGCTTCACAGCAGCTTCGTGGTCCGGCAAGTGCTTGGTACGCCAACCTGTTGGCTGCCCAGCCAGAAGGTCATCGGTTGACCTGGGAAGAGTTCCGCACTGCTTTCCGTGCTCATCACATCCCTTCCGGATTAATGAAGATGAAGCTTGATCAGTTCCTGGCTCTCCAACAGAAAGACTCCACAGTCAAGCAGTATGTGGGTCAATTCAATCATCTCAGCCAGTATGCCTCAGAGTATGTCAACACAGATGAGAAGAAGAGGGATTGTTTCCTCAGAGGACTGCACCCAAAGATCCGCAGGAGCTTGTCCAATAACCTGACTGGGTCTTATCACGATGTTGTTGACCGGGCTGTTGCTTTTGAAGAAAGCAATCGCCAGTACCAGGAAGAGAAGAAGAAGAAGAAAGCAGGGTCAAGCAGCTTCTCTGGCGGTCACAAACGCCAGAGAATCATCTATCACCCCAGCCACCACCACAATCGTCTACCTTACCCCAACCAGCAAGTGGTCGTCCGTACCGCGGCCACCACCCATAATGCCAACCAGCAGAGTGCCACACAGCCGAACGCCCCAGGTGTTCGTATCACCACTCCACAAACAGCCTACAACCATCCCTGCTACAACTGTGGCCGGCTTGGTCACTGGTCTCGTGAGTGCCCAAAGCCCAAGAGGTATGCCCAGAATGCTCAGAAGAATCCTGGAGGATCTCAGCAGCAGCACCACCGTGCACCGCAGCAGCATGCTCAGAAGGGCAAGGTTGTCAAGAAGCACGGACAAGTCTACTACACCGCTGTCAGCGATATACCAGAAGGGGAGCCCGTCATGATCGGTAGGTTTCCTGTTGCCAATCACCCTGCAGTTGTGTTGTTTGATTCTGGTGCATCGCATTCCTTCATCAGTCGTACTTTTGTCATCAAGCATGAAATAACAATTGAGGATTTAAAAGAAAGTTTCTGTATATTTTCGCCTGGAGGACGTATAAGTACTAAGGAAGTGGTTCGCAGTATACCAGTAAGGTTGGGGGAACATGTATTTCCCACCACCATGATAGTGCTTCATGATCAGGAGATAGATGTCATCCTAGGCATGAATTGGATGTGTCAGTATAAAGCCATGATCGACATCCTGAATAGAGTTGTGAGAGTGGATATTCCTAACAGTACCGCCAAACTCCTTCTCCAACTTCCAATGCTTCAAAAACCAGCAGCCACTCAAATAAATACCGCCTATGTTCTGGAAACCCGGGACATCCCCGTGGTTTGTGAATTCCCTGATGTTTTTCCTGAGGATTTGCCTGGTCTGCCTCCTGACCGTGACATTGAGTTTGCCATAGAGCTAAAGCCCGGGACTGCTCCTATATCCCGCAGAGCTTATCGAATGCCTCCCAGAGAGTTGGCAGAACTAAAAATCCAATTACAAGATTTGTTGGACAAGGGTTTCATTCGCCCAAGCTCGTCTCCTTGGGGCTGTCCTGCAATCTTTGTAAAGAAGAAAGACAAGACTCTCAGAATGTGCATTGATTATCGCCCACTCAATGAGGTCACCATCAAAAATAAATATCCCTTGCCTCGTATTGATCTTCTCTTTGACCAGTTAGCTGGAGCCAAAGTATTCTCCAAGATCGATCTCAGATCTGGCTACCACCAAATAAAGATTCGTCCTGAAGATATTCCTAAAACAGCTTTCACCACCAGATACGGCCTATATGAGTACTTGGTCATGTCCTTCGGTTTGACCAATGCCCCTGCTCATTTCATGTACCTCATGAACTCTGTGTTCATGCCAGAGCTTGATAAATTCGTGGTCGTGTTCATTGACGACATCCTTGTCTATTCAAAAACCCCTGAAGATCATGCCGAACATCTTCGTATCGTTCTATCCCGTCTCAGAGAACATCAGCTGTATGCCAAGTTCAGTAAATGTGAGTTCTGGTTAGACCAGATACAGTTTCTTGGTCATGTCCTTTCCGCTGAAGGTGTGTCAGTTGACCCTGGTAAAGTGGCAGACATTCTGGATTGGAAGCCACCTACCACTGTTCATCAAGTCCGCAGTTTTATGGGAATGGCAGGATATTATCGTCGATTCATCCCAGATTTCTCAAGAATCGCCAAGCCTATCACTGAGTTAGTAAAGAATTCTGTGAAGTTTGTCTGGTCACCAGCCTGTGAGCAAGCCTTTCAAACTTTGAAGAAACTGTTGACCACATCACCAGTGTTAGCCCAGCCGAACATCGAGAAGCCCTTTGATGTCTACTGTGATGCATCTGGTACTGGTTTGGGCTGTGTTTTGATGCAAGAAGGTCGAGTGATCGCTTATGCCTCCCGACAGCTTAAGCGACATGAAGAGAATTACCCAACTCATGATCTCGAGTTAGCAGCAGTAGTGCATGCCTTGAAGATCTGGCGTCATTATTTGTTGGGCAGTACCTGTAATGTGTACACTGATCACAAAAGCCTGAAGTATATTTTCACTCAAGAGGAACTGAATATGAGGCAGAGAAGATGGCTTGAGTTAATTAAAGACTATGATCTTGAAGTGCATTACCATCCGGGTAAGGCGAATGTGGTCACCGATGCACTCAGTCGCAAGTCTTATTGCAACTGTCTGATGATGAAACCCTATGATTCTTCTTTGTGTTATGAGCTGGAAAAGTTGAATATTGAAATGATTCCACAAGGAACTCTGAATAATATCAGAATAGAAACCCCTATCAGAGAGCAGATCATCGCTGCACAGAAAGATAACCCTGGAATCAAGCACATCATCGAAAAGGTCCAATCCGGAAAGGCTGATTGTTTCAGGATCGATGATGCAGGAGTAGTATGGTTTAAGAATCGGTTAGTAGTTCCTAAAGTGCCTGAGTTAAGAAAGTTAATCCTTGATGAAGCACACTTGACTAGATTCTCCATCCACCTCGGCAGCAACAAGATGTACCAGGATTTGAAGCAGCAATTCTGGTGGACAAAGATGAAGATTGGGATCGCCCGGTATGTCGCTCAGTGCGATACCTGCCAGAAAGTCAAAGCCGTGCACATGAAGCCCGGAGGAGAATTGCAACCTTTACCTATACCTGCTTGGAAATGGGACGATATCAGTATGGACTTTATCAATGGTCTACCCAAGATATCAAGAGGTTTTGATTCCATATGGGTGATCGTGGATCGCCTCACTAAGCAAGCTCACTTCCTGCCAGTGAAGACCAGTTACACCGTCCCCACTTATGCCACTTTGTACAAGAACCACATAGTGAAACTCCATGGCATACCCAAGAGCATTATCTCTGATCGTGGTACCCAGTTTGTCGCAAAGTTTTGGAAAGCGTTCCATACCTCACTTGGAACCAAGCTCTTGCATAGTACGGCATATCATCCGCAAACCGATGGACAAACTGAGCGAGTCAACCAAGTGCTAGAGGATATGTTGAGAGCATGTGTGCTCACCTTCGCAGATACTTGGGATGACTGTTTGCCCTTGGCAGAATTCTCATATAATAACAGTTACCAAGAGAGCATCAAAATGGCACCCTTTGAAGCACTGTACGGCCGCCGTTGTCGTACACCTCTCAATTGGTCTGAACCCGGAGAAAGGGAATTCTTTGGAGTTGACCTAGTAAAAGATATGGAAGAGAAAGTCAAGCAAATACAAGAGAACATGAAGATTGCACAGTCTCGACAGAAAAGTTATGCTGACAAGAGACGTCGACCTCTGCAGTTCGAGATCGGGGATTATGTGTACCTGAAGGTCTCACCTACCAAAGGAGTCACTCGTTTTGGAGTCAAAGGAAAGTTAGCACCCCGCTACATTGGTCCCTTTGAGATTCTGGATCATTGTGGCAAGGTCGCTTACAAGCTAAGTTTGCCCGATCATCTTTCAGCAGTTCATAATGTGTTTCATGTCTCTCAACTCAAGAAGTGTCTCTGAGTACCTGAACATGTGGTTGAAGTTGAAGGCGTTGAGCTAGAACCAGATCTGTCAGACACTGAGTATCTAGTTCGCGTGTTGGATCACAAGGATCGTGTTACCCGAAGAACCACCACAAGATGGTACAAGATCCAGTGGAACCAGCACTCTGAAGAAGAAGCCACCTGGGAATCCGAAGACTTCTTAGCGAAGAACTATCCCAACTTTCTCGAATCTCTGTAGATGTAAGGTTTTGCCTTTTCCTTCTTAAGACGTGGAATCTCGGGGCGAGATTTCTTTTAGGGGGGAAGGCTGTAACACCCCTGGTGTTTAACTGTAATTAACCTGACATGTCATCATCATTAGTCATTAATCATTCTTGCCTTGCATTTATGTTTGCTTAGTACTTGTGTAGCAATCTCTTTTCAAAAACCCTAAAAGCCCAAATCTTCCTATAAGGGCAAAAATGGTAATTTCACCTCTGTGCCTAGCTTTGTGTAATTCTTGTTCAGTTGGATGTCTTGAAGTTTTGTTGTGTTGGCCAAAGTTCAAAAACCAAAATCAGATTTCAAATCCCTTTGCAAAACCCTGATTTCCAAACCCTGGATTTTATCCCTCTTTTTGTAATTCAAAAATTATTCAAAATTTGAGGTTGGTCCAAAAAGCAAAGTTGTAGATCTGGCCAAGAGAAACAACTTTGGTATTTACAAATTTTCAAGTTTCTGTACAAAGTTTGAAGTAAATCCAAATTCATTCAAATTCCAGTTTTTGTTCCCTTTTCAGTTTTCAAAATTTATTTAAAACTAATGAGTTTCAGAAAAAGGGTATATTAGCAAAGTTGTAGGTTTTGATAAAAGGAACAACTTTCATATTTGCAGATTTCCAACTTTCAGTGTAAAATCAAAAGTAATTTTGAATTTATTCAAATCCCAAAAGTGTTCCCTTTTCTGTTTTCAAATGTGGTCCAAAAACTATTTGGAATTTGAAAATATTCCTTTTGACAAAGTTGTAGATCTCTTTTTTCTGAACAACTTTGGTATTTTGAGTTTTTGTCGCACAGTTCAAATTTTGGGAGAAATTTGCAAAATACAAAAACTGGCCAAAAGTCAAACCCTAGCCCCTACACTGTTCTTCTTCCCCGTAGAGCCAGGGGGAGGGGGGGCCCGGCCATGGCGCCGGCGCTGCGCCTGCAGCGCATACGGCTGCTCCCCACGCGCCTCTGTCCTGCCCCAGCCACTCCTTGGTCCCCTCCGCACCCGCACGCGAGCGCTGACTCCATCTCTCGGCCCCTACTGCTCCTGCTCGCCGCCGCCGCGTGGCCACTGCCGGCGCTGCCTGCGCCCGAGCCCCGGCTGCACGCCAGCGCCTCCGCCAGAGTGCAATCGAGTGCGCGTGCGCTCGCCGAGCTTATCCAGCCATCACCACGGTCTCTACCGGCCGCTATCCGCCTCTATAAAAGCCCCGCCGGTGCTCGAGCTCTCCCACTCAGCTCCGCCGCCGTCGCCACCTCACACCAGAGTTTCCGCCGCTCAACCACCTAGCCCGAAAACTCCGCCTTGAGCTCGTGAAGCTTTCCCACCCTTCAATTTCACCTCCCCCGCCTCCAATCGCCCGGCGTAACCTCATCTTCCCAAACTCCGACGGAAACCCGGTGAACTCGGGTTCGTCAAATACTCCCTCTCCGGTCGCGATCATCTTTCCCTGACCCCTGTGTCAGCTTCCTCGGCTCCGCGCGACTCTAACCAGGCCCTTGCGGCCTCGTGTGTTGCGCCGGATCGCCGACTCGCCGGAGTGCCGCCGCGGTCGTCTCCTTCCTCGAGCCTCATCCTCGAGCACGTGTCGAGCCTCAGCCTCGAGCCTCACCCTCGAGCACATCCCCGAGCCACACCCTCGAGCCCCGCCTCCGACCCGTGGTAAGCACCCGAAGCCTCCGGTCTCTGCTTCCACTCCGTTTCGCCCGAGCCTCCCAATCAGGCCTCGGACGGACGCTTGCTTTTCCGTCTCGCCCGAGCCTTCCGTCTCGCCCGAGTCCGCTTGGCCCGAGTCAAGCCTCGGCGAGCGCATGCTCTCCGCTTCGCCCGAGCCTCCGGGCCAGGCCTCGGACGGAGCAGTCACTTTCCGACTCGCCCGAGCCCGTTTCGCCCGAGCCCTTCATAGAAGGAGCACAGTGCTCTTTTCTTTTTCTAAGAGATGTGAATAGTGTTCTGTTTTCTCTTTTTTGTGTGAATTAATCTGTTGTTCCTTAAATCCTGATAAAATTATGGTATGCTCCTTGCACTGTGTAGTATTTTATAAAAATATGAAACTTGACTTTTCTGTAAGAATTTGAAAATGTAAAATCCCTCTTTTAATTAATAAATGGATAGTTTTGGATTTTTAGAAAATTATTTATAATTCCAAAAATCATGAGGCTAATTTTTGTAAGCTTCCTATGCCATGTTTAGTCTCTGGTGAAATTTTGAAGTCTTTTAGAATAAGTTGATTGTTGAGCTTTTATCTTTAATTGTTAAATAGTGCCTTTTGTTAATTAATGTCTGGAATTATTTGAGCACCTTAATGACCTCCAAAAATTATGAAATTTGTTTTGCCATCTATCTACACCATAATGAACTTATGTGATTAATTTGGTAATTTTTGGAGCAACTTTATAAAATGACCTTTTTAAATAATTAAGGAAAATAGAAAAAGTGATTAGGGTTCATGTTGTATGCCCTGTTTTGCATTGTTCATGATAGCATACTCATGTGCATGCATCATTGCATTCGTATAGTCACCGAAGAAGGAGTCAAGATCGAGGGAGCCGCCGACGAACCTGTCCCCGAGGCTACCCCGAGCTCCGACAACTGCCCTGCCGCCTTCGAGCCTGCCCTCTTTGCTCTTCAAGGCAAGCCCCGGTGCATTTAACCCTTTCCTTGAATTTATAAAATGATTTCCTTAAATGCTTTTGAGTTAAATTATTGCATTAGGTTTATAGGAGTTGTGTGTTATCCTAATTGATGCACTATCCACCTTGACCACTGATACACCCGATACCTGCTTTTCGAAAGTATTTGAAAAATGCTTAGCAATGCTTATTGAATTAGACTTTGCAATAAAATGCCAATTTTAAAAGTGTGATCACTTAAGGAATGTTTATGGGAATTTGGTCTTACTCCCCGGCTGTTGGCTAGGTATCTGATCCGTACCTAGTCAATAACGAGGAGAGGTTGTCCGAGCGTACGGTGCCGTCATGTTGTAGTCCGGGACTCAACAGTTGACACCGACCGGGACATGGTTGAAAAACTGACAGGACTATTACGCTTGGGTGAGATATGACCAAGGTATAGTTCTGGCTGGAAAATTAGGGACCATCCGTATGGGGGCCTGCTGGTCAAGACTTGTAACTATTCACATACTTCGGAAAGCTCTGGCTCCGAGGAATCCTTTATTGGACCGACAACCGCGCACTTGGAGTGGAGAGATGGCGGAAGTAGCATGTACCCACGTGGTCGTCGTACCTGGAAGGGAGTGGTGTACCGTACTTCCGGGTGGCGTAGGACCGGGCCCAATCTTGGAGGAATCGTGGTAGACGAGTTGGCATATGCAAGCTTGGGTGCTACATATGCAGTGTGGATAGGGATCCTCAGCTGAGTATTATTTATCCAGATTAACGTTGCTCCTCGGTTATGGAGACTTGGTCCACTGACTGTCAACGGAGAGTGGTTCTCAACTAGGAATGTTTTGGAAATGTAAAATTAATCATGAATGATGAAGAATTGAGGAATACTGAATCTTTCAAAATAAAATAAGGTTTATAAAAAATGCTTTTCTGCAAAATACTTGATCTTGCTTAAGCCTTACCTTGACTACCCTAAGCCTCTCATTCCTGAGTCTTCTCCCTTTTTCTTTAGTCGGGTAAGTCTTGTTGAGTACCCCAGTACTCAGGGTTTGTTACCCATGCTGCAGGTATGACAGAGTCCCCGATGTGTCTTGCACCCTGCTGCGTGACCATCGTCCAGGAAGAGGCCGATGAGGCCGAAGAATAGTTGTACACCCTCGGGCTGGGTGATTATAAGTATCTTTGTTGTTCTCCACTATGTTGCCTATGTCTATTTCTATTATCAGAACTTGGTTTGTAATAACTGCACCTTAATTTCTATTTGGAACCACGTTTTGTAAAACTAATGTTATTTAAGTCTTCCGCTCTTTATTCCGATGTTATTTGTAAACGTATGCAATGCTGTAACCGAATTGTGAGATGATCCTGCGGACATTGGGCACTGATGTAGCCCGGTGGCGAACAGGTCTTAATCACATGGAACATGGGTTCGGCTGTCAGAGGTTGACAGGGACACGTGGGCCATGGGATTAGGGTCGTTCCGTCACAACCGGGATGGTAGTGTATTTCCAAATCATAATCCTTAATCAATTCCAACCATCTGCGCTGTCTCAGATTCAAATCAGACTGAGTGAAGATGTACTTCAAGCTCTTATGATCAGTATAAATGTCTGTCTTGTGACCCACTAAGTAGTGTCTCCAAATTTTTAATGCATGGACAACAGCTGCCAATTCTAGATCATGTGTGGGGTAATTCAGCTCATGCTTTCTCAACTGCCTCGATGCATATGCTACCACTTTGCCTTCTTGCATAAGAACACAACCCAAACCTTGACGAGATGCATCACAGTAAATAGAGAAGTCCTTACTTAGATCTGGTAGTATTAACACTGGAGCTGTAGTCAGACGTTTCTTCAACTCTTCAAAGTTAGCTTGACATTTATCGGACCAGATAAACTTAGCATTCTTCTCTAGCAGAGCTGTCATTGGTTTAGCAAGCTTGGAGAATCCTTCAATGAACCTTCTGTAGTAACCAGCCAATCCAAGGAAACTACGAATCTCGGTCACATCTGTTGGTGGTTTCCAATTCAACACATCTTCAACTTTGCCTGGATCTACTGAAATGCCTCCATTAGAGATAACATGTCCAAGGAAAGAAACTTCCTTCAACCAAAACTCACACTTGCTGCGCTTGGCATACAACTTGTGCTCTCTGAGTTTTTGTAGTACTAACCTCAGATGTTCAACATGATCTTCCTTGTTCTTAGAGTATACTAGAATATCATCAATAAACACAACAACGAACTTGTCGAGATACTCCATGAACACCTTGTTCATCAAATACATAAAGTAGGCAGGTGCATTCGTCAATCCAAAGGACATGACTGTATACTCATACAACCCATACCTGGTAGTGAAAGCTGTCTTTGGAATATCAGATGCTCGAATCTTCAACTGATGGTAACCAGAACGCAGATCAATCTTAGAGAACACACATGCACCTTTAAGCTGGTCAAACAGATCATCAACCCTCGGCAACGGGTACTTGTTCTTGATGGTAACTTCATTAAGCGATCTATAGTCAACACACATCCGTTGACCACCATCCTTCTTGTCAACAAAAATTACAGGAGCTCCCCAAGGTGATGAACTAGGACGAATAAACCCTTTTTCTTGTAGCTCTTTAATTTGTTTCTTAAGTTCTTCTAATTCAGGTACTCCCATTCTATATGGTCTTTTAGCTATGGGTGCAGTTCCAGGTAAAAGTTCAATAATAAATTCAATGTCGCGATCAGGTGGCATACCTGGCAAGTCATCGGGGAACACATCCGGGAACTCATCCACCACTAGATCTTCAGGGAAAGCCTCTTCATTCATCTGATTCACGGTTGCAGTCGGTGTTGGTTGTAGCACTACATTCACACTGATTCTGTCCCCCTTAGCTGTAGTAACTGTCACAACCTTATCTTGACACTGAATGCCTGTCTTGGTTTTCGTCAGCCAATCCATACCCAGTATCAAATCAATACCAGCTGTCTTCAACACTATTGGGGACACTGAGAAATCTACTCCCCCTAGGGACACAGCTAGCGGCATACACTGGAGCGTAGCTTGTAAACCTCCACCCGGTGAGGTAACCATTATGGGGGTTTTCATGAGGCTAACAGGTAGGTTATGCATTCTAACAAATGTATGTGATATGAAAGTATGCGATGCACCAGAATCGAAAAGAACTGTAGCGGGGATGGAACTGATATTGAACGTACCAAGCATAATCTCTGGCGCTTCTTGCACGGTCTCTGTGGACACGTGATTCACCTTTCCCGAATTAGGGGGTACTTGCTGCCTTCCTTTCTGCCCATTATTCTGAGGTGGGAGCTGATCTTGCCTCTTCGGACAGCGGTTGGCATAGTGACCGGGATCACCACAACGGAAACAGGCATTGGGTGTTCCATTCTTGACGGGGGTGTTGGGTGCACTAGTCTTCATGGGAGCATTGTTGGGAGTGCCTTGGCGCTGGGCTTGATTATTGTTCTGCTGCTGTTGCGGGTATGAAGGACGTTGCTGTCCCTGGTTGCGGTTCCACTGAGTAGTCGGTCCCTGGTACCTCTGCTGATTGCCTGGTGCGAAGTTGGAACGAGGGCGGTTGTTACTACCAGAAGACTGACCTTGGAGCTTCCTCTTTCTAGCCTCCATCTCCTTGCGCTTGTTGTCAACCACAATAGCACGGTTGACTAAGGTCTGGTAGCTGGCATACTCATTGGACATAAGCTGCAGTGCCAGTCCGTCATTCAGACCCTTGAGGAAGCGACGCTGCTTGTCGGCATCCTGAGCAATATCAGCGGGAGCATAGCGTGACAATTGAGCAAACTTGTCACGGTACTCTGCAACGGTCATGGCTCCTTGGCGCAGACACCTGAACTCTTCCTGCTTCAATTCAATCAGACCAGCAGGGATATGGTACGCTTTGAAGTTGGTCTTGAATTCCTCAAAGGTGACAGGTGGAGCATCGTTGGCTTGACCGAACTGAAACGATTCCCACCAATCCAGAGCAGCTCCTTGCAACTGACCAGAAGCATAGAGCACCTTCTCCTGGTCATTGCATTGCGCGATGGTAAGCTGGCGTTCAATAGCACGAAGCCAGTCATCAGCCTCCAGGGGATCAGCGGCGTGGGAGAACACTGGCGGGTGACCCTTTAAAAACTCACCCCTCTTGTCCCTCACTTGCATCGGTGGTGCTCCTCCAACTGGCTGATTCTGCATATGTTGCATCATGGTTTGCATAAATTGGGCTTGAATGCCCATCAACTGCTGAATGTTAACTGGGGGTGGTGGTGGTGGGTTAACAGGTGCTCCACGACCACGGCCACGTCCACGTCCACCTCCAACTCCACCTCCTCTGGCGGCCATCTGTGTTTCCAAATAGGGATCAAGGTTAGCGAACTTTTTAAGAAAAGATCACTTTTATGAGAGGAAACAGGAGATCTGAAAATTTCTGGGCGAGATCCGGTAACAGCAGTACAGAAAAACAAACATATTCGGAGTTCCAGAAATCCAAACAGGGCGTGTGATACACGGTTGGAAAGATAACGAAATTATCTACAACTTTTATTTAAGTGTCTTTCCCAGATTCTGTCGTTAAGTTAGTCAAAAACAGAGAACAAACAGATCTGTCCAGAGCTCAAAACTGCGCAGAAACTCTAACTTGAAACAGCCATATCTCACAAACAATAACAGCTATTGAAGTGATTCCAGAGACATTGGTTAGATATAGGAGTCTATTTTCCACCATAAAATTTTCAGCCATGTTGCATGATCAGAACTTGAGATATAACCAAAAGATCACAGGTTGCTCCAGAAAACAGCATAGGACAAGATATAACTAACCCTCTTATTATTCATAAACGTTATGTCTAACTATGAGATTTGTAGACAAGCCCACAAATCTCAACACTCATTACAAAGAACCAAATCACACTTAAGCATAATGATAATCCAACTCACACATAAAGAAGCACACTAGCACAAAAGTTAACTAGACTCGACAAAACGCTTACTAATATCGTCTTATTACATGGAAGGGTGACCTATGCCTATTTGTAGAGCGGTTCGCGGAGCCTCTTGTACATAGGGGGTTGGTTGAGAAGTTTCAAGAGCCCATCAATGGTGCTATAGCATCTTTTGAGATCTTTTCCCAGGGATATCAGTTCCTTTTCCAAGTCCGCGTTAGACCTTTCCCTGTCAAGGAGAAAATCTCGTGTGGCCTTCTCGGTGGGAGTTGCATTGGGGTCTTCTACCATAGCCTCCTTATTCTCACTGTTCCAATAGGGCAGATAGCGGTATGCATCATCCCTCATGTCTTCAATGCGACGACCCCGAAATGCTTTGTAGGCTTCAACTGCCACGGCTTCCAAGGCTGACGCTAGAGTGGACCGACGAGCCCTGTGGCCAATCACCATCTCATGCAGGTATAGGCCACTTTCTGGTTCTCGGACGGCGACAGTCACTCTTGCCTTCCAGTAGGTCCTCTCCACGGGGTGGTTGTACCTCCAGTGGGTGTACTGTACAATGATGTTCTTGTCGGGGTAGTAGGCATCAAAAAGTCCCATCAGCCTGTGATGTGTGGGACTCTGGGCCGCTGTGGGCGCTCCGACGAGATACCCGGAGTCCACGTCCCAACCCGTTGGAAGCTCTTCATCGTCTTCAACCTCCAGCACTTCTGGGGGCACTGGCGCGGGAGGTACTGGAGCTTGTGGAGCTGGTGCTTGCTGAGCTGGAGCTTGTACTGGTGGTGCCGGCGCTTGTGGTTCCACTTCTTGAGGTGCTTGTTCTTGCAGTACTGGCTCTTGCGGTGCTACCTCCTGCTGTTCTGGCTCCTGGGGTGCTTGCGGAACGGGGTTGCCTGCCCTCCTGCGTCCACCGATGGTCCTGCGGTTGGTACGACGAGCCATCTATGGAGTAGACCAAGAGATAGATACAATAGAATCAATATATTTGTGTAATAGAGCAAGTAAAGAGAAGCATATAGTTTTGATAAATTAACAAGGCTAAGATAAATAGCAAGAATTGAGATGCAAGGACCACTAAAACGACCATAAACTATCTAGGCTTGCGTCCTACAGTCAACATAGCTTTGATACCAATTTGTCACACCCAATTTTAAGAATAAAATTGAATGCAATAACTCATGTGTGCCCAGAGATCAATCACACACATAAGCCACAAATTAAGAAGTACCATCACATATGTTTATTACATAGCGAATATTATTCAAAGTCTTTACATAGCAGCGGATAAATAAAGTGTCTCTCGCGGTAGCTCCATCACAGGGAAGATGACTGGTTGACAGCAAGACTAGAACTCTTCAGGGAAGTCGTCGTTACTGTAGCAATCTGTTACCCATCCGGGATTTTTATCCAAGTAGAAAGAAAATAAACAAGCATAAGTACATCTCGTACTTAACAAGTGTAACATGGGGTTCATGAGGCTCAAATAAGGCTGACACTGGTTAGACTGCGGTAGCTTTTAGTTGGCACAATTTTAGCATTAGATAGCATCAATAATATCCTTCCCAATTAAACATGTGATCAATGTGAATATGAAACCATAGAAAGAGATAGCAATATCCCATTAAAACATTATTAACGCAACAACTATACCATAAGAATTCCAGGTCGCTCGTAACCGTGAGCACGGCTGATATATCAGTTTTTCACTCTGCAGAGGTTGTACACTTTACCCGATGAGTCATGATATCCAGATGCCCGGGTTAATTACTCCCATAACACTTCCGAGGTGAGCGGGCAGGATACACGCAAAGCTTTTCAAAGGTTCGTCTAACAAGTTAGGGCCGCTAGGTCTTAAGGCAAGGGGAAAAAGGGTCTCTCAACCTTGCGGCACGCAGGCAAAGTGAAAGTAGCCGCCCTAAATCCAGCTCGTCAAGCGCCTTATGCGCCCTTTCGGGTAACCTCTAACAAGCTAGAAATGGTCCTTATACTGAGCTAAGGTCAGAGCCATATAACTCTCATGGTTGCACTGTTGTCCCGGGTGATCCCTTATAGTAACTCCTAAACCATGTTGCTATAAAAGCCAATTTTACCAAGTTGCATATATCATTAAGTTCAGATTCACATGATCAAAGTTTAATTTGAGCACTAGCATAGTTCTACCCAATGCATACCAAGTTTAACAAGGCACAAGATCAACAACTAGGATATGTCTAAATAGGCATCAAGGTAGACACATGCATATGATGTTTAAAGTGATTTATGGTTATTAGGACATCAAGGAGGATCCCATGCTATACTTGCCTGATTCAGTGAACTCTGGTTGCTCTTGGTTGTCGTAGAAGGGTTCCTGATCACCAACGTATGTCTCACCGTCTATACTCGATTACCACATCATCACACAATCATCGGGACAACAATCATGCAAAGCAAACAAGCTATAATTAGAACATTACACCAACAGCAAGTAAATAATATAAAAAGTTTGAAAACAGAATCTACGATCCAACACGATCACATAAACGCGAAGATCACGAAAAACGGAATTATAACGCAAAAGTTATGAGCTAAACAAGTTACCAAACCTTAGTTAGTAGATTAAACCTAACTCAAATTTTAAGTATTGAAAACAGTATAGATTTTCCTGCAGACAGATAGATCTTTTCAAAACGAATCTAACGCAACTTGAACGGATCAAATCGGACTAAAAACGTAGAAGTTATAAGCATTTGAAACTGGTGGCAAAACTGTAAATAAACTGAAATTGATTTTGAATTTAAATTGATTTAAATCAAAACTGCAAATCGGTTGGACTGCGCCTCAATTAGGACAAAGCGCAGGGGCTTAGATGGAAGATTGCACAGACTCAACGCACAGTGCGTTGTGGACCGCGGGTTGAGGCCCGAAAATGGTAAGGGCTCTTTAGCAAGAACGACATCGAAGGGGTACGGGGCTTCCTGGGGCGTCGGATCGGCAACGGACGCTCCAGATCAGATCAGGGGGGTCAGCGGCGCTCTTCGCCGGAGCAAAGGGAGGGCGCGGCGGCGACATGGCCGGAAGGCGGCGGCGCTGCTCGGATATACGCTAGGAAACAGTAGAGACCTCGGGACAAGATCCAATCGACGAAGAAGCTCAAGGCGAACTCACCCGAGGCACAGACAAGGTCGGAGACGATCTGGTGGCGGCGTATCTCTCGACGAGGCGGACGGCGGCTCTGGAAAGCGACGGCGAGCGATTAAGGCATCAAAACGAAGAGGAGAAAGAGGGGAAAACACTCGGTTAGCTTCGAGAGATCAAGGAGAAACTCTAGGAACCTCTTGCGGGCACTAGAACTCGGTGAAGCGTCGGGTCGACGGCGGCGGATCTTCGGCGGCCGCGGAGTTCGTCGCGGGAGCGAATTAGAGCACGAGAGCGTGGGATTTCCGCGTGAGAAGAGGCGGCGGGTTCCTGGGGATCTTATAAGGGGGTTGGCTTGACCAATTTGGCAAGCGAGGCCGCGTGCCCTGGATTGGAGTCGGGTTCGGCTCCGGAGTCCGCCATGGACACGAGCAAGAGCAAGGGAGATGAGACGCTGACATGCGGGGACGCGCGGTCAGCGACGGGAGAGCGACGGCGCGCTGCGCGCAAAGCCAGGCTGGGCCGGGGCAGATGACCCATGCGGGCGAGAGAGAGGGGAGGGAAGCAGGCCGTCGGGGAGGGGAAAGTGAGGGCGCCGGTGGCCGACGGCCCAAGGGAGAAAGGGACGGGCGCTGTGCGCGGGGGAAATCGGGCCGGCCGAGTTGGGCCGCGCGGGGGAAAGAAAGGGGAGGGAGGCAGGCCAGCGAGAGGAAGGGAGCGGGCCGGCCAAGCTGGCTCGGGCCAAAAGAGAGGAAGGAGGAGGAGGGAGAGGGAAAATGGTTTTCCAATTTCCAAAACTGATTTTCAAGAATGTAATTGAAATCCCTTTGAATTCAAACAAGTTTTGAGCAAAAACCAATCATCACAAAAATAAGATATGCATCAGCATGTATGCATCAACATGATCTTTGGCCTAGGATTAATTTTAGCTTTTGTAAATAATTTATTAACTAGGTTCTATGCAACACATAAAATGCATAATTAATTCATATTGCCTATTTTTAAATTGATGCAAATTTTGGGATGTTACAATCAAGGATTTCTCGGAGCCAGAGCTTTCCGAAGTATGTGAATAGTTACAAGTCTTGACCAGCAGGCCCCCATACGGATGGTCCCTAATTTTCCAGCCAGAACTATACCTTGGTTATATCTCACCCAAGCGTAATAGTCCCGTCAGTTTTTCAATCCTGTCCCGGTCGGTGTCAACTGTTGAGTCCCGGACTACAACATGACGGCACCGTACGCTCGGACAACCTCTCCTCGCTATTGACTAGGTACAGATCAGATACCTAGCCAACAGCCGGGGAGTAAGACCAAAATCCCACAAACATTCCTTAAGTGATCACACTTTTGAAATTGGCATTTTATTGCAAAGTCTAATTCAATAAGCATTGCTAAGCATTTTTCAAATACTTTTGAAAAGCAGGTACCAGGTGTATCAGTGGTCAAGGTGGATAGTGCATCAATTAGGATAGCACACAACTTCTATAAACCTAATGCAATAATTTAACTCAAAAGCATTTAAGGAAATCATTTTATAAATTCAAGGAAAGGGTTAAATGCACCGGGGCTTGCCTTGAAGAGCAAAGAGGGCAGGCTCGAAGGCGGCGGAGTAGTTGTCGGAACTCGGGGTAGCCTCGGCGACAGGTTCGTCGGCGGCTGCCTCGATCTTGACTCCTTCTTCGGTGACTATACGAATGCAATGATGCATGCACATGAGTATGCTAGCATGAACAATGCAAAACAGGGCATACAACATGAACCCTAATCACTTTTTCTATTTTCCTTAATTATTTAAAAAGGTCATTTTATGAAGTTGCTCCAAAAATTACCAAATTAATCACATAAGTTCATTATGGTGTAGATAGATGGAAAAACAAATTTCATAATTTTTGGAGGTCATTAAGGTGCTCAAATAAAATCAGACATTAATTAACAGAAGGCACTATTTAATAATTAAAAATAAATGCTCAAAAATCAACTTGTTCCAAAAGACTTCAAAATTTCACCAGAGACTAAACATGGCATAGGAAGCTCACAAAAATTTATCTCATGATTTTTGGAGTTATAAATAATTTTCTAAAAATCCGAAACCATCCATTTATTAATTAAAAGAGGGATTTTATATTTTCAATTTCTTGCAGAAAAGTCAAGTTTCATATTTGTATAAAATACTACACAGTGCATGGAGCATACCATAATTTTATCAGGATTTAAGGAACAACAGATTAATTCAAACAAAAAAGAGAAAACAGAACACTATTCACACTCTTTTAAAAAGAAAAAAGAAAAGAGCGTTGTGCTCCTTCCTCGCAGGGGCTTGGGCGAATCGCTGCGAGGCGGACAGCAGTGTTCGGGCGAGGCGGAAACACTCGGCCGTCCGAGACCTGGCTGGTAGGCTCGGTCGAGACGGAAACAAGCGTTTCGTCCGAGGCCTGGCCGGAAGGCTCGGGCGAAACGGAAAGCAAGCGTCCGTCCGAGGCCTGACTGGGAGGCTCGGGCGAGACGGAAAGTATGTGTTCGCCGAGGCCTGGCTCGAGCGAAGCTGAGGGTGCGTGAGTCCGCTCGAGGCCTGGCTCGAGCGAAGTGGTGAGGGTCTGTGTGTCCGCTCGAGGCTAGGCTCGGGCGAAACAGAAAACGTGTGCTCGAGGCCTGGCTCGAGCTAGACAGTGAACGTGCATCCGCTCGAGGCCTGGCTCGAGCTTTACGCCGTGAAAGCAAAGACCAGGGGCTTCGAGTGCTTACCACGGTCGGAGGCAGGGCTCGGCGGAACAAGGGTCGAAGGAGGAAGCTCGACGTTGGCGGTGCTTCGGCGGAGCTCTTTCGGCGGCGAGCGGCGCTCCGGCGACCCTGCGCAACACACGAGACCGCAAGGGCCTGGTTTGAGTCGCGCGGAGCCTAGGAAGCTGACACAGGGGTCAGGGGAAGATGATCGTGGCCGGAGAGGAAGTATTTGGCGAACCCGAGTTCACCGGTGTTTCGTCGGAGTTTGGGAAGATGGGGTTACGCCGGGCGATTGGAGGCGGGGGAGGTGAAATTGAGGGGTGGGAAAGCTTCACGAGCTCAAGGCGGAGCTTTCGGGCTAGGTGGTTGAGCGGCGGGAGCTTCGGAGTGGTCTGGCCACGGCGGCGGGGTCGAGTGAGAAGCTCGGACTCCGGCGGTCCCTTTTATAGGCACGGTCGGGGACGGTAGAGAGCACGGGATGGTGTGGATGAGCTCGGCCGAAGCGTGCGCACTCGATTGCAAGCCGGCGGGAGGACGGGCGTGCACCCAGGGCCTGGGCGAAGGCGCGCCGGTGACGGCCACGCGGCGGCGACGCCCTGGGCACTGTATGGGACGGGGCGGAGGTCAGCGCTTGCGCGTGCGGGTGCGGCATGATGGCGCGGGCGCAGGCGACAAGTCGGGGCGGGCGTGCGTGGCGCAGGCGGCGCTGGCGCGCGGCCATGGCTGGGGCCCCCTCCTACTCTGTGCCGGCTAGAGGTAGGGGATGAACAGGGCTAGGTCTAGGGTTTGACTTTCTGTATTTCGCGAATTACTTCCAAAACTTGAACTGAGCAGCAAAAACTCAAAACACCAAAGTTGTTCAGAAAAAAGAGATCTACAACTTTGTCAAAAAGAATATTTTCAAATTCCAAACAGTTTTTGAATTAAATACGAAATCAGAAAAGGGGACACTTTTAGGATTTGAATAATTTCAAAATTACTTTTGATTTTACATTGAAAGTTGGAAATCTGCAAATATGAAAGTTGTTCCTTTTATCAAAACCTACAACTTTGCTAATATACCCTTTTTCTGAAACCCAATAGTTTTTAAATAAATTTTGAAAACTGAAAAGGGGACAAGAACTGGAATCTGAATGAATTTGGATTTACTTCAAACTTTGTACAGAAACTTGAAAATTTGTAAATACCAAAGTTGTTTCTCTTGGCCAGATCTACAACTTTGCTTTTTGGACCAACCTCAAATTTTGAATAATTTTTGAATTACAAAAAGAGGGATAAAATCCAGGGTTTGGAAATCAGGGTTTTGCAAAGGGATTTGAAATCTGATTTTGATTTTTGAACTTTGGCCAACACAACAAAATTTCAAGACATCCAACTGAACAAGAATTACACAAAGCTAGGCACAGAGGTGAAATTACCATTTTTGCCCTTATAGGAAGATTTGGGCTTTTAGGGTTTTTGAAAAGAGATTGCTACACAAGTACTAAGCAAACATAAATGCAAGGCAAGGATGATTAATGACTAATGATGATGACATGTCAGGTTAATTACAGTTAAACACCAGAGGTGTTACAACTATCTAGCCGATGCCCTCTGAGATTGGCTATTCTGGCCACATATTTGGAACTGTCTGGAACAACACCGACACGTTCCACCTTAAATTACTAATCAGCTCTGTCTCTTGTCAATTGCATAATCAAATTGGCTGGCACGCTTAGGACCGATCGAGCCAGAACCGGCTAGCTGAAGAAGTCACACAGATCGAAGAACTTCTCTGTTTCGGTCTCTGACTGCAGCGTGCTTGCCCTGCGGATTTTCACACCAACAGGATGCATACACCAACGGTTTCTTTGGAACGCAGGCACGAAGCACACATCTGAAATACAAATAAACTAGCATCTTATATGAAAATTTTTGACGCCAAAATGAGTCAAGAAGAGTTCAAGGAAAGACCGACCAATTAAACATAGTTATTACTAGTAGGAATGGCGCGCCCCTGCGCGCCATATGAAAAGTATTGCGGTATATCATTAATAAAGTAAAAAAGTAGGTATAAAGTAGTAGAAGTTAATAAATATATATACATAACGATTTTGAAAATAAAGTCTTGTTACAACATAAGGATGATAGAAGATGTTATTGCACTAAGACGGCAGCTGGCAGCGATGATAGTAGTAGTGGATTGCCAACAATTGTTGGACAGGGAGAATACAACTACGAAAGTAAGAAGCTATATGGCACTTTGATCGACAACTGCTAATGGGGGTCGAAGTTGATCTTGCATATGTGCTGAACCAAAAATGCAGAAATCTACTCTTTCTGGCAGAAACAACTGATACCTGTGTACAAATCAAAAAGAAGATATAAAACTTGTTAGTAAAAATAAAATGGATTAACAAACATAACATTTTATGGAGAAAAATAATTTTATGGGTGGATGGATAGGGGGCTTATCACCTAATGGCAACAAAATGGTGCAATACTATGAACTATGGAGTAAACACAAACAACATGTAGCAACATATTTTATGGATGCACCAAAAATTCAAGCAGCCAGAAGCTTCGCAGCTTACTGCGAAAGCTAATCGATGCACACAGAAAAGTCAAATGTGTTTCACCAATGGAATGAAATTTGCAAACCACATGAGAACAGTCCAATGCACATACAAGGGCAATTGCATATTTAGAAGCTGTTAGTTTGCGTAAACCTCATAGGAAATAGCAGGTGATAAGTTAAAAAAATTGCTCATGTACTATCCATAGTTTCTAGAAGTTGCAGCGACCATATTTATTCAAAATCCAGATATTTGCCAGTCGACTAATATTTGTTCAATTTTCAAAGGACATGGGCAAAGCAACATGAACAACAAATTTAGGAAAGAAAGATATGAGGGTTAAAGCTATTCCTTAAGGCGCTTTTCCAGATCCTATTGGAAACACATAGAACATACTGGAATAGATTAAGTAAAATGGACAACAGTTACGTATATCTATAAATATGGTTATTCTCATTCAAGATGGAATTTAGAGGTGTGGTCAACTCACATTTTTTTTTGTGTAGAGTGAAACAAATACCGGAAAACTTAAGTTATAAGCATGTGTGTTGTGACAGGTTCGGCAAATGGTAAATTGAAACCGAACTTTGATACATACTGTTTCTATCTGTAAGCTGCTCAATCTGAAAGCACATATTTCTTATATTGATAGGCCCAGTCTGCCTTGGCTATGTTAAAACACAAATTAAATTTTACCCAACATTATTATGCTTCATTTCTGGTTAAATTAAGAGCCATGGAAAAGCAATAAATTTATCCTTTGGTAACTCTGAAATAGTGAAGTCATTAGCCTTGAAGGGAGCATCAATATATCAAAGAAAATACAAAAATAAGACAACTGCATTAAATAAAAATATTAACAAGATAATATCTCTGAACTTACCATCTGTTGTGTGGTGGTGCTCTTGTTCTAATTTCTTGTTGAGGAACCATTACCACGGAATGTTGAGGATGGATAAGGATTAGTCGTAGTTGTTCTTTGCTGTCCATTTGCATAAGCTAAGCCATCATACCATGCAAAGTGTGTTCCTGTGTTGTGATACCCATACCGCCATATGTCGTGTCCAGATAACCAGCAGAAGAACCTCACGTAGCAAGGGCCCCCTATAAGTTCCATCAGGCATCAGTGATGGATCAGTTGTCTACTGCACATCAAGGACCAAAGAAATTAGTGGGGAAACTGACTGGACAGGCATGCTGCAAATAAAATTGAGCTAGCATTGTCTAAGGACGTGCCTTTGACCGTGCTACCAAGAAGCTAGCAAAAGCCAATGCAATACATAGAAAACATTAGTAACACAGGAAACTATTTATGAGCAGGTTTATCAATTAGTATGTAGGCCATTTAGAACTGTTAACTATCAATTATGGTGACAGCATCCCCAAAGAATATAATTGAACTGTAGATGTTCCAGCATCTGCAAAATCTGGACAAATTATGGTTATAGTTTCTAGAAACTAATGAATTAGACACTTAATCATTATATATTTTAACCTGCGGTAAGTTTGAGATATCTATTTAGGCAGAAGCCTTGCTATATATATATTTTTTTAAAAAAACAGCATCCATACAAATGAAAACACTGAGAGCATAGTCTCTATTCTATATATGAAAACCTTGATATTTTGCTGAGCATATAAAAAACAGGTGTTGCCTAGCGGGACATATAGACATGAAGACATGGGTAAAGAAGTGGAAGTGCAACAGCTGAAGCAAACAACATATTTAATTTTTATTATGTCGTGCCATTTTTCATATTTATGGGGAACTGTCATTAGCACGTTGTGATGCCGCTGTCCACACATCTAATCTATGTGAATATGGGACCAAACAAATGTCAATAACAATAACTTGACATATATTTGGATATATACCTGACAGAACAAAACCAACTATCTATAAAATGCACATGACCGAAGTGGAGGCTACCTCAAATATTTTATTCAAAGATAATCACCTGCTTTAGAACAGCTAGATACCCTTATTGTCTCTGTAATTATCTGCAAAAGACAAACCATAGTTAGTGGAAATAAAGAACCACCTGAGCGTTAAAATTCAGAAAACCTTACTAAACTGACTGGACAGGCATGCTACAAATAAAATTGAGCTAGCATTGTCTAAGGACGTGCGTTTGACCGTGCTTCCAAGAAGCTAGCAAAAGTCAATGCAATACATAGAAAACATTAGTAACACAGGAAACTATTTATGAGCAGGTTTATCAATCAGTATGTAGGCTATTTAGAACTGTTAACTATCAATTGTGGTGATAGCATCCCCAAAGAAGACGTGCCTTTGACCGTGCTACCAAGAAGCTAGCAAAAGTCAATGCAATACATAGAAAACATTAGTAACACAGGAAACTATTTATGAGCAGGTTTATCAATCAGTATGTAGGCTATTTAGAACGGTTAACTATCAATTATGGTGATAGCATCCCCAAAGAATATAACTGAACTGTAGATGTTTCAGCATCTGCAAAATCTGGACAGACTGTGGTTATAGTTTCTAAAAACTAATGAATTAGACACTTAATCATTATATATTTTAACCTGCGGTAGGTTTGAGATATCTATTTAGGCAGAAGCCTTGCTATATATATTTTTTTAAAAAAACAACATCCATACAAATGAAAACACTGAGAGCATAGTCTCTATTCTATATATGAAAACCTTGATATTCTGCTAAGCATATAAAAAACAGGTGTTGCCTAGCTGGACATATAGACATGAAGACTTGGGTAAAGAAGTGGAAGTGCAACAGCTGAAGCAAACAACATATTTAATTTTTATTATGTCGTGCCATTTTTCATATTTATGGGGAACTATCATTAGCACGTTGTGACGCCGTTGTCCACACATCTAATCTATGTGAATATGGGACCAAACAAATGTCAATAACAATAACTTGACATATATTCGGATATATACCTGACATAACAAAACCAACTATCTATAAAAGGAACATGACCGAAGTGGAGGCTACCTCAAATATTTTATTCAAAGATAATCACCTGCTTTAGAACAGCTGGATACCCTTATTGTCTTTGTAATTATTTGCAAAAGACAAACCATAGTTAGTGGAAGTAAAGAACCACCTGAGCGTTAAAATTCAGAAAATGTTACTAAACATAAATTGCTAATAATAGGAGAGTTATTTTCTCTTTTTTATAGAATGATGAACATAATCGGTAAATATGTTTTTGAATATGCAGAAACCAAAAATTACAGGAATCTGTTATCCACACCTAGTCCAAAGACAGAGTACATGCAAAATGCCCTGAACAACCACTCCAAATTTAAATGTGGCATAGTTCATGGTAATAGCCCATAAACTTAAAAGAAAAATATCATATCTGAGGCATCAAATTTAAAAAATGATCTCATAATGGCAGACTATAGAGACACACCAAAATTTAAATGGAGGCTACTCCTAATATCAAATTGAGGCATAAAAACATTGTTGGGCTACATTAAATATCGTGTATGGCACGTTCCTGTTAGCATTGTTGGGCTCATTGTCTTATTACCACAAATGTATGACACGTTCCTAAACCCTCACGCCACCCATAAAACAGGAGGAAACTAATCAAGGACTGGTTTGTTCAGAACACATACCATTATAAAACTGATATTGAGGAACAGGTTGAACCTTGCCTATGTCACAGTATGTAGCCTACACTTAATATGAACCTCCGAAGACTGCAACAGTCAATATACCAGCTAACTAATATTCAAAACTGATGGAAGGCACAAATCAAACCACAGATCATATGAAATCAGTAGAAACTATAAAATGTGAAACCTGTTTTAGCTCTTTGACATTCCAGTTACGTCGGCAAACTATTGCCAGTTACGCCAACAGTATGAGGCAATGCTACCTCTATGTTTGAACCAAAAAAAATACAAAAGAAAAAAAATACCTTTGAGCTACGTTTAGATTTAAGAACTGGAGCATCAGATAGCTCTATTGGAGACTTCCTTGCAAGTTCTGATATGTTGGGGGAATTGTTTGAAAAATAAACTTGGTTAAGTATTGTAGGACTAAATTATTTAACACGACAATGTACAAAAATGGTGGCAAGAAATTTTTCCTTTGGAATGTGATGCATATTTGTAGTGTATTTAAATTTGATAAATCATGCCAAGATGAATAAAAGGGCATAGAAGGAACCAAGTTCATGTCCATTACCAATATTGCAACATGCATCCACAATCACAAAAATGTAGTAAATACCTAAAGGAGATTTAAATACCTTGTAGCAAAGCGAAGCCCAAGAATCAATTTACATTGTCAAGTGACAGTTGTTTAAAAGAAGAATCTAGGAAACTAAAGACAATTTAATTATTACCAGAGAAGGGGTCACTTGGTAGGGTAAGAAGCATTCCCCAAAAGATCACATCGATAAATGGGAATACACTTAAGACAACAAGCATGCAGTTAACATCAAGTTTTGAACCATGTAATCAGACCCAATATATTATTGAGCACTATTTTGCATGTACAGGCATGCTTAGAACGTAATATGACATGTAGGATATTAACCTAAAACATGAGCAATCCATGGACATTGTACTGCTAGAAAACATGGTATGAAAAACAACAAGACCAATCAAATGCTCACCGGTGTCTGTAGAACCTGTCTCATGAAAGTTGAACAAACCCCATTGCATGAAGAACGAATGTCATCAGTACAGCAAATGAGGATAATCCTCTAGCATAGGAAAAGCATAAGGGAAAAATAGGAGCCTGGTGCTGGAACACAAAGGGAATAAGGGAAAGCAAGAAGATTTTTTCGCCGATGCAGACTGCACGGTTGCTCGCCAACCTGTTCTCAATTAATGAGAAGAAACAAAATATACAACTACAGCGACTATATTATTCAGTAGATGCAAGATGCAGTTGAAAAGATCAGTTTTTTCCCAAAGGAGACATGTTTTTAGAGGCCTCAGAAACATATCAATCATCATTTGTTCATCAACCTGGAGCTTCGAGGCATGTCGGCAACTATGTTACTCTCATAAATTGCATAATTAAAAACATATCAATCATCATCCGTCATGAACTTCGAGCTTGAAGGCGGCATGCCTTTAAGCTCCAAGCTACAACTGGGTTACTCCCATAAATTGCATAATACAAGATACCAGCTACTAGATCATGTCTAGTACCTCACAAGCGAATAAACATCAGATCATATCCTTGAGCAATGGGTATGGAAATTTCATCACAGGCTAGAGGTGGAGCAACCAAAAAAATGGCAAACGGAACAATATCGAAACAGAACAAGGCAGGAACGTTTGTTAGGCAATTAGCACCTGCATTGAACAGGGTGAAGGTGAGAACCTGGTCACCCATTTGAGGGGAGTTTTTTTTTGCAAGAAGGGGAGCCGCCAATTTACTGGACACTTATTGGAGCGACGTGGCTCGCCGCTAGCTAAGCAAAGCGTTTTAGGGCAACGTGGCCCACCCATTTATGGTGCAACATGCACCTGAAAAAGATTAGTGGTTTTTTCCCAAAGGAGACAGGTTTTTCGAGGCCTCAGCAGAAACATACCGATCATCATTTGTTCATCAACCTGGACCTTCAAGGCATGTCCGCAATTGTGTTACTCTCATAAATTTCATAATTAAAAACATATCAATCATCATCCGGTCATCAACTTGGAGCTTAAAGGCATGCCAACAACTGGGTTACTATGTTGTCGGCTTGCTTTCAAGCCCCAAGCTACAACTGGTTTACTCCCATAAATCCATAATATAAATACCAGCTACCAGATCATGCCTAATACCTCAGAAGCCAATAAACATCAGATAGGTATGGGAATTACATCACAGGCTAGAGGTGGAGGAACCAAAAAATGGCAAATGGAACAATATCGAACCAGAACAAGGCAGGAAGGTTTGTCAAGGCAATTAGCACCTAGGGTGAAATTAGTCATAGCTTGCTGGGTTGCATTCAGATCGACAACACATAGGCAGTCTCAACATCCGGTCGATCGGAGCAGCCGAGGAACTAAAAAAATGCAGTACACATAGGCAGTCTCAAGATTCAGCTGACCGAAGCGGCTGAAAAACTAAAAAAAATGCATTCAACAAGTAAACAATAAGATTGGTAAAAGAAAGTGCCAGAACAATAGATCTAGGGTCAGATTAGCCATAGCTTGCTCGATTGCATTCAGATCCCAAAGCAAAAGCGACGCACATGGCAGATTCGGTGGATTAAACCCTGTCACACCCGGTTTTAAAAACAAAACCAGGTATATACCATATGTGAGCCCAGGAAGTCAAATCTCACATACAGCTACAAATAAAGGGTAATATCGAAAGACAATGCTCTTATATAACGTAAATAAAACAAAAGAACATAACCTTAAAGAGCAGACAGCGGAAAGACACTCCGATCTTCAGATGGAGACACCAACTTCACAGGGAACAACTGACTCAACTGACTGGTTGATCACAAGCCTAAGCTTCTCCAAAGCTTAACTCTCTGAGGTGTGGGGAAAAGCAAGAGTGAGTCCATGTTGAACTCCACAAGTATAGCAACAAGTGATATAGATCCCAAGTTTCATGATCAATGCAACATAAATAATGAATAGCATAAAACGGTAAATAATGAACATGTTAACCAACAAAAGTCATAATCTTTACGTCTTCAAGGCCGCTCGTGTCCTTGAGCAAGGCTGATATATCAGTTTAAAAAACTTTGCACAAAGGTGTACACTTTCACTGCGAGACGTGAATTGCCCTTTCGCCCGAGGGAGCCAGCCTCTTAACCCACTTCCAAGGAAGGTCGGCAGGGTTCACGATGAAGCCTTTCAAAGGTTCGTCTAACAAGTTAGGGCCGCTAGGTCTTAAGGCAAGGGGAAAAAGGGTCTCTCAACCTTACGGCAACGCAGGCAAGGTGAAAGTAGCCACCCTAAATCCAGCTCGGCAAGACCCAACGCGCCTATACAGGTGTCCACTAACAAGCTAGAAAAGGTCCTCATACTGAGCTAAAGCCAGAGCCATATAACCCCCAACAGTTGCACTGTAAATCCCGAAGGTGCTCGTACAGATAATTTCTTAAGTTGCTAATAAGTCATTTTTGTCATTCGATGCATACATTAATTAAGTAACATGATCATGATTGCGAAAAGAAAACTCGATTGCTATACTTGCCTTAAACTCAAGATCCTTCTTCTGTTGACTTGTATACTTCCAAAGGTTGACTCTTGATCACGACCTTCGGATCACAGACTTCTTCTTCTTGATCACCAACGCATAACTCACCGACTGGACATACGATCACAGAACACCACACAAGCATCCAATACCAATCATGCAAAGCAAAACAAAGCCTATGATTAGAACAGTACATCATTCATAAGAAAACAAGATAAAGAGTTTTGAAAACTGATCTACGGTTCGCTACGATCACGCAGACGCGAAAATCACACTAATCGAAGCTATAACGGAAAAGATATGAACTAAACAAGATGAAAGATACTAATTACTAGATTAGATTTAACTCAAATTTTAATTACAGAAAACAGAAGTGAAAGTTATATATTTGGAAAGATCTTTTCGAAACGAATCTAACGCAAGTTGAACGGTTCAAAACGGAGTTAAAACAAAGAAGTTATAGGGGTTTAAAGTCAGTGGCAGTTTTGTAAATAAATTAAACTTCGAATTTGCAGATTTAAATAAATAAAACGAAATTTGAAAACTGGCTGGACCGCGCCTCAATTTGGTAAAAGCGTAGGGGCTTGAATGAAAATTTTCCAAGACACATGGAATAGTGTCGGTTGGACCGCGGGTTGAGGCCTTATTAATTATAAGGGCCTTTTTGTGAAACGACAAGCCGAAAGGGTATCAGGCGTTGTAGCTCGTTGGATCTGAGATCAAGGGCTAGGATTAGAGCCAGGGGGAAGGGAGCGGCGCTGGCCACCGGAGGGGAAGACGGACGGCGTCCGCGGCGGCGCCATAGCCGGCCGAGCTTGGAGCTCGCCGGAAACTCGCCGGAATAGCGATTTAGGCCTCCATCGGCCGAACTGGGAACACCGGGAGATAGAGTGGAGGGAGGGGAACTCGATAGAACTACTGGTTTCGGCGGAGATGGAACAGGAACGACGGTCAGCATGATTTGGCGGTCGGCATCGTTGAAGTTGCTCCGGTGAGCTCGTCCGGACGGTTAAACGAAAGAGAGAGCATGGGAACAACACGGTAGACTTCCTTACCTTCAACCGAAACTTGAAGACCGAGTCTAACCGACGGAGAAGGAGCAAGGAGGGGGATTCGACACGGCGGTGGCGGTTAGGGTTTCGGTGGCACTTGGGGCTCGAGTTATGGTGGCGGCTTGCGATTTAGGGTTCAAAAGGGGTGGCGGCAGCTCAAGAGCTCTCTATTTAAAGGACAAGGCCGTAGGGGTGCTCGGCTGGGCGAGTTGAAGACGGGGCGGAGGCGGTCACCGAGTCGAAGCAGAGTCCTGCTCGGGCACGGCTTGAGGAGGGGGATGACAGGTGGACCCCACCTGTAAGCGACTGAAGGAGGGAGCGCTGGCGCGGCGGGTTGGCGAGGGAAATGGGCCAGGGCGACGCGGCCCAAGAGGAGATGAGAGGGGCGCGGCGCTGAGCTGAAGAGAAGGGAGAGCGGGCCGGCGATCGGGCCGGTCGGGAGGAGGAGCAGGCCGGCTGGGCCGTTTCGGGCCAAAAGGAGGAGAGGGGAGAGGAGAAAGAGGGAGAAAGCTTTTCCATTTTTGTTTTGACATTTTCAAAACCATTTGAATTCAGTTTGAACTTTCGGTTTGAAAACCTTGAAAGAAACAGTAAGGGGGTGTTCGTTTCCCTGGCAAAAAATTTTTTGCCAGTCACATCGGACATTGCGGCACTAGTTTAGCCTATTAAAAATATAGTAATTAAAAAACTAATTTGTCAGCCGGAGACTAATTCACGAGACGAATCTATTAAACTTAATTAGTCCATGATTTGACAATGTGGTGCTACAGTAAATACTTACTAATGATGGATTAATTTACCTTAATAGATTCATCTAAGTAATTAGCATATGATCCTGTAATTAGTTTTATAATTAGTTTATTTTTAATAGGCTAAACTAGTGCCGCAATGTCCGATGTGACTGGCAAAAAAAATTTGCCAGGGAAACGAACACCCCCTAAGTTTTGAAGTTTGAAACTTTTCCAAACTTCTTGAAAAACAAAAGGCCTTTATTTTCAAAACCCTTTTCTAGGAAATTCGTTTTTCTTTAAATTGTTTTGAAACCATTTTGAGCTCAAATTGAATTTTAGTCAAAACCACACATCACAAAAACTCAATTGCTCCAACATGAATGCACAAACATGTTTCTAAACCCTAGGATAAATTTTAATTTGGAGAAAAATTTTATTTCCCTATATTTTATGAGCACAAAATTTCATAAATAAATCATTTTAACTCTAATTTATGAAATGAAAATTTCAGGGTGTGAGAAACCCTGGAGAGGGAGAGAGACCTCGTGTATGAGAGGGAGGGAGGGATTAAACCAGCGAGCAGACGGATCGAGGAGGAGTCGCACAGACGACGTGCAGGAGGCCGCGCAGGGGGAGCGAGGGACGTCCAACGACGGCGGCCACCGGCACTGCCCGCTGGCGCCGCGGCGCGTGTCCGCGCGGCCCGCGGCGGATGCGCGGCGCTAGGGCTCTCCCGCAGCACGCGGGCCCGCGGTAGATGCGCGGTGCCAGGCCTCTCCCGCAGCACGCGAAGGTAGGGATGACCACCGCCTAGTTCGCCGCTGCTGCTGCGTGGAGCCCAGCGCCGCGGCCCCCGGGCCGATACGCCACCAGCTCGAGAGGGAGGTAGAGAGGGAGAAGAAGGGGAAGAGGAAGGGGAGGCGCGTGGAAGGTGTGGCGGCGTTGAGGCAGCAGCGGCGGAGCAGCGGTACTGAGCAGCATGGGCACGGCGCAGAGGCCGGAAAGAAGAGCGACAACAACGAAAGAGTATGGCTGGTAGCATCCTGAGGATAAGGACGACGATGAAAATAAAATTAAAATATTCCCCGTGCTACCGAGGATGCGAAGCCACAGCAGCGAATGAGAGTGGGCGGTGCGAAGCTAGAGCTGACGTGGCCCAATATAAAGAAATGGGGCGACATGGCCCTTGCGAGCACGCTGGAGTCACTCGGTGAATGTAATCTTTAATTATGGACATCATTTGTATTGTAGCTACTAGAAGGCGCCTGTCTTCAAGTTGGAGGGAGATGAAACAACATACCCAGTTAAACATAAAATCAATCTATAGGATGCTAATAGTAGTAAAATGTCATGCTAACTCAGTACACCATGGCAGTAATCAACAGTCCGTAGTAGTTTGCAAAAATGTATGCTCGTTGTCACTTCTGCACCTGCCATTGTCGATTGATGTATGGCAAATTTTGTCTCCAGCTGAGCTCATACACATTCTACAGTTTTATTTTTTTCATAGCATATATCTATAGCATCTCTGAATGCAACAATACTATGATGTTAAATGGCTTCCGAAAACATGTGCTCTAAGTGGTGAATGTACTAATCAGTTTTCATATCCATATAGTGGTCACCTGATCATTGATCAGGATGAGCTTAATTAGGGACGGGATTGTGCTTAAAGGTCATGCCATCGTCTCCACTGATACTAAATTAACGGTCGCAAAGCATCTGATCATTCATGGGGTTAAGTGTATGTGTATTGAGCACGAA